>CM060954.1:957500-1020000 GCA_030765055.1 Mantis religiosa | reverse complement strand
AATTTTCTGTGTTCAAAAGTACTAAGTATTCAATTTCCTCACATCCTACTCTAATGTCGTTGCAGATAGCTAAAGGGAATAAAAACGCTTCAATTTATGTAAGAGAGCTAACATGACTATCTGAGAGGTGGAATGTTTTACGAAACCGAAGAATCGCTAACGACACCGCTTAAGCTCTGTACCAGATCACTGAGCTGAGTGAATATGATGCTTCAAAGTAGTCACTTTCGTTCGTAATGCTTCCAAAACAGAGGCGCGTAACCCTTCGTCTGTAGTCAGTAGCTAGTGACGATCGTGACATTTCATAGCAATAGTTACAGAATTCCTGCGTAGCAAAGTGATAACCTGAAGTCGGAACTGCAACTGCTAATTTTTGGTCTTGACATAACGAACTAATGCCAATGTCCCCCAATGCTTCTCAGGTTCTACAAACACGGAAATCAACGATAACCTTCGAGCAAGATGCATGCCCTAAGAGAACAAATTTTGCCATGAGAAAATGTTAAGTCAGTGGTAAATGTGGAGTTGGCATTTCCTCTATTATTTTGGGCGAGTTATGCCAAAACTTGGGTTCCTAGACCTTCATCATGTACATAAAGGCGATCCTGGGCAGGAAGAGGCAAATAAGAGGCAAATTAATAAATTTTGCTACCTCGAATGTAAGTGAAATTCTCAAAAATCAAGATCCTGTATCTATATATTGGGAAGCTATATTATTTGATCACCAAATTCTGAACATTAGCTACACTCACCTTTTGATAATAAGGTTTCTCACCTTTCTCTTATAGCTTACCAGTCACTCAGAATAAAGAAAATGCCTGGATTTACAGAAAATACACATATACATTTCATTAATGATTAAAAATGATATACACATATGGTACTTTAACCAAAATTGTTAAGAGCCACTTTACAGAAATTAGAAATTTAAAAAAATTATTCCATGTAAATAATACTCCATACCGCTTTTTGGAAGAAGCTGGCCTTATATACTAGGTTTGATATTTAAGCAACTTCATGTTTAATTATGATTTGAGACGACAAACAAACAGGCATATTTCTAACACGTAGTCTTTTGGATTCGGCAGACCTCAAAATGTACATTTTATATTTAAAACCCATCATAATATTTTAGGATGAAATATTTTCACAGCGATGTTCGTGATGGTGGAAGCTATTTGGGTGGCAAGGGAGAACTGTCAGCTATAAAGTGTATTAGTCAGATGACACTGTCGATGTTGTCGTTCAACAGGGAATATTTTAAAATTGGCTAAAAGTAAGTGATGTTTCATTTGACAGAACAGACACACTCATAAATTAGCTATCTTAGCACGTTTGTTTTAAAACTGAATTATACACAATTACATCAGTTAACAGTATTTCACAAATATAGCACCTTTCTGATAACTCACATCACTCAGGCCCTGACCATTAGTGATAAGTCAGCTATTGATACGAATTACTACACTATTAGGAACTGACACTCGTTACTTTGAATTTAATGATCCACGATTATAATGCTTCTTGTTTATAGTTTATATTACTGAGATGTTACCACTTAAAGAATATTAATAGTAACGAAGTTGACAGACAAAATGAGGCCACCTTACAAGTTGCATAAAGGGTGCATGTCATTTCCTTTCCCTTTTGGGAGGTTTTATTTATAGCAAAATTATGGCTTGAGGATAGCAATTAAAATTAAGAAACACGCTTGAGCTTAAAGTAACCCAAATTTCTGAATTACAATGAGGTATTGTGCCCTATTTAGACATAAACGTATTAGCTCAAGAATGTGAGACAGACAAGCCATCTTAACAACACAGTGGCACATATCTCAACCAAGGACCAGAACCATATCTTTAGAGCGAAATCAGAACTGCTATCTTCAAAGGAGTCAAATGTAGTACTTATGGTAACATAATCCAACTTGACTTCTTACCTTCATAGAGCAAATTATGCCTTTGGAAGCTTCCCCACCGAGTGAAAATGTATATTTCTCATATTAGTTTATCTGCCCAACCTCATGAAATACATTATGTTTTCAAATGTGAGAACTCAGTTAATCTCCTGCGGCAATCTTTACATTGATGTGGCTTCTTACCCCCTTGAAGTAAATGATCTCTTCAAAGATTGTCGTCTGAATAAAGTTTTTATTACAAAGTAAATATTAATGTGCCTTCTTCCCCTTATGAACCAATTCTTTATTCTAATGTAACAACAGAGTAAAGTTCCTATCAAAAAGCTTATATTGCGGTGGCTTCTATATTAATTAAATTCTTTTCAAAGTTCATAAATCAATAAATCTCTTATTACAAATTGTATATTATTGTGGCTTCTTACACTCATGAATTAAATTATCTTTTCACATTAGACAAATAAGTAAACTTTTTATTACAAAGTTTATATTATTGTGACTTCTTGCCCTTATGTACTAAACTATGTCTTCAAAGTTGACAAGTGAGTAAAGCATTTACCACAAAGTTAACATTGGTGTGACTTCTAATGCTCATGAATGAAATTATATGTTTTCAAAGTTGACAAATGAATAAAGCTCCTATTACAAACTAATGATGTCGCTTCTTACCCTCATGAATTAGAGCTCTCATTACAGAGTTCTCTGTTATCTGGTATTTAAAATCTTGAATTAAATTAGTCCATTCACAGTTGACAAAAGCGTAAAACGTTTATTACAAAATTTACACTACTGTGGCTTCTTTTCAATGTATTTCTTTCCCTGATGAACTAAATTATCTTCAAAGTTGAAAACAGAGTTAGGCTTTTATTACAATGTTAACATTTATGAGTTTTCATGAATTAATTGAGTAGTAGTAGTAGTAGTAGTAGTAGTAGTAGTAGTAGTAGAGTAGTAGTAGTAGTAGTAGTAGTAGTAGTAGTAGTAGTAGTAGTAGTAGTAGTCTAATGCCCGTTAGCTTGGATATATTCCATTTGCTTTCTTGCTTCCCAGTATAGTTCAGTTATTGTTCTTGTGGGTGATGTTTTGAAGGCCGGACAGACAGAAAGGTGGTCTTTATTCATTATGGAATCGATATCTTGACACAGGATACAATTTGGAGGTTTAAAGATTTTAATTTTATGAAGATGTGCAGCCAGACAGTCATGACCTGTTATCAATCTGAATTTTGCTACTGCTTCATGTCTTGGGTGTTCAGGCATCAGGTTTTTCTTGTGTAGGATAGCTGCCCATGGTTTCTCATTGCTTTCTGTTGTGAGGTGTTCCATCAGTTCTTTCTGAAACTTTCTTTGGATTATAATATTTGCCGAATGATAGGACAGAGTTTTGTTAGGTTTCTGTAAGATTTTGGTGCCCTTTTTTGCCAGAAGGTCTGCCATTTCATTTCCTTGAATTCCACAATGAGAGGGGATCCATTGGAGCTGGTGAATTGTGCATTAAAATCTCCAACAAACAGTGTTTTATCTGTGATATTTATTACTCCAAGATTTGGGTCATTGCCTGGTGGATTATATATACATAAGATCTTGTGATGAGTATTATGTTTCCATAGATCAATTTTGACTAGTTCATGTTTATCTCCATCATTCATCTCTTTAAGGATTTTAAATTGGTGTTTTATATCTTTATGAACTCCCATTAGGATGCCACTTGCAATCTGGCGATGTTTAGGGAGGATACTTATTATGTAGTTTTTTATTTTGTAGTACGAGCTGGTATATCTTCTCCTTCTTATACCAGTTCCCTCATTCACCTTTCCTATCTAGCCCCTCTTGGCTAAACTCTTGTTTTCTTCGGACCCTGACGGTATTAGAGCACTCGAGGCCTTAGGGATCCTTTCATTCTCTATCCTATCTTTACCTCATTCTAATAAATTTAAGGCAAAGTTGTTCGCGTCCGTAGAGTTCCTTAATCTACACGTGCCTTTGGGTGGTGCAAAATGAACAACGCATAAGCCCAATAAACTAAACAAAACAAAACATGACACGGCTTCTCTCTGTAAATGATTCCGGAGGTAAAAACGTCCCCTCCTCGGATCTCCAGTCGGGGACCAGAAGAAGCACAAATAAAGAAATAAAAGTCCTACAATGGAATGCAGGAGGCATTTCCCAAGCCAAGAAAACTGAATTAATTGATGTCTTTTCATATTTGCCAGCTGAGTAAAGCTCTTGTTACATACTTTACATCTATGTAATTCTTCTTATCCTCATCAATTAAATTATGGGTTTTTAAGGATGACAAAGGAGTAAAGCTCTGATTACAAACTTTGCATTGATGTGGTTTCTTACCATCGTGAATTAAATAATGTTTTTTCATATTTGAGAGCAAGGTAAAGCTCTTATTGCATACTTCAATTTGGTATGATTCTTACCCTCGTGTATTAAATTATGTGTTTTTAAAAGTGATAACTGAACAAAGCTTTTATTGCGAACTTTACATTGGTGTGGTTTCTTACCCTCGTGAAGGTAATTATGTCTTTTCAAATCTGACAAATGAGCAAAGTTCTTATTGCAAAATTTACATTGGTGTGGTTTCTTACCCTCGGTAAGGTAATTGTGTCTTTTCAAATATGACTAATGAGCAAAGCTCTTATTACAAAGTTTATATTGGTATGATTTCTGGCCCTCATGATTCAAAGGATGTCTTTTCATACTTGAAAGCTGAGTAAAGCTCTTCTTACAAACCTTACATCTATGTGACTTCTTACCCTCATGTATTAAATTATGCGTTTTTAAGGATGACAAAAGAGTAAAGGTCTTACTACAAACTTTACATTGATGTGGTTTCTTACCTTCATGATTTAAATTATGTGTTTTCAACGTTGACAAATAGGAAGAGCCCTTATTAAAAATTTTACATTGGTGTGGTTTCATACCCTCGTGCATTAAATTATGTCTTTTCATATTTGACAACAGAGTAAAGCTCTTATTGCATTCTTTACATTGGTGCGGCTTCTTACCCTCGTGATTTAAATTATGTGTTTTTAAAACTGATAACTGAACAAAGCTCTTATTGCAAACTTTACATTGGTGTGGTTCCTTACCCTCGTGAAGGTAATTATGTCATTTCAAATTTGACAATTGAGCAAAGTTCTTACTACAAAGATTACATCGGTATTATTTCTGGCCCTCATGAATTAAATGATGTCTTTTCATACTTGAAAGCTGAGTAAAGCTCTTGTTGGAAACCTTACATCCCTGTGACTTATTACTCTCATGATTTAAATTATGTTTTTTTTAAGGATGACAAAAGAGTAAAGGTCTAATTACAAACTTCACAATGATGTGGTTTCTTACCTTCATGAATTAAATTATGTGTTTTCAACGTTGACAAATGAGAAAAGCTCTTATTACAAACTTTACATAGGTGTGACTTCTTACCCTGGTTATTTATATTATGTGTTTCCATCTTTGTGAAATAAGTAAATCTCTTATTATAAACTTTACTTTGGTGTGTGGCTCTTGCTGGGTCCTCAGCTGAGTGCAATGGTGACTTGCCAATAATAACACCAGCAGCTGTTTCCGCATATAATCTGAAATATTGGAGGAGTTGGCATCATTAGTATACGAAGATTATAAAATATGAAAACATAGTCTGCAGATAGGTCCAAATGAACAAAAAAAAAACAATACAATACAAACTAATCATCCAGAGGATTGTGGAACTAGGAATGCGAGTAACGCTGGGCAATCATTGTTGCTCCGTGCTGCAGAAAGTGTATTAGAAGAGGGCCATCTTGGTCACAGAAGAACGTCAGCATAACCTTTCCCGCACTTGTATGGATTGCGTTGGCTTTTTTGGTGGTGTTGACTCTGGATGCTTCCAGTGGAGACTGTCGTTTTGATTCTGGTTTGAAGTGATGACACCATTACTCATCTCCAGCCACTCGTGCCAGGAACTCATTCCCTTCCTTAGCATAGCAGATGACCAAGACAGTGGGCCATTCAACATGCTTGACATTTCACTGTTTGCAATGCGACTGGCAACGTTGGACGATTGATGCTTGCTGCTGATAGCTTTGTATAGTCACCAGACGTTAATGCGTCCTCTCTAGCAACGCGCTGTAAATTTCCACTCTGGTCGAAACAATACTTCGTTACGCACGCCACTATATTACCATTCTGTCAGTGGTTTCGTTTCTTTTTGAACGATCCTTATAATAGAAATCAGCTATACAGAAGATGAGGAAAAACACAAAGAAGCGGAATAAAATTGATGTGAAAAATTAATATGCGTGGAGTAGCATTCATGTCCGAAATACTATCATGGATTTGCATAACACTAATTTTCCCAAACTGTTGTAACTATTCTATAGTTCAAAAGATTGCATAGAGAAAAACAGAAAATCAAACAGATCTTCCTCACAGTAGCGAAAAAAACAAATGAGATACAAGGCAATCAAAGGTAGGAATAACAGGAAATAAACTGTGTAATATACATGGCAATTCATGTTCTTATATCATGTTGGTGTTATTAGTAAGACATTGTATTACATTATTCACAAAATACCTGCAAATATATAAACATCAACATTATAGCTGTTGAAATATGTGATTACGTACATAATCACAAATACACATATATGTATGATGCATGGTAATTGATAATATATACATTATTTATTGCATTTTGTGTAATCTGCTAATTTGTGGTGGTCCCATATGATTACACTTAGAGTAAGTTTTACTGTATATGCATGTGTATCAGAACAAAAGCAAACGTAACAATAAGGGCAGAAGGTTTGTAAGTGAAAAGATTCAAGTGTTACCTTGAAGATTTTACTGGAGGAAGGTCCGCATCCTGAAACAGAATAATTCAAATGTACAGTTTCACACAATAATCTAATTACAGTTTGGCCGGTTGTTATCCGGCTCCGACATTTCTCGAAAGGGGGAAGAGGGCTGTTGCCAGTTCTTTACCGGGAATTTCAAGCACAGGAACATGAGTATTTTAAATATTTCACATATTTCACATATTTGCCGTATTATAATAGCGATAATAGTAGGAATTACTGACACTAAAATCGGATTTCACGCAAACACAAAGCAGAAAAGAAATGTCACCAGAGCAGGCAGCAAAAGCAACTGAAGTCACGTGGTTCAAACAAAATTAAACTGGCAACACTGGATTTGGAAGCTATGGCTAGCAACGACAATGCTGATTGGCGCTAGCAGACATGTTTTAGCTTCCTGACCACGAGACCTATGTAGAGAGTCAAAGTGCTACCAACAGAAGCATTTAGTGCGTGTAGAGGGAGAGAAAGAAATATTCGAATAGAATGGTGTTGTAATGATTATCTTGCATGATAATGAAATTTCAAGTTGGTTTTCAATGTTTTGAGGCTAATACAGTACCATATTTTCATTCGAAATATAATTTTCAGGATATATTTTCAATTGCTCTTTACTTATCCCTCCACCTCCTGAAACCGCAAAACGTCATAGCCGTAGATCCAACGGCCATACTGTAGTGTTAAATGCCCTATGTAAATTGGTTAAAAGATCTATGGAAACATTTGAGACCATAGTAGGAGAAGAAAAGGGTAACATAGTAGTATATAAAATCAATAGTGTAACTGGTGAATTCCTTGCTATAAATTGTATCAAGATTAATAATAATAAAACACTGAACACAAATGGATTTCCGGATACTGGTTTTCTCAACGACACAATCAGATTTGAATATACTTACACATTGATATTGTATTAATCAAAAGTGCAGGGCATTGATTGGAAGAACCCAAAGTATGAAACTGCCAATGTTCATTATTTCTCATAATTGTACATAATCAGAATACGGCCTAGGTTTAATCCCACCCCTGGTTGTGCATATTTTAAGTCCCATGTATAGGACCAGTGCTGAATCAGCATTATGAGGAAATTGAGGAGCTTGTGACAGTAAGCGACCCTGGTCATGAAAGCCAATTTTCCAGCTGGGAGTGTCAAGATGCTGACCACATGTGCTCCCCATATCGGTTGGATGATCGCCCACGTCTACATTGCGTATGTGGGCGTGAGGCCGGTAGTCGGGTTGGAAAACCCTAGGCCGATAAGGCCTGAGGTGCCATGGGTTATTATAATTGTTCATAATGATATCCAGGAAGTATCTAAATTGTTGGGTCACACTGCAGGAGCTGACACCTAGAATGCTGTGAACATATATCACAGAATGCAATGTTACCAGTTATATTATAAAACAATAATAGGAATACAAAGGGTAATGATGCACCACAGGAGATGATGAAGAAGTCCACATTGATTCAGCATGTTTCAGTTAATCTGCTCTGTGATTCTTACACCATGCTATACGCTATTCCCTTCTAGGTTATACAATTTTTGTTCTTTATTTTTATTTCTATTGAACATCCTCCAACATTCCTTATATCAAATTTAGAGCCACCTTACGGAGGTAGCAGGTTATTCATTGCGCACTACACAATACAAGTGGAAACATAACTGTAATACTACTAGGTTAAGATCACTGAACCTCCATGCTTGATCTGTCTTAAAAAGATTTGCAAAGATTGTCATATATAGAACCATAAATATAATTTTGCATCATATTGCATAGCAAACTGCTAAGGACAGTATGCTTAAGTATATTAAATTCATTTCCCCCTTTAGTGGTTGGGTTGGCATGTGTGGGCCAATCAACGATAATATCATATACTGATGTGGTGTCCATGTATGCAGTTCTATAATGCAGGCCGCGCCGTAGCTTAGTGGTTAAACTGTTTGGCTCTCACCATGGCGGCCCGGGTTCGATCCCAGGCGACCGCAAAGTGAGATTTGTTGTGGACAACACGGCGCTGGGGCGAGTTTTCTCCGGGACCTCTGGTTTCCCCTGCCATCTCATTCCACCAGCTCTCCATTTTCATCTCATGTATCATCAGTGTCACAGCCTGCAGTGCTGTATGTAGTAAAAGCAGGCGTTAAACACTACACATTTCTATAATGCAATAGTCTGGTTGATGAACGAAATAAATGACAATCAATTTATTGTGGTCATACGGGTGGAAAGCAGCCTCATTTAATTTCTGTACCCTTTGCACGTGCTATGGATATAATGTACTGTCTTGAATGCAGCCTGGATTTGCATTTAAAATGCATTTTATTTTTATTTTAGCCCTTTTTCACATAAATTTGCTGTTTTTAATAATTTGATTTATAGATTAATATACCTCTGAATAAAGAGGAATTTAATAAAGAATATAAACATATTATTCATATTGCTTTAATTAGTGGTTTCAATAAATACTTTATAAAAAGAAGATTCAAAAATTTAAATATCAAAAAATTGTTGATGATATTTCTACCCTTAAAAAATAAAACACAATTATAATTTGAAAAAATTTGCTTACCATCCTTGGGTTAATAAACATTTTCAAAATATTTTTAAAGAGTTTGTTATAACTTTAGTTCCTCAAAATAAATATAGTGTTAAAAATTTACTACATTTCTCTGAAAAAGATAACATTCCTAGTAATAAATAATATGGTATTTATCAATTTAATTGTTTAGATTGTGATCAGGTTTATATTCGAAAGACGAAACGTAACTTGGAAACCAGAACGAAATAACATTTTCGTAACATTAAATATAAACAAATTGATCAGTCGGCTGTAGCAGATCATTTTTGGTCATTTAACCATGAAATAAATCCTGAAGTTAAATTATTAAAACAATTAAATTGTCCGATAGATTTAATGGTGTGGGAAAATATATTTATTTTAAAAAATAAGCATTGCATAATGAATTTTGAAACACCGACAGTTGATTCTATTTTTAGGTTTGTTTTGTTTTCAGATTTTGGTAATACTGAAAAAACATAATAACATGGTAACCGTAATCCTTGTTAACGGAGTGTATTGATGGACTGATGATGCAAGCAATTTTTTGTGAAATCGATCTCCACTAATAAGAAAAATTTGACATTGTTTTTCTTGAGATAAGTAAAGTTTTTGTAACAAATAATTATATTTGTGTAATATTCATTGCTTCACTGTAGCTAGCTTCATTTTCTGCGTAATGTGTTTTCCTGTATCTATGTATAAAAGTTATACTTAATGGATTATTTCGATTGTCACAGTTTCCCAGACAATGTCAACAGTATTTATTAAAGGGTAGAACTAGACTGAAAAATTCAATGCCATAGCCAGGATTGGAACAACGGATCTTCTGGTTTCTGTCCAGCCGCTCTAAACCATCGAGCTACTATGGCCAACGTGCCAATATGACATTAAATTCTCCAAACTGACTCGTGTTTTCCCTGGTAAACCACTAGGAGTTCTCATAAACACATGAGACAACTACCTTAGTGGCGACTTATTATGCTATAATTACTTTAAGGCTTGTTTGGAGAATTTAATGTCATGTCGGCAGGTTGGCCATAGTAGCTTAATGGTTTAGAGTGGTTGGACGGAAACCAGAAGATCCATGGTTCAAATCCCGGCTATGGCATTGAATTTTTCAGTGTGGCTCTACCCTTTCATAGTGCGTCCTACACACGGCTAGTGTGAAAGAACAATTAATTTCTAGTATTTATTAATGCTGATAAATGCAGATTCCAGAAAGAAATGCATATTTTTAAAAAAATGTGCATTTTCTATCCTTGAAAGTGCCATTAAACTATAATTTTCCCCTTTAATAATTTGCTTTGTAATTTAATTCCTTTTATGTTGTCATATCGAACGATGAATGAAATGATACTATGACCTCAGAGGACATAGAGCTTAGAGTTATCCAAAATTCATCTTTCTGGATAAGAGAAAGCCCCGTAGAAAACCTTATCCTGATAACTCACCCTGATCGAGATCCGAATTTAGGACTTGTCGAATGTGAAGTAGACATGCTACCATCTACGCTACCTAGGTGGACCCCTTTAATAATTATATTAGGTTTACTAGTACTCAAAAAGTTTCTGAAAATATTCATTAATTTATTTTAAATTGATCAATATTCTAGCAGAACTCGGTATGTCTGGGACAAAGTAAATGAATGATAATATGACTTGCTATCAATACACAGTAATAAGCATGTTTATTTATACTGGTGTAACAAACATTAGAGCCAGGGGACTTGTGAAATAATATTGTTTGATTAAGATTAGGGTTGAGGCAAGGTAATCACAGGACATCTAACAATCAGTATCAGAATCTGTCATTCATCATCTTCACAGCTTCATAATTCATTCAGTGTTCAGTTGCTTGTCGATAGGTAACAAGTGAAGAAGTTAATTTAAACAGTAACTGTGCTTGTTTGAGAAATGCCGCCCACAAAAACATCTGTCTGCCTCATTTGATAAAAATGTGAATGAGTTTGGAAGTAATATTTTTAGTGAAGAAGGTAAAATATTGTTTTGCTTCATATGTAAAAAGTGTGTTTCTGCAAATCAAAAGTTTGAAGTTGTGCAATGCAAAAATATAACACGGTATAAGGACCAGGTTAAGCTGTACTCTTGAAATCAACAATTAATTACAAGCTAAGTCAACAATAATATTCAAGTTTAGTTAATTGATGGAAATTAAGAATTTCTTCACAATAGTCGTATATAGGCTAGGGTCTTGCCGGGGAAATATATGCTAGTTAATTAGAGTTAAATGACGAAGGCTGACACTCAAGTACTTACAATAGTAAGTCGCCACAAACGGTGTATCTCGAATGCGAGAGCCCCAAGTGGTTTGCCAGGGAAATATGTGTGAAATGTAGATACCAACTTATGTGCAGCTTCACAGTTTCTTAGAAAAGGACACAAACAAAAGGATCTGGGATGTGTCTATATGTGCATAAGCTGTGTGCCACAGTCTCTTCAGGATGCAATTAATTTCTAAAATATGGGATTTTTTTTTTTGGCAAAAACGAAAAAGCTAGAATTCAATTGATTAAACACCACACACTGCAAGACAACATGTTAGTGCTATGATGGGTTCAATGAAAGCAGTTAGAAAATTATTCTATTTGAACATTGGAGTACTTGCCAGGGTAAATCAAAGCACAATTGCAAAACATTTGAATGACTCCTTAGCTTTCTTATGGCCAGGCGGAGTAGATATGACAATGTATTTTTATTTTTCACTGATGGTACTCCATATAGGGTGAAAGTGGGAACCAGATTTTAAATTTTTTAGCCTAAATTAATTTACCGACTTGCCTTGCTAGAGATTTACATGGTGTCATAGAAACTATTAAAGCCAAATATAAAAAGCGGACTTACTGTTTCTAGTGTTAAAAGTGTTTGTAAGGGCAACATTAAGAGTTCACATATTTCGTTAACTATTTTCAGAGCTGCTATCACCCCGTGAGCTAGTTTAAACTGTAATAAATCATGCGAAACGTTTCAGTAAAGTGAAAACAGTGATCAATTCTCTACCCGAAATTATAGCACAGTTGGTAGCCCAAAATAGTTCTTTAGATTTTACACTTTCTCTGGTAGACAAAATCTCAAATATACTGTCTGCAGAAAATCTTCAGCTGCTAAAATTGCATTTGATAAGCTTAGATATTAAATAAAAATCCTCATTACAAAAGAATCTGTAAGTTCAGAGAAATGTCTGGTGACGGTGAAAAAATTAATAGAAGAGGAATTCAGTGAAGAAGTCTTGTGTGTGACTCACACTATCAAAATTTGCAGGTAGGGACACACCATGTTGTGTGCTGTAGTTTTTTGTAAACATACTGACATACTCCAAGTAGCTTGCTACTATTAAGAATTTCTTTGATTTATGAAACCACAATAAAGAAGCTATTCTTTAGTTATTTGTTTATGGGTGTTTAGCATGTTCCAAAATTCTGTTATAACAGCCGGTGATGACAAATAAGATGGTGGACTTATGCAACTTAAACGTTGTAGACATAAGTTAATATTAGCGAGATTGAGGATGGAAGCATTAAGTGATAAAAAGAGAGAACAATATCAAAGAATTGTAGATAAAGTTAACGAAAACTAAATGCCTTATGCAATGATACAAACATTTTATTTCACTGTGTTTAATAATACTAAGTAAAACATTTGCAACTGAAAAGGAAGTTGTTTATTTTACAGTGACTGGTTTAAAGTACTGTACAATTAAGACCACGACAAAATAAGCAACATTGTAGCCGTCCGAGTCATTATAAACTTTTTCACAAGTAAATGCCCTTTGCCCCATTACCTGAGAGAGAGGTTAGGGTCCCTGATAAAGAACAAGGAGCTATGCTTTTTTGTTTTGTGGCCGGTGCGTCCCAATTACCCTTTGGTTCCAGAAAAGTCTAGTGATTGTACAGCACACTCTGGAATTCATGAATGGGTGTATAAAAAGAAGCCATGGCTTGTGATGAGTAGTTGTGTAACAAGAGTGTTGTTGTAAAGAGAGCTGAACTGGACGCTGTTATCATCGACCTTGGAAGATAGTGTTGTTATGTGATGTAATGTTGTTACGTGAGAATTGAACAGTGTATCTCTACGTAAATAAAGAACATTTAGAATTTCGGCAAATTGGACTTTTAATTCTACGAACACACAAAGTCACAACTGGTGCCAGGAAGTGGGACAATGGCCATGGAATCGGCACTGGAAAAGCTTCTACAGGAAATGGAAGAAACGAAGATGGCCAACGACAACATTGCTGTAAAAACAGAAGCGGCAAATAACAGCCTGGCCGCGAAGCTGGAGACCACAAATAACAATTTGCCAACAGAACTGAAAGAAATGAAGGCGGTTAACGACATCACCGAAAAGATGGAACAAATGAAGGCCGAATTAACAACGAAGACGGAAACGGCAAACAACAACCTGGCCGCGGAACTGAACGAAATGAGAATGGCGAACGATAGCCTGGCCGAGAAGATGACCAAATTGACCACGGAGATGAAAGCAGCAAACGAGGACCAAGCCGCAAAGTTTGAAGAGCAGTTGACCGTGAGGGATGACGTCACGGAGCTGGGCAAGCGGATGGGTCAAGTGGACGAGTGTATCGAAGACCTGGCGAGCCGAGTAAACGAGCTGGAGGGAAAGGCCGACAGCAGCAAAAAGTCCCTGAACGCCATGTGGGAGGACGTCGTCGGCAGGAGGTTAAAGGATTTAAAGATCGGCGCGCCGGGACTTTCGAAGTCTTCCGCCGTCAATTCGACACGGTGGCCAAACACAAGTGGTCACCAGAGGAAGAGCCCGCACAAGTAATAGCTAGTCTCGAGGGACGGGCCACCGAAGTCCTGAACGCGGTCCAGAGAGCGGCGGCACCCAAGGACATCTGGGAGGCCCTGGAGAATCGCTTTGGAAACCACCGCTTAGCCGCAGCGTACCGCAGCCAGCTAAAGGCAAGGTCACAGCAGCCGGGGGAGATGCTGCAGGAGTTCACCCTGGCAGTTGAGCAACTGGCTAGCAAGGCCCTAGTCGACCTCCCACCAGAGCTCGTATCCCGGGAAGCCGCCTACACATTCGTTGACGGGGTACGAGACCCGGAGGTTCGTCGGTGGCTAATGCTTGGCGATTATAAAACCATCCACGCGGCGCTGACGGCAGCATTAAGGATGGAAGCGGCCAAGGTGACAGCCATCCCGACGTCGAGAACGAGGAGTGTCCGCTACACCAAGACAAAAGACCAGCCGAGGGACGCCACCGAAGACCTAGTGGCCTGTGTTCGGGGTGTGGACAGCCGGAACACTTGGAGAGAGACTGCTCACACCAGGAAGAGCAGCCGTAAAACGAGTAAGGGCCGTCGTGGAGAGGGGCACGTCGGCGCCATCACCACCATCCTCTCGAGTGACACTGCGCATCGTCAGCCGGCGTATGGATGGCAGTCTCATCACGGACGGTTGGGTGAGAGGGAAGCCGTGCCGCGTGCTGGTAGACACTGGGGTGGCCGTCACCATCATCAGACCTGACGTGGCCAAGGGTTTGCCGACGAGGAAGCCGAGCCGACCATACCAGCTTGTGACGGCATCGGGCAACACCTTGCCTGTGGAGAAGGATGTACTATTGAAGTTGTCCTTGGGACGGAGTGCCGTACGTCTGTGGGTGTTCGTCGCGAAGATGGCTACAGAGGTGATACTGGGATTGGATGCCCTCAAGAGCCACGAGGCGACGGTCGACGTCGGCAGGAAGGTCCTGCGTCTCAATGGTGAAGAGGTGATACTCCGGCAAACCGACGAGCGCCTTGGAATCTGCAGGGTCATCTTGAAGCAAGACGTGGTGGTCCCCGCGAGAAGCGAGGTGGTGAAGGCGCGTCTGGAAGGCCAGCGGACGAAGAACATGATGCTGGACCAGATGACGCCTGTGCACGGACTCTGTAGCCAGGACATTATTGCCGTGCCGAGAGGAGGTTGAGGCTGCTCAACCTGGTAGACACCGATCACAACGTACAGGCCGGAACGGAGCTGGGGAGGTGCGAGCCCGTGATCAGCGTGACAGCTATCGACAAGACACAGGAGCCGGAGCTGACGCAACACCTGGGGCCCCGGCTGGAAGGCTTATTGAAAAGGGCGGTCGAACACCTGACCGCAGAACAGCGGGAGAAAGTTCGACAACTGCTGAGGCGATACAAGCGCGTCTTCAGCCAAGGCAACAGTGACTACGTGTGTAGTGTTTAACGCCCGCTTTTACAACATACGGCACCGCAGGCGGTGACACTGGTGATACATGAGATGAAGATGGAGCACCGGTAGAATGAGATGGCGGGGGAAACCGGAGGTCCCGGAGAAAACCCGCCCCAGCGGGTGTGTTGTCCACCACAAATCTCACTTTGCGGTCGCCTGGGATCGAACCCGGGCCGCCTTGGTGAGAGCCAAGCGGTCTAACCACTGAGCCACGGCACGACCAACAGTGACTACGGCCGCACGGATAAAGTGCTTCACCGCATCGTCACCGGAGACGCCCGGCCTATTCGGCAAACACCTAGACGCGTTCCGTTGGCGAAACAAGCGGCGGTAAGGGATATGGTAGAGGATATGAAATCCAGGGGAGTGATTGAAGAGTATGACAGCCCTTGGTGTTCCCCTGTAGTTCTAGTGACAAAGAAGAACGGCGAGCTACGCTTCTGCGTGGACTATGGGAAGCTAAACGCTGTCACCCGGAAGGACTGTTTCCCCTTACTCCGGATTGACGATGCCCTGGACACGGTAGCTGGTGCACAGTGATTCCCGACCCTGGACATGAAGTCGGGTTATTGGCAGGTGGCTCTAGACCCGAGAGACAAGAAGACTGCACTCTCGACAGGCCAAAGGCTTTGGCAGTTCACAGTTATACCCTTTGGCCTCTGCAATGTACCAGCCACATTTCAACGCCTCATTGAATCAGTAATTAGAGGATTGACCTATGATACATGCCTGCTATACTTGGACATCATCGTCGGCAAGAGGTTGGAAGACCTTCTGGACAACCTAAGCAAGGTGTTATAGAGACTGCAGCCAACTAACTGAAGCTGAATGCGAAGAAGTGCCAGCCCTTTCTCAAGGAAGTTAACTACAGATGTATTACTTTATCTTGACAGGAATCCTGCACGGTAAGGATCAGTAGCAACTGTGGTGGGGATAGTGCACCTATCGCCATTATGCGTCACACGCGTAATATTACGATAGGGGAGGGCAGTGCATAAGGTGTCTAAAAACAAATTTCATTCTCGAAGCCAGTTTTGCAGCTCTTATAAGCTAAGTTGTAATTCTTACTATGGTAGTAATCTCCACGCTTTTGTTGGATCTTAAATAGTACATAGGCATTTGGAACAAAACCCTGTTCTCCTCCAGCAGGCATGATAAACAACTGTCGGCCTTTCAATATCGCTGCAGAGTCCCTGTAACGTATTTCACTCCAGGCATATGGTCCAGTATGTGCTGTATTTACATAAGTTTCATCCATATAAACTACATAAACTTCACTGCGATATCTCTGAATATTTCGTAGATACTTAAGCCATTTTGTACATATGGTGCGATTTCGATTAAAATTTGTCTGTCAAGCTTAGTGTTTTTTTTTCAAATAATCCTAGTTTCAAAAGAACTCTTCTTAATGTTCAGACACTTCCTTGGAAGTCAGTAGAATTTTTAAGCTTCACAAGCACTTTCTTCAAAGTTGGTCTTTGTTTTTCTGTGCCTTAAAATTATTCATAGTTCGCCTAACTACTTCTGAATTAAAACATCCAAATTAGATTTTATGCATGTTCTTAATCTTTGTTTACTGGGCATAGAGAAGGACGTTGTTGCACTAGCACCAATGGCTTTTCTTTCCTTAATAACTCTCCTAAACTGCTTTCAGTCACAACTGTTGACTCAGATACCCTCCCCCAGATTTTTATAGCTGACCCAGACCATTGTTCCTTTTTTATAAATCTATGGATATTGGTTATTACTTCTCGTGTTTTTAAATGTAGCACTCTATTTCCTAATGTGCTGGTAGGAGGCGTCATTTATAAATGCTCTCTTGGAACCAGGAGACAAGCACATTTCGAAACAAGCTGTAGTATTACCAAGTAGCTCTGCACGTGTTTACTTGCTCGCAGCTGATACGCAACTGACCTGCCCTCCCCTCCAGTTGCAACCGTTCTGAGCTGGACTCATCCAGATACCACTGCGCATCACTCTGCACTTTTCAAGATAAAAAATACATCTGTACTTGGGCCACATAGTCTCACCAACCGGAGTGGCCACAGATCCGGAGAAGACCCAGGCTGTGAGAGATTGGCCTCGCCCAAAGGATAAGCAAGAGTTGCGCAGTTCCCTGGGGCTGTGCAGTTATTACCGCCGATTCATAAAGGGGTTTTCCAACATCACCAAACCCCTTACCCGCCTGACAGAGGAACACCGACCCTATGTGTGGATGGATGACGCTGAAGACGCTTTCCAGCACCTGAAGAAGACCCTGTACAGTGCTCCAATTTTGGGATTTCCACAACCAGACGTCGCTTTCATTGTGGACAACGACGCCGGCGACCATTGCATTGGAGGCGTCCTATCGCAAGTTCAGGACGGCCACGAGCGGGTGATAGCCTACTACTGCAAGACGCTATCCGAGGCAAAGAGGAACTACTGCGTCACCCGGCGAGAGTTACTGGCGGTAGAAAAGGCCTTGGAGCACTTCCACAAGTATTTGTATGGTCAGCCATTCCACCTGAAGACTGATCACTCCGCCCTAACCTGGCTACTGAGCTTTAGAATCCTGTAAGGCCAGACAGCACGTTGGGTTCAGAGGCTGCAGGAGTACGGCTTCACCTCTGAACATCGTAGAGGGAAGAACCACGGTAACGCAGATGCCATGTCCCGAAGACAGAGGAGAGAGATGCCATGTCCCAGAGGAGTGCGGGCAGTGCACAAGAGTGGAAGAGTAGCATGCCGCAACAGTCCGAGTAGTCAACGCAGTGCCTGCTGAAGGCTGGGATAGCGCAGGTCTAAGGAGGGAGCACCTGGCGGACGCAGACTTGGGACCACTCTTCAGGAAAGCGGAGGCAGGGACAAGACCAACCTGGGAGGACATCGCACAGAGGAACACCACCTATAAGTCGTACTGGGCCCAATGGGACTCGTTGAAGATCAGAGGAAATGAAATGAAATGTGTAGTGTTTAACACCCGCTTTTACTACATACGGCACCGCAGGCGGTGACACTGATGATACATGAGATAAAGATGGAGCAACGGCGGAATGCGATGGCGGGGGAAACCGGAGGTCCCGGAGAAAATCCACCCCAGCGCCGTGTTCTCCACGACAAATCTCACTTTGTGGTCGCCTGGGATCGAACTCGGGCCGCTTTGGTGAGAGCCAAGCGGTCTAACCATTGAGCCACAGCGCGGCTAAAGACCAGAGAGGGCGTGCTGTTCTGGGTAGGGGAATTGCCCGATGGGAAGACGCAGAGACAACATTTGGTACTTCCCCGAAGCAAGGTCATGGAGGTCTTGGGGGAACTGCATGCCAGTACTTCAGGAAGACACTGTGGAGCAAACCGAACGATCGACAAACTGCGACAGCGCTACTACTGGCTGATGCTCCGAGCAGACGCTGAGAGATAGTGCCGTCAATGTCATGTGTGCGCTGCGAATGGCGGCCGCCAGACTAGGAGCGGGAGTCGCATTCAGCAGTACAACATCGGAGCGCCATTCGAAAGGATCGCCGTCGACATAGCTGGACCACACCCAGTGTCCGACCGAGGCAACAGGTACCTGATGGTCGTCGTGGATTACTTTACCAAGTGCCCGGATGTGTTTGCCATTCCGAACCAGGAGGCGAAGACACTCACGGACTGCCTTATGGAGCAAGTGTTCTGCCGATTTGGGGTGCCGTTAGAGCTCCACAGCGACCAGGGCACCAATTTTGAATCCAACCTGATGAAGGAGGCACTAGAAAGACTTGGGGTTAACAAGACCCGCACCATATCCATACATCCACAGTTGGATGGCATGGTCCAGAGATACATCAAGTTCTTAGAAGAGCACCAGCGGAAGGTCGTGGCCAGCCATCAGCGAGACTGGGACATCAAGGTGCCACTGTTCTTGCTGACCTACCGCTCGTCTACACACGACACCACTGGGATGACGCCAGCCAGCTTAATGTTCGGCCGAGAGTTACGCCTCCCCTGTGATCTGGCTTTTGGAAGCCCCCGGATGCAAAACAGCCAGCAACCGAGTATGTGGAGAACCTGGTGGACCGTCTCCACGACGCGCATAAGATGGCTCGTCAGAACATCCAGAAGGCGAGCAACCGCTTGAAGACCCGATACGACAGGCAAGCCAACAGCCAAGGTTTCCAGCAAGGTGACCTGGTCTGGTTGTACCGCCCTACCCGGACCAAGGACGGTGCCCGAAGCTCCAGCAACCATGGCAAGGACCGTACCAGGTGGTGAAGAGGATTAACGACATCGTCTACCGCATCTAGAAGGTGCCCCGAGGGAAGATGTTGGTGGTACGCCTGGATCGCCTGGCCCGCTATGATGGTGCTGTTTGGGACGACCAGCCTTGAGGAGGGAGCAGTGTTGCGGCAACAGGCAATTAGGTTTCGGCACAAATAAGAAAACAGTCGGCAGATTTTGTTTCACTGTAATAAAGAGCTTGCGTAAGCATTTGACGATAGCGCGGCTAGTGTAAACAGATAGCCGGCAATGCAGATAGCTGAGATAAAAGACACACCAGCCCAGGCGTTTCCCGAAGGTGATAGAATATTTGGATTACGTCATTAGATGCACTGTTGATTCCAGAAAATTCTAGTGTAGATGGTTTGTAGATGGCCTGAATACCGTATTTTTTGAGAATTTTTCCAATGTGATCTGTGGTATTTTTGATGTACGGCAAGTATACCTTATTTTTCTTTTTCAGGTCAATTTGTTCTGGGGTTGACAGGACGAAACGTCTGGAAGGAGATTCGTAACTAGACCACGGCCCACAAGCCCGGATAATCAGTTTTTATATTCATCACAACAGTTCTGAAGTAAGAACCACAGATCTACTAAATGTAGCAAACGCTTAAAAATAAAAAAAACTTAAGAGCCTGAGAGAGTAACTAAAACTATTACACAGTTAAATTGTTTGAAGTGCCGCTTTTTTGTATATGCGAAGTCACAAATTTCAGGGTCACAGGACCCTGATCTGTGCCAAAAGGTGAGTTCTTGGGGAGATGTACCTCGAGGTCATCATGTAAACAGTTCTATCCGGGGACTTCCAGCCGCTTCTGCTTGGCGTGAATGCCACCATTGGTACCAAGCATTGACATCTGCAATTATAACGTGTTCAGGGAGACGTTCCGTCTTAGCGGGGGGACGTCGAATGTAACAATGTACCTCCTGCCTAATACGCTCGGAAACGTCAAAGTCCTGGGGATCATCTCTATGCCTGTTGAGGAATTCGGCAAACACATTTCCTTTGGCTTGAGGTTCATAAGCCAGGGCTTGGGTGAGGGTTTCGGAGTCTGTCCACATGTCACCATCTTCGAGGTTCATACGAGACATCGTCTCCTCCCCGCGCACATTCTATGCTCATGTATTTGGAGGCGAACCTCGCGGCACCAACACCCTAGAAGAACCAATTATGTGGCGTGCTGTTTCTCTGATAGTCTACGAGCCGCCCAAGAGCAGCGGAAAAGTAGGAGGATTTCAGGAGAAAGGAGATCACGATGGAGAGGGGCTGAAGGTTAGGGTAAGTTTACGAACAGTTCGCACTACGATGGAGGGGCTCGAGGGTGGAGATATCTGGGGTATTGGGACTGAGTGGCAAAATGAAATGAAATGTGGAGTGTTTAGCGCCCGCTTTTACTATATAAGGCCGTGACACTAATGATACATAAAATGAAGAACGAGCACCGGCGGAAAGAGATGGCTGGGGAAACCGGAGATCCCGGAGAAAACCTGCCCCAGCGCCGTGTTGTCCACCATGAACCTAACTTTGCGGTTGCCTGGGATCGAACCCGAATTGAGTGGGATGGAATCATTTAGGCAGTTCTTTACGCAGTCCCAATCAATGTTATGGTATTAAACCGGAACATCATGATTGGCAGCCGGGTTAAAAAACCTCAACTAGGACCGCGCTGTGGTCGAAATGTAGTGCATTTAACGAAGTGAATGATAAATAGAATGGACAATGTTATCACGAAGTCGGTAATAGTGGGGCGTCCTCGACCTCGTGGTGGGTTGGGTTACCATGGGCCTTCTAATCTGAGCTGAGGGCCTGCATTTATCTACGAATCATTATTTCATTGCCTCTTCTGTCCATCAGTGAACCCTGTGGAGCTGAATGACATTAGGATTTAGGGCTCAGATGGGGAGACAATCGTTATCTATGAACTGTCTCTGAGGTGGATGATAGGCAATAACAATCACAACTTCGGAACGGCCTACATTCACACAGACGACTGTGGCTTCGAGGGCATGAAGAGGACAGAGTTGGACTGCTTTATGGATCACACTTTTCAAAAGGATTGTCAAGCCACCCTCCTGGCACCCGCACAATCAATCCCGAAGCAGTGTGTAACATTTGTTTTTGTTTGGCCTTGAAAATGAATTTTGTGTACTTGCTTGGAGGTGTTATTTCGAATTTGGGAAAAATGTTTAAAAGTATTATGATGTTTATGTTTAGTGTGTGGTAGTCAGATTCTAGAGGGAAAATTGAACAAGATATGTATATTGGTTGGTACAATTGACGTTAGTATAAAGAAATGAACGGTGCTATGGAGAGAAAAGAAAATCAATAATCTTCCTTGTGGAAAAAGGACATGGAGAATATGAAAGTTTGTACTTCGAAGAGTGGACGTGCAGGAGTAAGCAATTTTATGTAATTAATGGAAACTATTTATTAAGGAAGTAAGGATTTATTGATATGCCGGAGGTAACCTTCAATGATTGACTATAAAAGAAAGTTCAAGTAAAATGTAGTCCAAATGACACAATTAAATTATATATTATGAAATTGAACTTAATCCAAATTTTATTTCTTTCACTCATAACCACCCTTGAAAAGAAGAGATCTTATGACTCATATTTAAGTAGACACAATATTCAAGAACCAATTCAAACTACACCAAAGAAATCCTGTTCCACATGTCGCCACAATGTGGGGCATCATCATAGTATATTCAATATCGCATGTGTTCTACAATGAAGAAATCCTGTTACACATGGCTTCCCAACTTGGGGCTTCGAAATAGTCAACGTGCCTCCCATCTTCACCATAGAAATCCTGCTACATATGATGCCCAAACGTGGACTCGAATAAAGATGTGTAGCAGAATAAACATCCTGTTACATGTGGTAGTAGAAAGGAATAGGGAAGGAAATGTTGGGTCGGAGATGTGTTTCCAATATCAGGATGAGGTCCAATACAGATGATCTTGCAAACTGCAAAAGCTCATTGTTTTGTTCCACTGTGCCACTGGCATTACAGAAGGCAAATCTTGTGAGCTTGATGACCTAGTTTGATCCGCTATTCGAAGGTCAGGATGACGAGCCTCTCCATGGAGGTTACCATTCAGGTAGCAGGGTCGGGAGAGGAGAACGACTGACCTACAGCTTGCAGAGAAGTTGACCGAGATTTTGCAGCAACTTGCTGTACAAGAGCAGAGCAAATCCTGAATGTGATACATCTGATTTTTTTCCTATTATTACAAGGTTATTGTCCTTATCTGCTTTATGTACACAACATTTGTAATGAATGACTGTGTTTTGCTTTTTCTAATCATAATTTTTTCAGGAAACTTTTACATTTTTTCAAATTATGATTTTATTCAAGATATTTTCACATCCAATTGCATTGTCTATGTTAAATCAAAATTTGTAGCATTAGAATAATAATACACTTTTCGGTCTTTCTACAAAAACTTTATTTCTTCCACTTATAAGATCAGTCAATGATGAAACATAACAATTTTGAGTTAAAAGTTTATATTTTCCAATTTATCATAATGCTTTAACAGTTTGCTGTAAGATCAAAATCAGGATATATAAAGTTACACAAAAATGAAACATACAATAAGACTGACCTCTGCTGACATTAGATATTCTCAACATTTCATTAGAAAATTCATACTGAAATTGGTAAAACTTCAAAACAATAACTGCATGCAAAAGGTTTTGGAGAAAAGAGCTAGATTTGTTAATATAAAAATTATTTGTGGTTGGTTTATTGACACTCGTCACTTACTTTTTCATATATTTATGAGAGACTAGTTTCAAAGGCCCTGGCCTCCATTTTCAATCTCTTCCCAACTGGCAAATGTTGTTATCTGCTCTCTCTGGTGGTGGAACTATGAACTTTTTTGTCAAATTATCTGCTGGCGGGATTTCAAAGTTCATTACGCGATCCTTATTTTTCCAGATGAATATGTTCTCCCATGTTGTCAATCTATTTTGGTTTATCACTGCTTTTAATAATTTTGGATTTGGATCAATGTCACTTTAGAAACATCAGATTGAAACAAGAAGACAAGTCAGCAGTAGCATTTCATTTTTGGAATGAAAACCATGACATTGATCCAAATCCAAAATTATTAAAAGCAGTGATAAACCAAAATAGATTGACAACATGGGAGAACATATTCATCTGGAAAAATAAGGATCGCGTAATGAACTTTGAAATCCCACCAGCAGATAATTTGACAAAAAAGTTCATAGTTCCACCACCAGAGAGAGCAGATAACAACATTTGCCAGTTGGGAAGAGATTGAAAATGGAGGCCAGGGCCTTTGAAACTAGTCTCTCATAAATATATGAAAAAGTAAGTGACGAGTGTCAATAAACCAACCACAAATAATTTTTATATTAATTTTGACGTCACTGTTACTAAATTCCTCCAAACACACATCTAGATTTGTTAGCTTACAATCTTTGTCCAAAACTTGTGAATTTTTTAAACAAAGGACTTTGGAAGACTTAAAAAAAATATTTCACTCACATACAGAGAAAGGTAAACAAAGAAGTTTCAGCTCTAAAAAGGAAACTGAAAAAAAGGAAACCAAATGGACACAAAAAAGAGAAACACAAACTGTACGACAATGTTGTTATGTTGTTAAAAGCCTTAACAATAAGGAAATAGAACTTTTGAGCATATAGTCATTATTTTAACGATACAGAAGATTTAGCTGTAGGAATTCAGAGTACTTAGGATAAAGAGGTAATTAACAAAAATGTGATCAAGTCTTGAAAGAATTACGGCAGAAAGCACAAAAACAACTCTACAGCAACATAATGATAACTTTCGCTAATAAAAATGTGTTCCATACTAAAGCGGAGAAGGGCAACAAGCTTGAAATTAGGGGACATTACATAGACAGTAATGGTGATTATACAGATGTTAAAGCAAATCCCTTAAATATTTCAATCATTGGAGCAAATGAAAGCATAAACAACACCATAATCACAAAAGTTTATCTCTTAAAATTGAAATGAAACAATCCACCAATCCCCAATATATTTGGGCTACAATTCACTCTTCACCAACATACCATATGACAAATTAATGAAGTTATTGCAGTGTGGGCTTGAATTCATCAATATGAAAATAAGAAGAAATGGAAGAATTCATTATGTTCATAAACCTTTTCATTAACCAAATTGAATTGACTTTCCAAGGGAACATATACCAAGCAGAATCTTTGTCTAATGATGGGAAGGTTCTTATTGCCCCTAATAACTGACCTTCTCATAGAGATTTTCTGAAATTCAGATCACATCTTTCTCACACATTATTAAGGTATAGTTCTTGTACATTGATGGTATCCTCATAATAGCTGAATAAAAAAAAAAAAAATAGTTGAAGATGCTCTAAAACTCCAAAATTTGCAGATTCCAGAAATAAATGTACTACGGAGAAATAAATAAATGGAACACTTCACTTTTTAAACCAAATAATTATAAGAAAAAACTATAAACTTGATTTTGATATATACACAGGAAAGACACAGATATAAACAATCACATAAGAGCAAACCAGTTTAGCCCTATCAACTGTTAACATGCCATCATAAACAGCCTACTCATGCCATTAAATGAAATAGAATTTAAGAAAGAACTAAAACAAATAATAACGGCAGAAAACAACAGTTTTGACAAGTTTATTAGTACATAAGAAACTACAGAATTTGGAAAAGAAGAAACTGATATCAGTCTTAACCACTCTAATAGAAGAAACAATTAAAACATTTCATGTACCAGCAAAATATATTCCAAGATTAGCACCACACAGGTATAGATATAGCATAGAGTTGTAGCTAAGTCTTATGGGAAAGGCTGTGTCTTGGTTGCCAGTAATTCGGTGCTATGAAGACCATCCAGAAGAAGAGTAGCCCTGAACAAGCTCCACATATAGGGGTGGGGGGGAGGGCAAAACATTGGCAAAAGAATTATTAGCAGCCAAGATGCAGCCTTTCGCATAAGACTTAGCACATGCTGCCAGTAATTCGGTGCTATGAAGACCATCCAGAAGAAGAGTAGCCCTGAAAAAGCTTCACATATAGGGGAGGGGGAGGGTTAAACATTGGCAAAAGAATTATTAGCAGCCAAAATGCAGCCTTTCGCATAAGACTTAGCACATACATAGCGAATAGAAAACTTAATTAAATCTAACACACCTATGGTATCACATTCTGCAAAGAAATCAGGAATTTACATAATCACCTGTGAAGACTGAAAAAATAAAAGGAATATCGAACTCCAGTTTAAAAAACACTTAGACACACAAGGTACAAACACAGAAGAATAAGCAGTAGCTTGCCATTTTGAGACTCTAGCCACAACATGACTAATAGTGTTCATATTCTGAAAGCAGTACCAAACCAATAGAACTTCATGCTTGGGAGATTTTCTTAAAAAAATATCAGTCAATGCTAATGCATTTTGAAATTCCTGCCGATGACAACCATAGAGATCCACAACACTCTACAGAGATTACTTTAAATCATTCCCACAGTCAAAAGTAGCTGATATTGGAGACTACATACTAAGTAAGAGATAAAGAAGCTCTAAGTGTTAATTTTGACTCAATGTTACTGACATTCATGTGAAATCAAAGTTTACTAAATTAACAGAAGTGTAAGTGTAACGTTTTGCAAGAATAGTGAGTAGAGAAAGCTAGGCAAATTCAAGACATCCAAACAATTTTGTGGTATGCATTCTGTTATTATTCTAGCCATTATCAGTTATCAAAAACTTGGGATAGATAACACAACTCATGTAACACGTAAATAATAAATTAAAATAAAAGAAGATACCAACTAAAGCATAAAAGAACAAAAAGTAGGAAGAGAACATGATAATGCAGCAAGAGACTATTTCCTCCACTAACACTATATTTTAATGTCATGGACTGGAGTTCAGCTGCACTTTTGGAAGCCTTATTGCTTTTCATGTTTTGGAGAGGTTTTGGACGATGAGGACTGTTGTTCCATGCCACTCTCAGTGGTGCCTGTGCTCTTCTCACACTTCTTGCGCTGCATGCTGAACTTGCCCATTCCTGGCCGATAGATCTCAATACTTGGACGATCCTGAAAGCAAAATAAAATATTCTTTCTTTATCTTTTACTAGTTCCTATAAAAGCCTATAATTTCTTATAGGACTTGGTAACATGGGTGGCCAAAACAGCCAGAAATCCATTGTTTGAATCCAGAATAAAAGAAATTGCCAGGAATTGATTTAGAACCTATCTTCAAGGTGTACAAAATAGCTTAATCAATTATTCCAAGCCAATATAAAGAGTAAAACACAGAATCCCAAAAGGGTCAGTGTCGGCTACAATATTACTTATTTTTGTTAACCATATAGGAAATTCAAAATTAAAAAGAAAACTATTTACATATGCTGATAATATTTTCTATTTTCACGTAAATAAATCAGAATTATAGGTGATGCAAGATATTGTGACTTTGTGGGCTCTAGAATTAAAGGTCCAATTTGGAGAAATTCTAAATATTGTTTATTTCCATAGAAATACACTTGCAGATCACAGCAGAATTACATTACATACACAATCGCAATCTACCAAGGACGATGACCACAACAAACAGCATTCTGATTACATCTGTTATAGCAACTCTTGTTACACAACTTTACAACTTTACAACAAGTGACAAGTACATCACGCCATCTATTGACAATACGGAGAAAGAAGAAACCACTACAACTTGCACTAGTCGAGTATCAGCTGAGGATAGGAGCAAGAGCTCTTGAAACATGTCCTGTGAATAAACAGTGTGAGTGAAGCAATGTGTCAATATATTCTCGATTCAATTTTGTACCAACTTTACAACTGTTTACTCTCCGGTTTACGACTGACTCTTGGCGAGTCGTCGCTTCCTTAAATACCTCATTGATAATTCGAGACTGTTCTGAGACAATCAAGAAATCGAATGTTCTGTCACCAGAAGAAACTAGAATTTTCTAGACGGGAAACCTTATCTGTGCCGGCTAGATTTTTATCTCGCATTATCTTTATTTGTTCCGGCATACTCTTTAACTCCGTGCTGCCTATCAGTTTCTTTGTGTGTACAAGCCGTGTTATCGTGATCGGGTTCGTGACACAGCTCCCTCCTCAAGGCTGGTCATCCCGAATAGCACTATCGTAGTGGGCCAGACGATCCAGATGTACCACCAACATCTTCCCTCGGGGCACCCTCTGGATGCGGTACTCTATGTTGTTAATCCTCTTCACCACCCGGTACGGTCCTTGCCATGGTTGCTGAAGCTTCGGGCATCGTCCCTTGGTCCGGGTAGGGTGGTACAACCAGACTAGGTCAACCCTGCTGGAACCCTTGGCTGTTGGCTTGCCTGTTGTATTGGGTCTTCATGCTATCGCTCGCCTTCTGGATGTTCTGACGAGCCATTTCATACATGTCGTGCAGATGGTCCACCGGGTTCTCCACATACTCGGTTGCTGGCTATTTTGCGTCCGGGGGACTTCCAAAAGCAAGGTCACAAGAGAGGCATAACTCTCGGCCGAACATTAAGCTGGCTGGCGTCATCCTAGTGGTGTCGTGTATTAACGAGCGGTAAGCCAGCAAGAACAGAGGTACCTTGACGTCTCAGTCTCGCTGATGGCTGGCCACGACCTAACTCAGGTGTTCTTCTAAGGTCTTGATGTACATGTCAACCATGCCATCCGACTGGGGATGTAGAGGTGTTGTGCGGGTCTTGTTCACCCCTAGCCTTTGTAGTGCCTCCTTCATTAGGTTGGACTCAAATTTGGTACGCTGGTCGCTGTGGAGCTCTAACGGCACCCCAAATCGGCAGAGCACTTGCTCCGCGAGGCAGTCTGTGATTGTCTTTACCTTCTGGTTCGGGATGGCATACACCTCCGGGCCCTTGGTGAAATAGTCCACGACCACCATCAGGTACTTGTTGCCTCGGTCGCACACTAGGAATGGTCCAGCTATGTTGACGGCGATCCGTTCGAATGGCGCTCCGACATACTGCTGCATGCGACCCCGGCTCCTAGTCTGGGGGCCGCGACTGGCCGCGCACACGTGACATTGAGGGCACCATCTCTGAGCGTCTGCTCGGAACCTCAGCCAGTAAAAGCTCTGTCGGAGTTTGTCGACTGTTCGGTTCGCTCCCAGGGGTCCTCCTGAAGTACCGGCGTGCACTTCCTCGAAGACCTCCGGGACCTTACTTCGGGGAAGTACCAACTGTTCTCTCTGCATCTTCCCATCAGGCGACTCCCATACCCGGAACAGCACGCCCTCTCTTATCTTCAGTGAGTCCCTTTGGGCCCAGTTGGACTTGTATGTAGCGCTCCTTGGTGCGTTGTCCTCCCAGGTTGGTTTTGTGCCTGCCTTCAGGAGTGGCCCCAAGTCTGCATCCGCCAGCTACTCCCTCCTCAGGCCTACGCTATCGCAGCCATCCGTAGGCACTGCCGTGACCACCATGACAGATGTGACATGCTCCTTCTCTTCCACTCTTGTGCATTGGCCACAATCCTCTGGGCAGGGTCTTCAAGACATGGCGTCTGCGTTACCGTGGCTCTTCCCTCTACGATGTTCAGAAGTGAAGTCGTATTCCTGTAGCCTCAGGACCCAACGTGCTGTCTGGCCTTCCAGGTTCCTAAAGCTCAGTAGCCAGGTTAGGGCGGAGTGGTCAGTCCTCAGGTGGAATGGCTGACCATACAGGTATTTGTGGAAGTGTCCCAAGGTCTTTACCACCGCCAGTAACTTTCGCAGGGTGACGCAGTAGTTTTTCTCTGCCTTGGACATGGTCGAGAACCACTATGCACCAGCTAGCGTGTCCAGGGTGTCGTCAATCCGGGCTAAAGGAAAACAGTCCTTCCGGGTGACAGCGTTCAGTTTCCTGTAGTCCACGCAGAAGTGTAGATCGCCGTTCTTCTTTGTCACCGGAACTACAGGGGAAAACCAAGGGTTGTCAGACTCTTCAGTCACTCCCCTGGATTTCATGTCATCCAGCATATCCCGTACCACCACTTGTTTTGCCAGCGGACCGCGTCTAGGTGGTTGCCGAATAGGCCGGGCGTCTCCGGTATCGATGCGGTGAAGCACTTTGTCCGTGCGGCTGTAGTCACAGTTACCTTGGCTGAAGACACGTTGGTATTGTCTCAGCAGTTGTCGAACCTTCTCCAGCTGTTCTACGGTCAGGTGGTTAGCCGCCCTCTCCAATAAGCCTTCCAGCCGAGGCCCCAAGTTTTGCGCCGGCAATGGCTCCTGTGTCTTGTCGATTGCGGTGACGCTGGTCACGGGCTCGCACGTTCCCAGCTCCGTTCCTGCCTGAGCGTCGTGATCGGTGTCTGCCAGGTTGAGCAGCCTCACTCACACCTACTCTCGGCACGGCAACAATGTCCTAGCTACACAGAATCCGTGCACAGGCGTCTACTTGTCCAGCAATGTTCTTCGTCCGCTGGCCTTCCAGTCGCGCCGATATCACCACCTCGCTTCTTGCGGGGACAACCGCGTCTTCCTTCAGGATGGCCCTGCAAATTCCCAGGCGATCTTCAGGTTGCCGAAGAATCACTTCTCCAACCTGAAGGATAAGGGGAAAACCCGGAAAAACCTTATCCAGGTAACTCACCCTGACCGAGATTCGAACTCGGGACCTCTTGAAGGTGAGGCAGACATGCTACCATCTACGCTACCGAGGCGGGCTATTCTTCTTTACCTTAGATAAACATTTTAAGGTTTATTCCGCATATTGTATGTTACTGGACCATCCTGCCCATATGGACCGTCGCCTCGTGGCTCTTGAGGGCATCCAATCTCAATATCACCTCAGCCACCTTCGCAAGGAACACCCACAGACGCACGCCACTCTGTCTGAAGGTCAACTTCAGTAGGGCCTCCTCCACAGGCAAGGTGTCGCACGAAGCCGTCACTAGCTCGACTGGTCGGCTTGGTTTCCTCGACGGCAAACCCCTGGCTACGTCCGGTCTGATAACTGTCACGGCTGGCCCGGTGTCCACAAGCACGCGGCACAGATTCTGTCTCACCCAACCGTCCGCGATGAGGCTCTCATCCGTCCGTCAGCTGACGGCGCGCAATGTCACTCGAGGGGATGGTGATAACAGCACCGACGTGTCCGTCGCCACGCCGGTCCTTACTCGTTCCTCCGGCTGCTGTACCTGGGGTGGGCAATATCTCTTCAGGTGTCTCGGCTCTTCACACACCCAACACAGGCCACTGGGTCCTCGCCGGCGACCCTCGACTGGCCTTTGCTCTACAGTGTAGCGGATACTCCTTGTTCTAGAAGTTGGGGTAGCTGTCACCTTGGCCGCCTCCATCCTCAATGCTGCCGTTAGCGCCTCGCGGATGGTTTTGTTGTCGCCGAGCATTAGGCGCTGACTTATCTCCGTGTCTCGCACCCGGTCGACAAATGTGTAGGCAGCCTCTCGGGATACAAACTCTGATGGGAGGTCGGCTAAGGCTTTGCTAGCCAGCTACTAAATTGCCAGGGCGAACTCCTGCAGCGTCTCTCCTGGCTGCTGCGACCTTGACTTCAGCTGGCTGCGGTACGTTAGGGCTAAGCGGTGGTTTCCAAAGCGGTTCTCCAGGGCCTCCCAGATATCCTTGGGTGTCGCCGCTGTCTGGACCGCGTCCAGGACTTCTGCGGCCCGTCCCTGGAGGCTGGCTATTAGCTGTGCGGCCTCTTTCTCCGGTGACCACTTGTTGTGTAAGGCCACCGTGTCGAATTGACGGCGGAAGACTTCGAAAGTTGTCGCGCCGTCGTATTTAGGAGGTTTGACGCGCGCAGATGTTGTGTCGCGTCCCGGCGGGTCGGCCTTCAAGTCCTTCGACCTGCTGCCGGCGATGCCCTCTACCATGGCGTTCAGGGACTTTGTGTTGCTGTCGGCCCTTCCCTCCAGGTCGTTAACGCGGGTTGGCAGGTCTTTGACGCGCTCGTCCACTTGACCGATCCGCTTGCCCAGCTCCGTGAGGTCCTCCTTCACGCCGGTCAACTGCTCTTCAAACTTTACGGCGAGGGCTTCGTTCGTAGCCTTAATTTCAGATAATTCGCCTTCATTGCCGTGGCCAGGTTGTCGTTCGCTGCTCTCATTTCCGTGGTTAATTTCTGTCATCTTCGCGGTCATCGTCGTGGCCAAGTTGCTATTTGCAGTTTCCGTCTTCGTTAATAATTCGGCCTTAATTTCTTCCATCTTCTCGGTGATGTCGTTAGCCGTCTTCATTTCTTTCAGCTCTGCGGCGAGGTTGTTGTTAGCCGTCTTCATTTCTTCCATTTTCTGTAAAATATTTTCCAATGCCGCGTCCATTGTCGATGTTCCACTTCCTGACACCAATTGTGACTTTGTGGGCTCATAGAATTAAAGGTCCAGTTTGGAGAAATTCTACATGTTCTTTATTTCCGTAGAAATACACTTGAAAATTACAGCAGAATTTCGTTACATACACAATCACTATCTACCAAGGTCGATGACCACAACAGCGTTCTGTTTACATCTGTTTACAACATGAATTCTCGCTACAAAACTTTACAACTTTACAACTGCTTACTCTCCGGTTTACGACTGACTTGGCGAATCGTCGCTTCCATAAATTCGAGACTGTTCTGTAACAATCAAGAAATCGAATGTTCTGTCACCAGACGAAACTCCTAATTTTCTAGACGGGAAACTTTATCTGTGCCGGCAAGTACTTTATCTCGCGCTGTCTTTATTTGTTCCGGCATACTCTTTATCTCCGTTGTGCCTCTCAGTTCCTTTGTGTGCACAAGTCGCGTTATCGCGATCGGGTTCGCGACAATATATAAACTAAAGTTACAACAGCTGAACTGCTGACATCACCTATGCTTAGTTTAAAAATTAACTAAATATACACCATTCTACAAGCTCTCCAGTAAAAGTAAATGTGAACTAAAATAAAAGACGTCAAAGAATAAACACATACTCCAACTAAAACATCTGAGCACATTCTAAAATGCAATTGCTCAAACTTGGGTTGGCCTTGTCAGCACAGTGGTTTTCTAAACCCACAGGGCAATGAGAGTTAGGACTGTTTTTGATTCTTAAAATGGTTTTCAATGCAAGAACAGCGTGTAATCATTCATTTTCTCCATTTTTGTGGTGTGACACCTATTCATCGCCAGTTGAGTGAGGCATGTGGTGATGGTACCATGGATGTGTCTAATGTGCGTTCCTGGGTGCGACAGTTCAATGAAGGCAGAACATCGTGTGACAACAAACCAAGACAGTCACGACATTGTACCAGCCAGTCTGACGACATGATTCAACGAGTGGAGAACGTTGTTTCAGAGAATCGCCGATTGGGCGTTGCAGATATCGCCTCCAAAATTGGCATTTCTGTGGGATCTGTATGTACAATCCTGCATGAAGATCTGAAAATGTGAAAAGTGTCTTAGGTGGGTGCCACGAATGCTGACAGATGATCACAAGGCTGCACACGTGGCAAATTTTCAGGCGATGTTGGCGCATTTTAAAGGCATGAGCCCAGTGCTGACAAAATGATGGTGGCTATCTTCTGGGACAGCAGTAGTGTAATCCTTGCTCATTGCATTCCAAAGGGCACTATGGTGACATCTACATTCTACCAAAATGTTTTGAAGAATAAACTCCTCCCAGCATTGCATGAAGTTAGTTAGTTAGTTACTAACACTCCCCACATGGCAACCTTGGCCTTCGGGGTAACCTCACCCCACCAAGTGATGACCGGACCCATTTCTCAGGTGGAGGCACCCAGAGGGCGGTGTCCATTACCTCCGATGATAGGGTGATAGTGAAGATGGCGGTGAGGTGAGAGGACCTACAGTTTTTACCGTGGACTCCGAACCACGTTGGGCATAGAGGATACTTCACGTGTGCTAGACAGAGGTGAAGGCGTGGATAGGGCCGACTTAAAATCGCATGAATAACAGGCGGAAAAGGTTGGACGTGTGCTCTTTCATCAAGACAACGCACCAGAGCATTGGGCGAATGCAACGCAGGAGTTTCTTCGTGACAACAACTTTGAAGTGATTTCTCATGCTCCCCACTCACCTGATCTGGCTTCTAGGGACTTTTGGCTGTTTCCCATAATGAAAGACACTCTCTATGGTCACAGATTCACTAGTCGTGCCGCGATTGCCTCAGCAATTTTCCAGTGGTCAAAACACACACCTAAGTTTCACTACTTTCACATTTTTCTTGTGATTACTGTGCGAGAAAAAAAAAATAGGTGTTATAACTAACATTCAGTAAAAAGATGAACAAGATCAAGGCAAGAAAGAAAGATAAACGTAGTTTCGCAAAATAATGTTTCATTTCAAATATGGTACAGTGCAAATTTACAAAGTATTCAACAAGGAGAACATAAGGGCTGAGTGGATAAAAGAGAACAGGGAAAATAAACAGGAAAGCAAAGAACATGTGAAATGACATTGAGGACAGTATGGGAATGTAAGTGTATGTATCTGGACCCATGTTACAGAGTGAGGCCAAGAGCTAGGAAATACAGAGTATAATATATCTATAGAATGACTGGACAGCTTCAAAACTATATAATATCATATGGAACAACGTGAAGCAAAGTGTAGTGATAGAATGGAAGTCAAAACTGCAACACTTAACTGTGGATTATCATCCTAATGATGATAATGCTGATGAAACTGAACTGTTTTATCATGTACTACCTTGAAAATCTGTCACAATTCAAGGTGGAAAGTAGGTCAGCAGAAAAATGTTCAGGGAAGACTCGCTGCCATTCTGTGCAGAAAATGTTGGGAGAGATGGAGAAGCCACTGAAACGCAGAAAAACCTGACTAGGCTTCAGCAAGTTTCCAGTCACATGGTGAAGCAAACAACAGGCCCAACCAAGTACTCCTTTTCCTAGATAACACAACATGCCATCTCAACATCAAGTTATCAGAGTAAAACTAGCTTGGTTACTGCTTAGTTCAACCAGCATCACACAACCCATGGATCATAGTTATTTACATATTTGTTGTAGTCACTTATTTTAAGGTGGAAGCAGCTATAATTGCATTTGTTCTTATAGGGTCAGTTTCTGTCCTGAATGCAGTGAATTGGCTTTAACAAAACAGGGTTTTTTAAGATGATGAAAAAGAGCCTCCTGTACACATCTGAGCTGAAGAAAATGTGGAACTCCTTAGCAGTTATGAAATGAAATGTGTAGCATTCAATGCCTGCTTTTACTATATATGGTACTGCAGGCAGTGACACTGATGATACATGAGGATGACGCAAAGATCCCAGAGAAAACCCACTCCAGCGACGTTTTGTCCATCACAAATCTCACTTTGCAGTCACCTGGGATAGAACCTGGGTGCCTTTGTGAGAGCTAAGCAGTCCAACTACTCAGTCAAGATGTAGCCATATGTAGTTCTGCGGAACATTTGAAGTGATGACATCATCTGAACTCATGCAATGTTTACTCTAGCAACCAGAAGATATCCCCAGGAAAATTAACAAGTATGAAGGAGCTGTCACATGCATAATACATATAATGGAATTTACAGTACATGCTAATTCTCCTAAGTCACACAGACTGGACTGTACTATGCTACGGAGAGAATTTGGCACAGTGGTCCAACTTGGTATATTGTATACAAATATAACAATTTGTAACTTAAAACTTCACTTATCTTATAAGAAATGATGATACTTTTCTTATAAATTGTCTGGGATCGCAATTTCATGTAAAACATCTACACATCTTCAGCCGGAAACAACAAAGCTGTCGCCATCGTTATGAACGCTAGATGTTAATATATGCTCGTTAGTACTACCAAAATCTGAAAATAAAACAAATTTAAAAACAGAATCAACTGCCAGTATTTCAAAATTCATTATGCAATTTTTTTTTAAATAAATATCTTTTCCCAAACCATTAAATCTATCAGACCATTTAACTGTTTTAATAATTTAACTTCTGGATATATTTCATGGTTAAATGACCAAAAATGATCTGCTACTGGCAATTTATCAGTTTTGCAATTATAATTTTAATAAAATTTACTTATCATCCATAGGTTAATAAATATTGTCAAAAAATGTTTAGAGTTTGGTATAACTTTAGTTCCTCAAAATAAATACAGTATTAAAAATTTATTGCATTTCTCTATAAAAGATAAAATTCCTAATAGTAAAAAATTTAATATTTATAAATTTAATTGTTTCGATTGTGACAAAGTTTATATTGGAAAGACAAAACTTAATTAAGAAACCAGAACAAAAGAATATTTTCATAACATTAAGTATAAACAAACTGATAAATTGGCCAAAGCAGATCATCTTTGGTCATTTAACCATGAAATAAATCCTGAAGTTAAATTATTAAAACAATCAAATGGTTTGATAGATTTAATGGTTTGGGAAAAGATATTTATTTCAAAAAACAAACATTGTGTAATGAATTTTGAAATACCGGCAGTGGAGTCTGTTTTTAAATTTGTTTTATTTTCAAATTTTGGTAATAATAACGAGAACATATTAACATTTAGCGTTTGTAACGATGGCAACAGCTTTGGCTTTTTCTGGCTGAAGATTTGTGTAAGTTTACATAAAATCGCGATCCCAAACAATTTATAAGAAAAGTATCATCATATATTTTAAGTTAAGTGAAGTTTTAAGTTACAAATTGTTATATTTGCATATATTTGTTTGCTTCACTATTAATAGCTTCATATTTTACATATTTATTGGTATATTGTACTTATGCCTCCAAGTGGGACACTTTCAGTAGGAAGGATGAGATGAGAGGAGACAGAGGGTGGCCTTCCCAAAGGGACACAGTGCAGAAGGCAGGGTCCGTAAACTTTACCGGCTGAAAACTCTGTAGCAGGCAAGTAAAACCAGCATATCACCATACTGTAGTCCAGAAACGACCCCACCAGACTGGGTGCCGAGAACTATGACCATCCTACTGGAGGAGGAAGTTCTACCAAGAGCATATCATCCTGCCATGCAGTATCGATATACCTACCAACACTTCTACCTTGAAATCGACCACCAGAGGAGAGATGATGTGAAATGATAATGGAGATGAAATGTAAGGACAGCAAATTTGGGGTTAAAAATAACCTACCCAACATTCATCTGGCAGCCCGGGGAAACCCCTGAAAAAACCCTGAATCAAGGTAGGTTGGCCACGAGAGTTGAACCCAGACCTCCCGAATGCAGGCCACAAACAAAACTACCTGAGCCAACCCACTCAACAAGCAGTTGGAACTACTGTATAGTGCAAAACATTGTGTAAAGAAAATTATGAGCAGAAAATTCAAACAGTCTTCCCTCACTGACATGGGGAAAAGAGTGAGTAGGATATAAGAAAATTGAACCTTAGTATAATAACACAGGAAACTTTTATATGAATTACAGTTAGTGCCATAATATTATGTTTCACTTATCTGTTTTAAAATATAAACTCAAATGCAAAAGCAGGTGTTTCATAATCAACCAAATTCATCTTCAGCATATTTTTTTTTGTCTACTCTGTTTATTTATATCATTATAATTACTGCCACTTGGAGATTGTTTGCTGTGGTATTGTATTGCCATCTAAGGGAAGTAAAAGAGTTTGCTGACAGAATAAACTGACAGTTCTCCAAGTCTCAGAAACCGATCAACTGACCTTCAACTACTTCAAGATATCCACAGTCTTTATTTCATTGCTCTAAATAAAAAGAAAATTGTTACTTTCATGTGGGTCCCTTCACACTGCGGCATTAAGGGAAATGAAGAAGAAGACAAAGCTGCTAAAGAAGCAAATCAACTCACGACTTAGATGAACAACAAACAGTACCTTATTAGGATATTACAAACTACTTCTCCAGAGTAATAAACACAAAATGGAAACAGATCTGGAATCAATTCCCTCCAGAAAAGTTACATATGGTAATAAAGGGGACACTAGGTCTTCTCCTCTCTACTCTCTTAGCAGGAAGGAGCAGGTGATTATCTCGCATTGGTCATACAGTGTTAACCCACTCATACTTCCTTAGCAAAGGCCAGCCACTGCAACACCCGCCTCACAGTAAACCATCTCCTCACAGAATGCAAAGAATATGCTTCATAACGGCAACTTCATCACATCACTGGAGACTTATCCACCATTCTGACATGCCATCCAACTTCAAAGATGTACTGCTATTCCTCAAAAGTACAAACTTGTATATGAAAACCTAATTGTAAGGATACCATTTTAGAATATACATAAGTTATTATGCAACAAATTGATTGTCTAAATATTACTGTTCTACTGATTGTTATTCAGAACTTTATCCTTATGATTTATAGATATTGAATACCTTTGTCATATTGATTAGTTATTTATTGTTTTCATGTTCTTGTTTAAATAATTGTAACCAATTTATTGTATACACTATTATACATAATAGTTGTGAAATGACCTAGTTGTTAAAGCAACTCTAAATAAATAAATAAAAAATAAAAATAAACTGACATTACTTCAAAATTAATTACAAGATGTCTTTTCTCCCAAATAAATGTTTTCTCACATACTTTTAAATCTATGGTTTCATTTAAATATAATCTCTCACCTTTCACATTTGGATGTACAAACAATTAAAAGAAGTTGTGGTATACAAAATAGTCATTTATTGCATTATAATAAATTTCAGATGCTTAACTTTCCTTCATTATTCGTCGGATAGTTACCTATTATTATTCAGGGATAATTAAATCTTTTTCCCAGCAATTTCTTTGTTCTGAAGTTCAAGATTACATATGTTGCAAGTTATGAGTTATATCTCAGTTTAGTTGAAACTACATTAATGTCACTAGCTGCCTATGAACCAGGAACATGTCAAAGACACGTACAGTTTAGTTTCATATATATATATATATATATATATATATATATATATATATATTTGAATAATGAACATAAAAGATTATATACAGGAAAAATTAAAAATAAGGTGCAGAAAATTATGTACAGATATTAAATGAAGTACTTTCCTGCAGTTAGAAGACATTATATATATAAGACATATATATACAGACATATATAGTGTATATATGCATATACACTATATGCATGCGATAAGTTGAGTGCTCGGGTTTCAACTCCTCTTTCAGTAAGTTTCGTCTAACTCCGTAAACACAGATGACAAATTTGAAACTTGAAATGCGCTATACACTGACATCCAGTGGCTAATGTGCTAAGCTCTATTATGTCCACCATATTTCATTTTGATCAATTTCGAGGTTAATTAGCTAACCAGTTTGAAACAAAGGTATGTTGTGCATGTTAAGGCTCTCGAAAGGGGACACATTATTATTCATCTACCTCTGTAAAACTGTGATCTGAATGCAATTGAGCTGGCGTGGCAAAAGGAAGGAATTTTTTCAGAGGACGCAACATTACTGGTGACATGTTGGCTGCAATTGTGCAGAAAATTGCTACAGAAGCATTATCTTCCATAACCACAACGCATTACAAGAAGGTCCAAGAGCTGGAAGTGAAATATTGCAGCAAATGCAATTGATGAAATTATCGTCAACACATCAGAGGATATTAGCGATGAAGCTGATGCACCGGACTCGAAGAATCACAAAGTGAATAAGTATTTATAACTGTCATAATATTTATTTTCTATTTTTATGTTATATAAATAGAAGTATATAAATATACAGCTTATCGGATAGAGTTCAACTTACTATTTGCCCATATATCTCACACTTGGGTGCATATCTTCGCTTATTTTACACACTATTTTGCTGAACTGTGTTTTTCAAGGTTGACCACACTGCAGAAACAAAAGAACATTAGCTCTCGCTTCTTCCCCTCTGCCTGCAGCACACCGTAAATCCAGCATTCAACTTATCATGCGCATATACATAATTTAACAATTCAAATTGGAATTAACACTATAAAGTAATGTAATAATTAAAAGTATACAATGAATCGACTGAGACACTCTGTACTTTACATTCCACAAATTTTCTTTCAAGATGCATCACCTACACTTGAAGGCAAGGCATTATCAAGAAGTTGACTTATACAGTTGAAGTATGTGAAGTACAGAGTGTCTCAGTCAATTCATTGTATACTTTTAATTATTACAATTTGAGAATTTCATTTTTTAAACTTCCACTTGATTTTTGCCAGTATGTTTCACAATTTTAATATATGGATTTGCAATACATAGCATCTATTTTCAGTTCTTGAATACATATATATATATTTATATGGCCTTTGAGTCGGCATTAAATATAACTTGGGAAAGACTTGACATTAGAACAGCTAGCTTCTACTTACAAGGTACTATCATAGGTAATGTCACAGGTGGTTTTGAAGTGGTTTGGTCACAAAGTGGCTAGTGAATTTATATAGGGAAGTTGGATTTGCAGAGACTATTTCATGAATAAAGCAAATTGTTAAAAGCAATAAAATAAGATATTTGATTCCCTAAATCACATAGACCTACATTAGCACAAATGAAACCTAACCTCACAAGTCATGTCATACAAGATCAATAGTTCTTACAGGCCGTGCACAAGTTAACACTGGTGAAAGAAACTTTGATCTTAAGGCTGTCAGGTGGCGCTGATTGATTATTAAAAAATAATAAAGTAACATAACCTCCTCGTGTGATCGTTATACGCAATAGTAAAGGAATATGTGATAATTGCTGAGTGATAATTGTGTATGGTGTACAATTATCAATTTAGAGATCACAGATTGGTCAGTATTTGACAAATCCTAATACTTGATTGGTCTTTATGAGGATAGTGATGCATGTGTGAAATAATCAGGATAATTTGTCATTCAGATAATCTTGTTGAAAATAAAATGATAGTGTACACAAGTACTTTCCATCAGAAATTTTAAAGTCTTTGAAATTGTCAATGTTTCCTTTCAGAACATTAGGAACAGTGTTAAATATTTTCATGATTTCATAAATACAGATTTCTAACAGGAAGAAAGTTATGAACTAGGATGATGAAAGTTAAACTTTTAAATGACTAAGAACAACTAGCATAACATGACCAGATCTAAAAGGCCCAGTCAGATCAATGGTCCATCAGGTTCCACTCACTCACATGTGAAACAGGTGAAATTATATCCATTCAATGTAGACCTCTATTTCTCTAGAAGCAGCAAACATTATAAGCAGCAACTACTGTAACCTTACCTTGTTACGGATCCTGCGTTCAGCTCTTGAGTCCCTCTTCTGCTCTCTTTCTACACAATTATCACCATTCTTGTCTTTATGCTCTGCCTTGATATTATCATCCACAGATTTCTCACTTTCCAATTTACCTCTTTCGCAGTGAATACTTTCCATTTCCAGAGAATGGACCTGTTTAACCTTAACCTCCATGCACCAGTCGCTTACAGTCTTGTTTCTCTGCATTCTGTTTGATTGCATATCTGCCTCATGATCACCAGAATCCAGTGAACCCCTGCGCATGTTCAGTACTGCACCATGTTCAATATGTCTCTCAAATTTTGAGTATTCTGTCCTGCTTAGATGAGATTCATGAGAATTATTCTTTACTTCTGCTTCTTTTTTCTCAGGTTCTTCAAGTTCCTTTATGGCAGTTTCCTGACTGTTCCTTTTTGTTTCCTTTTCAGGTGATATTTTGCTGTTCTGACCTCTTGGATCTTTATTTTCTTTAATATCTTCAACAGTCTCTAACTTTTCCACTGCTGTCTCTTTAGTAGCCAGCTTCTTTGGCTTTGTACCCATGTTTTTCCAATTCTTATTTTCCCCACATACTTCCTTCTCAGTCTTTATTATTTCCTTATGTATTTCCTTATGTAGTTCTTTCTTTACTTTCTGTTCCCCATACTTCTTCTCCTTTATATTTCTCCTATTCTCTGTTTCAGAGTAATTTAGAACAGATCTCCTCTGATCATTGGCATAGTTCTTTTGTTCCATTTCTTTACAGTAGCTGCTTCGCCTATTTTCTGATTCTCTGTATGTCTTCCTATAATCACAGTCTTTGCATCTTTCATTTCCGATTTTGAAATTACCTCCAGAATATTTAGAGTCCCTCCCATGTTGGTCGCAATCCTGATGTCTCTGTGACTCGGTTGGCTTTAAGGAGCTGTGACCATGTTTAAACTCCTGGCCTCTGAGTGTCTCTGAATGCTTCCCTGAAGCTTTATCAAACTCTTGACTCCTTCTTGTTTCTGAAATTTTATAGCTCAGACTTTTTTCACTATCATGATCTAAATGATTATTGAATGTTTTGCTGTACACCCGACTACGATCAAAACTAAACGTCTTGTGTTGCTCATCAGACATTTTCCGCTGAGCTCTCATTTCCATTTCTTTCAGTCTTTCAGCTCGGTAACTCTTGACAGTGGTATGGCTTCTTGTCTCTTGTCTGCAAACATAAGAAAAATTAAATGCTAGTTACTATTATTTGACATTTTACAACCTTAGTTGATGAGCAAGACTTTTTTAAAAATAAGTACTATATCAGGGTTCCAACAAAATTGTAAACCTAACTTTTAACTGACTGCTATTTTACATTTCCACATTGTAAACAGCTTTTCCATCCATATTATAGGGAACACAAGCTACCGAAATTCACCCAAAGCCATGTGTGATATATTTCTGATTCACTCCCCATAATTTATCAGTTAATACCCACAAGATTCAGAAAATTATCACATTGTGGTAATGGTTGTGCTATACACTATGACCAGCTAAGATTCCTGTAAGTCCAACCCAGGCACCTTGTCTTATCTGCAAAAGGAAGTAAATCTCAACCAAATCAGAGCAATCTTCTATGGCACCAGAAGTTAACACAAACTGTTTTCTCAGCTGAGGAATGAAAACCAGTTTTACAACTCCAGTCTCAAAAGCTAGGTACAAATGTGGTTACTTTTCAACATAATCACCATAAAGGTTGAGGCATTTGTCATACAAATCCCCTCTACACAATATGTTGCCAGTAATGAGTTAAGACAAGTACGGACGTTGGTTTGAAGAACTTCCACATTCTCAAACTTCTACCCTCCCAGCCACTTTTTCAGTCCAGGGAGGAGGTGAAAATCACTCAGTGCTAAATTCAATTCAATTCAACTCAAATTTATTCATCCTTTAAAATCAAATCTGTACATAGTACTTTGATATAGGATACGTCAGTAAATTTACACTTAATATTACAAAGTTAAATATCAAATACACCTAACCTACATTTAATTATAATGTAACACAAATTGGATATAATTATAAATGAGAGAAATGAACAAGCTAAGTAAATTCATGTTTTATGATTATCTGGATTTGTTAAATTGCAGATATTCCTTTACTGTATGAAAGCAGTGCTCCTGCAAGAAAGCCCTTGTTCTAGTTTTAAACATGTTGTAGTTATCCATTCTTTTGATGTCATTAGGAAGGGAATTATAAACTATTGTACAGGAATGCAGTACTCCATTCTTAAACATTGTAGTTCTGATTGAGGTTATGTGTATATCCTTAATATGCCTCGTGTAATGCATATGAACACTTCTTCATTTTACAAATAAAGCTGTCTCCAGTATATAAACACATGCCAAAGGAAGTATGCAAAGCTTTTTGAACAGTGGCTTACATGAACATAGCATTCTTTCGTTGCCTATAATTCGAATGGCTTGTTTTTGTTTAATAAATACATCTTTGGCTTCTGGTGAATTTCCCCAAAATATTATTCCATATTTAATTATATTCATATTCATATTCATTTATTGCATCCGTAAATCATACAACTCATGATGTGGAATTGTCAAATTACTAACTACACAAAAAATAGTAACAAAAAACAAAAATTACAATAAGTTGTTAAGCATAATAACCAAATTAATAATTAAAATTTACATTCCTTTTATTCCTACCCTTTGTCATTTAAATACTCTTCTACTGAGTAGTAAAACTTTTGTAGCAAATACTTCTTTGATGTGTTTTTGAACTTTGTGAAGGACTCAATGTTTTTTTATTTCAGTTGGTAGTTTATTGTAGATATGAATTCCGTTGAATTTAAAACTGTGCTCATACATTTTCTTTTTATGATAGGTGACATGTAAGTTTGAACTATTTCTCGTGTTATGGTCATGAATATCATTGCTTTTTTGAAATTTATCTAAGTTCATTTTAACCAGTACTATTATTTCTAAAAGGTAAATGCCTGGTAATGACAATATGCCTAATTGTTTGAACCATTGCTTACAACTATCTGTTCTCTTTAGATTCATCACAATTCTAATTACCCTTTTTTGGATTCTAAATACTTTGATAATGCTACTACTATTTCCCCATACTGTTATACCATGTGTATGTACTGAATGTGTATGTGCATAGTAGGACATTAAAAGTACACGAAGGCTGACATTTTGACTTAATATTCTTAGAGCATATATATTCCTGCTTAATTTGGTTATTAGATGATTTGTATGAGTTTTCCATTTTAAGTTATCCTGTATCCACAAGCCTAAAAAGTTTGTTTCACTTTTGTATGAAATTCATTTAGTATTTAATTTTACTTCAGGAATACTTCCATTGTTTCCTCTGTCAGTAATGCTAAATTTAAGACAAACTGTCTTATCTGTATTATTAATTTATAGATGAGTCATATTTATTACACATCGGCTTCACTTACGTACCTATTTTGAGGTCATGAGTCCTTTTCCCTTTTTTATGTAGGGGTATAACAGATAGTTTCAGTACCTCTGGAAAGATCCTGCTAGTCATGGATACATTACAGAGATGAAGAAGTGGTCTGATTATGTGTTCACTGCATCTTTTTACAATTATATCTGGTATATCATCAGCACCTGCAGAATATGTATTATTCAATCCATTTATTATTTTAGTTATTTCTTCAGTATGACTACAGGAATGGGTGCTCCCTTTGAAATTCCCGAAGAATTTGTTTGGTGACATGAGCACTGTGAGGGTGGACATTGTCATAAATCAAGACAACCCCAGATGTCAGCTTGCCTCTTCATTTGTTCTGTATGGCTCTCCCAGTCATCATAACATCTTGCAATAAACAATTGCATTGATCGTAGACCCCCATTCCAGAAACTCAACCAGCAACACACCTTCTTGGTCCCAAAAGACTGTAGGCATCATCTTCTTGTTCTTGAATGTTTGCTTAAACTTTTTGGGTTTGTTTGGTGAGGACTTTCTGGTAGACCTCGCTGCAACAGTGCGTGTGCACCCATTGACAAGATTGTTCTTTTGTTTCAGGGGCTGCATAATGAACCCAGGTCTCATTGCCAGTCACAATTTTCTTTAACAAATCATCACCTTATAACAGGTGTTGCCACCCAGCAACTTTTGTAGTCCTCAGACAAGATCTTCGGAATTCACTGAGCACACAACTTCCTATAGCGCAGGTGCTCTGTTACTATCTTGTAAAACAGATAATCTTAAAAATGCAGGGAATTTCTCAAACAACATGCTTATTGTAAACCTTCACTCGTTCCAAACTTCTTCATTAATTTGCTGAACAATATCTTCTTTCTCACACACAAGATCCTTCATGGCTAGGATACTTTGTCAAAATTATAATTCAACCCCTAAACCAGTAAACGTATGTTTAGCTACATATGTGAGGGTTGATACCAGGTCTCTGTCCTGTCTTAATTCAGTTTGACTTGGAGGAAATATGGTCGCTTCAGATTTTTGTGGTAAAGAGAGATGAATCAAATAGCAACATTGTATAACTGCTCAGATGAGAATATGTAAAACTAGAAAAGTGAGACAGAAAGGAGACCCCCACATCTAAGTGTATTTGGTATAGGAGTACTGTATTGTTTTCTCAAAAACTTAAAAAAAACTGACATTTTTAATCAAATATAAGAGAAGCTTTTGCCCAGGGGTGTAAATTAGGAAAATAGCTCACCAAAGACTTCTTATTGGTCACAAAGGTAAAACATACATTTATGAGTCCTGCAAAAATTATACTTTTAATTAGGAGTGATCATTAGGAGAGTTTTCATCGTACCTTCTGGTTGCTCTTTGTACTTTTGGCAAGAGAAATTAATTACCTCTGAGTGTGACCATCCGTTCAAGGTCATATAACAAGTTCTGAACCACTAATAAATATTCTAATTTATATTTGATCCACCCTCATAATTTAAGAAGATACGTTCTCTGAGTTTAACTTCACAAAGCAATACATACCCTATGTCTTTCTCTCTGTTATTACACTGTCTGTCTTCTTCTTGTTTCCTACTACCATAACTTTGCTTCTGCTCTTTCTCTTTCACATTATCTTCCTTCATCTCCTTTTCACAGTCAGGATTATGCAGCACCTAACAGAAGTTCAATGAAATTAATTACGCCGTAAATACATGTAATAAATGAATTTCCAAAATTGATAAACTCAAGGAAAAAATCTTTGTTTGAAAACCAAGATGTTTCAAACAAATAACACTATTCATGAACATTATACTAGGAATGGTGCTAAATTACATATACTGGGATCAAGATCAAATAAAAAACTTAACTCAGTACTTCATAAAGGGGTTCACATGTATAACTTAATCTTAAAGAAAATCGAAAACAATGATAAGAAAAGATTCAGAAGAGATGTGAAATCATTTTTAATAAATCAGTGCTTCTATAGTACTCAAGAGTTCTTTGAATATTTTAGGTACCAGATTAAGTAGAGTAAATGATTACATAAGAATAATTTTATGATACTAATGGTTGACAATTCATGTAAGTTTTCTGTATTTGTTGACATTGATACAATTTAATCTGATTATTGCATGTAGAATTAATTCTGTATTTTCTGAATTTCTAGTTTGTATTGTTTGTACTGTATCTTGAAAAAGCAAATATTTCTGTACAGAAATTAAATGCTAAATAAAAAAATAAAAATAAAATAATGTGTTAGCAACATAAAGTGGTATATTCTTTATTAAGTACACTATCCAACGTTGTCTTAGGACAGAAAAACATTTAAAACCTATTTAATTAGAGCTGGGAACAGGATTATTTTCACTTTTGCTGTATTTATTTCTCTTTTACACTATTCAATTGACCAAGGAAATAGCACTGTCAATGGGGGAAAAAGTTTAATTGTAGGTAACCACTAGCATGTGTAAAAGTGCCTGGAGAAACAGGTTAACATTTCCCAAATAGGACAACAAAAACTTAACAATTTTTTGTACAATTATTATTTTTCTTATAAATTGAGGGTGCAAGTTTAATTACGCTGAGCAGATGTTAGCATCTACACTTAAAATTTCGCACAATACAGGGTGATAAATATATGATTTTGTAACAGTTTAAGTATGCATAGCTCTACGGCTCTTTATTGTAGAATATTGTATCAAACATCATTTTATAGTTATTAAATCTTATTTCATTACAGCAAAATAATTATTTGTATAATTTTAAAATAAAACCTATATACAGTTTATAATTATTTAGGCATCTCTGAACTGTGATGAAACTAAAACATTAGTTATAATTTCCTACATTTCTTAGTTGAAAACAGTGTTGTTGTAATAAATTCAATTCAAAGGGAGTCGATTAATGACACTAAACAAGAGTTACTTTTAAATTTCCCCGGAAGATGTTTCAGAGACTTTGCCTCCATCATCAACCGGACATCAACTGGTTCTCAGTGGTGTAGCTGGCGATATTTTGTCATAGGTCTTCTCTGGTGGCGGTTCGAGGAACTTACTGACAAATATTTCTGGAGAATATCAAAATTGAATACATTGTTTCTATTTTTTGAAATGAAGATTTGTTCCCGTGTGGACAGGTCTTGTTTTCCTGATGTATGTTTTAGTAGGTAGTTTTGGTTCTGGATTTATGTTGTGGTTATTTTCCCAAAAATACGTGGCAACTGCTCATTTTATGTTCGTAAAGTGTTCCTTTGCTCTTTATTCTAAATGTCTTTTGGTTTTTTCAATATAAATTTTACTACAGTCACAACATTCAATTTGATATATACCAGATTTTTTGTTAGATGGAATGGCATCTTTGATGTTTGAGCACATTAGTTTTTTTAAGGAGTAATGGTTGACTGGTGCTAGTAGAATGTTTTGTTTTTTGAAGACATTTTTGAATTTATCAAAGGTCCATGGGTGGTAAGTGAATTTTTTGAAGATCATTTTAATCTCTGTAGCTGAGAGGGTTGGGGTATCCTTTATTAGCTTCTTCTTTTTTGCTAAGTTCACTTTTTTGTCTACTAATGATTCAGGAAAGTGATTTTTTGTGCTATTTCAATAATTTTGTTGTATTCTGTTTTGTATTCTTCTGCTGTGGGAGGGATGTCGCCCTGGCGGTAGACTGGCGAAGCCGAAGCCGAAGCCGGTGGAGATTCGGAAAACTTCGGAACCAATCGTTACCGGTAGCGACAGACAGTTGAATGTAGAGTTGGAAAAAGAAACAGTTTTGAGGTTCTAGCAAGTTTGTAATGTTGAACGGTGTATTTCGAGGAGAATAAAGTGTAGTTTTTGTGTTTCGTAGCCTCGTTTTATTATTTCACGAACCCATAAAGTCACAACTGGTGTCAGGAAGCGGGATTACTACATCACGGAACATTATGGCCATGGAATCGGCATTGGAAATGCTTTTGCAGAAGATGAACGAATTAACAGCGAAGTCGGAAGCGGCAAATAACAACTTGGCCGCGAAGATGAACGAGTTAACAACAAAAACAGAAGCGGCAAATAACAACCTGGCCGCAGAGTTGAAAGAAATAAAGACCGAATTGACCACAGAAATGAAGGCAGCGAACGACAGTCTGGCCACGGAAATGAAGGAGGCGAACGAGGTCCTCGCCGCCAAATTTGAGGAACAGTTGGCCGGCGTGAGGGATAACGTGACGGAGCTAGGCAAGCGGATGGGCCAAGTGGACGAGCGAATCGAAGACCTGGCGAACCGCTTCAATGACCTAGAGGAAACAAAAAAAAAAAAAAAAAAAAAAAAGGCCGAGATCTTGCTCTACAGCAAGACCTCGGCCTCCTTAATTCTGGGAGTCTGGTGCCTATTTTACAAACCAGACTGTGTTCCACTCTTTATTCGGTTTTGATACATTTGTTTTTACAATATTTATTTTGAGGTACCCTAGGAGTACTTACAAGAAGTAAGTAGAGGAAAAGGCCGACAATAACGCCAAGTCCCTGAACGCCATGGTTGAAGACGTCGAAGACCTCGCGAACCGCGTAAACAACCTGGAGGGAAAGGCCGACAGCAGCGTCAAGTCCCTGAACGCCATAGTGGAGGACGTCGTCGGCAGGAGACTGAAGGATTTGAAGGCTGACGCACCGGAACGCGACACAACATCGGCGCGCGTCAAACCTCCGAAATATGACGGCGCGTCAACATTCGAGGTCATCCGCCGCCAGTTCGACACAGTGGCCAAGCACAACAGATGGTCAGCGGAGGAGGAGGCCACACAGTTAATAGCCAGCCTCCAGGGACGGGCCGCGGAAATCCTAAACGCGGTGCAGACGACGGCGGCGTCCAAGGACATCTGCGAGGCCCTGGAGAATCGTTTCGGGAACCACCGCTTAGCCGCAGCATACCGCAGCCAGCTAAAGGCAAGGTCGCAGCAGCCAGGGGAGACGCTGCAGGAGTTCGCCATAGCGATCGAGCAGCTGGCTAGCAAGGCCTTGGTTGACCTGCCACTGGAGTTCGTATCCCGGGAAGCCACCTACAATTTTGTCGACGGGGTACGGCACACGGAGATTCGTCAGCGCCTAATGCTCGGCGATTATAAAAACATCCACGAGGCGCTGACAGCGGCATTAAGGATGGAGGTGGCCAAGGTAGCATCTATCCCGACGTCGAGAACGAGGAGTGTCCGCTACGCCGGAGACAGAAGACCAGCTGTGGGACGCCGGCGAACACCTAGTGGCCTGTGTTGGGGGTGTGGACTGCCCAGACACCTGCGGAGAGACTGCCCACACCAGGAAGAGCAGCCGGAAAACGAGTAAGGCCCGGCGTGGAGAGGGGCACGTCGGCGCCATTATCACCATCCCCTCGAGTGACAATCCGCGCCGTCAGCCGGCGGATGGATGACAACCTCATCGCGGACGGTTGGGTAAGAGGAAAGCCGTGCCGCGTGCTGGTGAACACCGGGGCGACCGTGACCATCATCAGACCTGACGTGGCGAAGGGTTTGTCGACGAGGAAACCGAGCCGACCATACCAGCTTGTGACGGCATCGGGCGACACCATGCCTGTTCAGAAGGAGGCCTACTGGAGCTGAATTTGGGACGGAGTCCCGTGCGTCTGTGGGTGTTCGTCGCGAAGGTGGCTGAGGAGGTGTATCTGGGACTGGATGCCCTCAGGAGCCACGAGGCGACGGTTGACGTCGGCAGGAAGGTCCTGAGGCTCAACGGAGAAGAGGTTATACTCCGTCAACCAGAAGAGCGCCTTGGAATTTGCAGGGTCGTCTTGAGCGAAGACGTGGTTGTCCCCGCGAGGAGCGAAGTGATAGTGACGGCGCGACCGGAAGGCCAGACAGCAGGTGGGGACCAGAGGCAGCAGGAGTACGACTTCACCTCGGAACATCGCAGGGAGAAGAGTCACGGTAACGCGGACGCTATGTCTCGAAGACCCTGTCCAGAAGAGTGCGGCCAATGCACAAGAGTGGAGGGGAAGGAGCGTGCCGCAGCAGTTCGAGTAGTCACGGCAGTGCCTGCGGATGGCTGGGATAGCGCAGGCCTGAGGAGGGAGCAGCTGGCGGACGCAGACTTGGGGCCACTCTTGAGGGATGTGGAGAACCTGGTGCACCACCTCCACGACACGCACGAGATGGCTCGCCAGAACATCTAGAAGGCGAGCGACCGCATGAAAACCCGAGACGACAGGCAAGCCAACAGCCAAGGGTTCCAGCAAGGTGACCTGGTCTGGTTGTACCGCCCGACCCGGACCAAGGGACGCTGCCCGAAGCTTCAGCAGCCATGGCAAGGACTGTACCGTGTGGTGAAGAGGATTAACGACGTGGTCTACCGCATCCAGAAGGTGCCCCGAGGAAAGATGTTGGTGGTACACCTGGATCGCCTGGCCCGCTACAAAGGCGCTGTTCGGGACGACCAGCCTTGAGGAGGGAGCAGTGTCACCCTGGCGGTAGACTGGCGAAGCCGAAGCCGAAGCCGGTGGAGATTCGGAAAACTTCGGAACCAATCGTAACCGGTAGCGACAGACAGTTGAATGTAGAGTTGGAAAAAGAAACAGTTTTGAGGTTCTAGCAAGTTTGTAATGTTGAACGGTGTATTTCGAGGAGAATAAAGTGTAATTTTTGTGTTTCGTAGCCTCGTTTTATTATTTCACAAACCCACAAAGTCACACTATTGAAGATTGCCTGTTTGTGGGATCTTGGGTTGTAGCTGTTAGCTTTTATGTAGTTGTCCAGGAAATGTTCCAGGAAATTTAAAAGTGTTGTTTAGTGTAATTAATCGGCTCCCTTTAAATTTAATTTAAAGCATGAGCCTCAAAATGACTCATAGCCTTATCAAGAGAAGTCAGAGTAGCTGTGATAAAGTCGTAATGTGTCTTTTTGTAGCTATAACAAGTGCAGTGATTTATGTGTTTTATACACAATGACTGTCACAAGCATTCTGCAACAGCACAATAGCAAACTAGCACTTCCGTTCTCTTCAGTCATTCTGTATGTTAGCAAAGTTAACAGAAGTGATTGTTGGACCTTCAAACATACAAGAGTGGTCAACATGCATTTTAGTATCACTGTGCATAAACTCCTACTTTTTAGATCAACCATTACGACCTATAACTGTAGTAAAATACATGTTTGATTGTGTTTATTTTCTGGAATCTTACCATGTATAGTAAAATTATTTTTCTTAATCCCAAAACATATATACATGAAAAAAATAGACTTTTTCATCTAAATAAGAAGAAAATAATTTTTCCATATCAGTGTGAAACTTCAGTTTAGGATTTAAGTAATTCAATTTAAAGGTTTCAGCTCTATAACACCTTGAAACTGAGGATTTTGGCAAGATATGAGAAATTTCAACAATTTTAATTAAAAAATTGTGATGCTCTGAATTTTAAGACTTTCCACAAAGCTTTTGTTGGGCTTGTTCCCAAATAATTTTTTTTTTTAAATAATAGTCAAATGTAGGCTAAGGTTTGGATTGAAAAATTCAATGTCATGGCTGAGATTTAAACCATGGATTTCCTGGTCTCCATCCAGCTGCTCTTAACCATTGAGCTACCATGTCCAACCTGTCAGCAGGGCATTAAATTCTCCAACTGAGTTGCATATTTCCTGGTAAACCACTAGGTGTCCATGCACACCGTTTATGGTGACTTACTATGCTGCAAGTTCTTAAGTCCAAGGCTTCACAGTTACCACTATTAGGTTAACTGATGAAAATTAATAGCTCTTCCACACTAGTCATGTGTAAGCTAAGGTTTTGACAATGAGATCTATGGTTCAAATCCTGGCTATGGTATTGAATTTTTCAGTCAGGCTCTACTATCCAAAAAAATATGGCTGTAGATATGTGATACACTAATGCAAGCAGCACAGAAGAGAAGAAGTAAAGCATTGTAAATAAATACTATTGAAAATCAGAATACAACTCAAGAAAGAAGTGGAAATGATAGTAGAAATGGAAAGTAATTATATTTAGAAATGTGCAGCCATGAAAATTGGAATAGAACACAGCTATCTACCAACATGGCAATGTGGGAAGCTAAGACAATGGTGACCTTATATGTAGTGATTAATTTGCTGAATGGAGGCCCCTCAAATGCACAGAAGGAAAGCCAGGAGCTTGAAGTAAAAAATTAAGATCTTAAAAATAAGCTAATGGAAAAAAGTGAAAATGGAAACTACTCTACCATTTCCAGAAATGGAAATGGGCTATTGACATGAGAGCAAATGAAATAAAGCACAGTTAGCTTTGTAACTTGCAATCAGTTCAAAGCTCTAGATGCAATGGAGGAAGGAATTGCTGTAGCAAACAAAGTTTTAACAAGAACCCAAAATGTATGCCAAGAAAACATGAGAATAGAAAACTAGTGCTAGTACTAGGTGATTCTCTAGTTAAATTCTGCAATGATGCATGTAAAGAGAAAGGATATGAAGTGTGCTGCTACCTGGACATAAAGATAATCAAAGTGCCGTGCAAAGTGAAAAATATGCACTTAAAAGAACCCAGAATTGGCGGTAGTACATGCTGGAGTAACAGCAGAGATATGAGTGAAACTATGGACTTGGGAATAGCATCAGATCCAGGGAGGTAAGTGGTGTAAGTGTACTGCAAAGCCATGTGAATACTTTGATAATAACAAGGGAACTGTCAGTATGCTCACACCTGTACGCACTTGAGAGTTTGATGGCATCATCTCTGCTCTATGTGGGGCCTGTGTGCCAAAAATGAGCCCAGAATACTTAGGAATATACAGGTATAACACAGCATTGTACGGGAAGGATTATTTACCCCTGAGGGCAGCAATCTACACATGGCATAAGTAAGAAGCTCCGTTCCTCACATACGGCACAGAATGACCAGCAGCTACTTGCAAGTGGTTGCCTGCAGCACTTTCTAGGCTTCAGTTTTGGGCATTGCAGTTCTACACTGTAGCATATTTTTGGTGTACTTGGTTTATATACAGCAGGCATTATACAGTGTGATCCATATAAACCTTAACCACTTCAATAGACCATAACTTTTGAACCAATAATAGGACACATGTACAATTTCAGAAGAATAAAATACACAACTGGGAGATTACATTACACTATTTACATCTCAGAGAAAATGTCGGAAGTGTCGTCCACCAGTATCTATACTGTGACTTTTGTGGGTTCGTGAAATGAAAAGTCCAATTTCACCACTCAAAAATGTTCTTTATTTCTACCGACTTACAGTTTAACTCTTGCCAATTACACAAAATTACTTGCTGCACACAATTACAATTTACCAGTTCGTCCGTTACAATTTCCTTGTACTCGCGATTACATCAACTCCGATACTCATGCACGGTTCGTACAGTCTTCCGTTGCACAATCTTCTCGTTCATTAACACGTCACTCACTAACTGACCGACCAACTCAACACAGCACAACAACTGACAGACTGACTCTGTCTGTCTGTAACCCTCTTTATATCGGAATATCGCCGGTTTCTAGTGACCAGGAGACTGTTCCAGTAAACGAAAGATCGAGAAACAGGTGTAGAGAAAACAGGCGACCAGTAATGTTTTCCCCTAACCACAAGCCTGTCACCACTACAAGACAAACGAGGAGAAGGTGTGGCTAACGCGGTCCTCCCCCCTGCCTTCCGTTCGCAGCTGGTACAGGGTGCTCCAGAGGTCCTGTTACAATACATGTTTACACTCATCTCACCATATTCTCTGAAGTTTTACGGAGAGTATCCTCGCCAATGTTACTTATTCCGGTTTGAATGGATTCCTTGAGAACATCAATTGTCCGTGGCCTATTCTTGTACTTGTATGTTTACAAGTTTCATAAGAGTGACTGGACGGAAACCAGGAGTACTGTGATTGAAATCCCAACCATGATACTGAATTTTTCATGTTGACTCTATTCAGAACCTAGTATGGCTAGTATGAAGAAATTATTAATTTCCATCAATTAACTTAAATAATAAGAGTTTAACAATGAAGCCAGGGATTTAAGTACTTATGATAGTAAGTTGCCACAAATGGTGTATCTCAAATACGAGAGCCCCTAGTGGTTTACCGGGAAATAATATGAGTCAATTGGAGAATTTAATGTCAGGACGGCACATTGGCCATAGCTCAATGGGTAAGAGCAACTGAATGGAAGCCAGGAGATCCATGGTTCAAATCCCAGTCATGGCATTGAACTTTTAAGGTTGGCGCTGTGTATTAATTGTAGGTGTTATCTTTAGTTTTCTAAATATGTTTAGTAAATATGAACAAAGATGCTTCATTAAAATTCAGGTTGCAAGAAGTATCAATTTTCCACAATGCCATACAGAATTATTGGAAGCTTGTGGTAGACAGACTTTACCATATCATACCATGGCTAGGTGGGCAAATACATTTTGTAGAGGAAGGGAAGACATTCATAAAAAACTTGGAGCTAGCAGACTGCAATCAGCAAGTGATGATCTGCATGTGAATGCTGTTAGAGCAATGCTGGAAGAACATCGTTGTCGGACTTGTATTGAACTAGCAAGAGAAAAAGAAATTAACACTTAGAGGAATTTGCTTTAGAACCAGACAGGCAATTATAGAAGCAGCAGAGCAGTCTGTTCAAATATTAGAACAAGATGCTGTGGATGGTATCTGTCGGCTCCCTAATGTATAGAGGCGAGTTCTCCATATTGGAGGAGATTACTTCTAAGTACTGCAATAATATGATTCAAAATACTGCAAAAATACAAAATATATGCATTCAAATAATGTTTATTACTATTAATGGGCCTCCAGTACATGTATGGAACCTAGAGGATTACATAAAACAATGGATAAAAAGTTGTATGCATGCTGAGGACAACCAAAGCAGGAAGGCGAATCTACATGTGCAGAATTCTGATCAGATCTCCAGCATCTGGAAAAATTTTTAGGTGTGCGTTTCCTCGCCTTTTTTGTTAGGAATATGTCCCTGGATGTAAATGTTTTATGATTGGTAGTTTTAAAAAATGAGATTATGTAATGTGTGATGTGGACCAGTAAAATTAAGTTTGATTAGAAGTAATGACAATGAGAGGATGAAAAATCAATACTCATTATAGTGCATGTTACTATTACTTATAAGTAGTAAGTTAGTAATTTATTTCCTTTTACATCAACAAATGGAAATACAAAATCAAGATTACAATTATAAAATCCATACTGAAATATGCCATATATTCCTAAATCTTGAAAATCCTATCATGTTATCATGTTGCCCACCATTGAATAGTAATTCAGCCCCCATACACCTAACCCTAGGTTTTTGTGTAATGGAGGCCCTCTGCTCCTTTTTACACTTTCTACCATTTCACCTATCTCACTCTACATTTTTCTCTTAATTGTTCTTAGCCACCTCTCTTTAACTTTCCCTAAATAATTCCCTATATTTCTCCTGTTCATTTCTCCTTTTACTGACAACATTTTTCTAATTACTACTTCACCCCCCAAACTGTCCCATTTACGTAGCCAAAGCCTGCTCTCTCCATATCTTTGTTTGACTACAATTTAATATACACTGGAAATCTGCATTCTCTTCTCCACACAATGGACATTTATCTAGCTCCCTCTCTTCACCTATACCTTTCAAGTTTCTCACTCCTGTTCTCGCCCAAGCAAAACCTTCTCGCCCTAACTTACTACATATATCTATATATCCTTCCCTCCCCCAGGTTATTTTTATTTCTCTATATAATCTTAGTGAGCTTTTGTCACTTATATTGGCAAAAATATCTTTACTGTCAATATCTTCTAATCTTAGCTTAACCTCTTTCCAGAAAACTCTATACCCATACTCTGCATTTATCCAAGAATGACCCATACCTATCTGCTTCAACAAGTCATACATTTTATGTGCCCAAGACCCATCCCAGTTACTTCTCTTTTGAATATGAAAACATTCTTTAATTATATTGCCATCTTCCAAGTTAGTGATTCTGTATAGATATTTCATTGCCCTTGACAAGATTTTAATTTTAGTAGAATGCCTGCCTAGTTCTAATTGTGCTGCCCCATTAGGTGATGCTATTGGTAATCCCAATATGTATTTACAAAAGGATCTATGCACTCTATCAGTCTCTCTCCAAGCCTCATCTATTCCCCAAACCTCTGATCCATGTAACATTCTATTTTTTACTACTGCCGTATAGATCCTCTCCAACCATTTGACATTTATATCCGGTAGTTTACTGTAGCACTTATAAGTAAGAAATGAAATAGTTTTATTATGAAAAATTCTCCAGTACAGTAAACAGTGTGTACTACTCTGAATCACAATGATCCGAACCCACCATTAAACTGTGTTGTATAATTAGCCATATTAGTGTTAAAACACAGATATTCATGTGTTTTTTAAAATAAGGTAAAAATAAAGCAATATGTTCATAGCATCCACTGTCGGATGTATCACTCTAACATACATTAGTAATAGAGACTGTTTCCATAGCCAAGAGCCCTCCTACTGTACAGGACTTAGAGAAGTCTAGCTTATGAAAAATTACCTTGAGAGTGGAATCTGTGTCAGCTGTATAAGGCATATTTTGCCAGTCCCTTTCAGCATCCTTTATTCTCTTATACTCTTGATCCTTTTTTCTTCTCTCTTCACGTCTATCATCCCTCATTTTCTGCTTTTCTGCTCTTCTCTGTGTAACAAAGTCCAGAAGTGGAGTAGTGGTGACTTTCTGCTCTAAATAAACACATTTAAAGCCTTTAGTTTTTGTCAAACCTATCATAGCACATGAACACAGCAAAGCAATGATTATTATCAAAAAGCTCGTCATCCAAAATGCTGGTTAATTGAATGCCTCAGTGACAACTAAATTCAAATATGTGAGCCAAGCTGAAGTTATGCTGAAGAGTCAAACTGTGTACTAGCATGTGGATCTTCGCATATGATAGACTATGCCATTCTTTATTACTGCTGTTTTATTCACATTGTTAGCAACGTTGTATGAACAAAATGCATGTTGTTTAATGTGTCTGATAAAATACAAAACAACACTTGAAGAAAGGTCCTACTGGGTCAAGCTTAGCTCAAGAGTATGAAATTGGAAATGCAACAATATCGGACGTTAAAAAGGACAGTAATCCTAAAACAAAAACAATAGTATGCTTGATAGTGAAGATGAAAGTTTGCACACAAAAATAATGAAAATATCAGAAAACTGTGCTGTAATAACATTGTGCACATGGTTTATCCAAAGTACATGGCCAAGGACACCCAGTAAGAGACCCTGTAATTTGCATAAAAGCCCTTGAACTGAACAATAAACTAAGGGATAATGACTTTAAAGCATCTACCAGCTAGTAAAGCACTTTAAATCTAGACTTAAGAGAATTAAATGTTCAGAGGGGAAAACCGTCCACTGATGTTCAAGAAACTGAACAATTTCAGACGAACTGTCATTCCAGACCTGAATTTAGGCTGGCATTACGATATGAATTGGATGCATCAGCTTATCGCTGCTGCAACTCATTGGTAAAAAATCCGGGAAAACCCACCGCCTTTGTATGCCACTTGTTAGTTCCAGAGCACTCATTTCTCTCTTCTCAAGAAATTTGCCTCGAAAAGCTCATGACTTCTAGAACAATTCTCAGTTTGCTGCAACTATATAGGAGAGCACTCAGTCGTCAAGAGTTGTAAAGTTATGAAATATTAAGCAGATAGTATACTACAGTGCAGTGGAGTTGAGTTCAATTCAGTTCAGTTTGAGTTGTGTTTCAGTGGGTGCAGTAGTGGCTTAAATGAGCACTTGTACTCTCAATAGACCATTCGTGACTGTTCATTAAATGTAATGCTACACAAAGTGTGTTTAGCACAATTGACGTTTTCATTGTCTCACACTGGTGTCAGGAGTGAGATAAGAAGACATAATGATGGAATCACTTAAAAATTATTGGCTAGAATGGAGAAAATAAGGGATAAAATGAAATTCAGAAACCACAAGATGAAATCAAAAATGGAATTTGATACAGAGAGATGAAAGAAGAAATGGAGACACCAATTGTCAAGAGGAAGATGGAGCTATCAACTAAAACCAACAAGGAATTGGCAGGTGCAAGGAAAGATGTAGAGGAATTAACAAACGTAGGTTTTCGTAGCTGGCATCCTGTTTAGTAGAAGATTTTGGGCTTTAAGGCCGTGGTCCACTGAGTTTCTTCATCTCTCTCCCAGACATTCCACTTGCAACTGCGGCAAGCACCATCAGTGGCGTAGAAAAGTTCTCCTTATACTCTTCGTAGCTACTGAAGCAGTACTTAGTAACTTACTGAAGTTAGTAGCTATGAAGAGTACAAGGAGAACTTTTCTAAACTACCAATGATGCTTGCTGTAGTTGCAAGTGAAACTTCTGGGAGAAAGATGAACAAACCTAGTGGACCACGGTCTTAAAGCCCGAAATCTTCTACTGAACAAAATGAGGTAGAGGAACTTGGCAGTAAACTGAAAGACCTTATCCAACATGCTATCGCCCTCAATGGACAAGAGCTAAGCACTCTTGAATGGAAGAGTCAACAATAGAGCTTAAGGAATCAAATGCCACAATGATTAGCAGAATACTCAAGAGCTTAAAGATACTAAATACTTAACCTGAGGTTTACCTTAGATAAAAATTCAAAACTCTTCAGAATGCTTTGTTATTGTCTGCCAGGACCAGCAGTTTCAGACAGCCTAAAATGGTTATGGAAACACACTCTAGCAACATATGACAGATTCAGAGAGCATTATTACAGAGTATACAAACAGGGGCAGGGTCCTGCTTAAAAAGTATGTGCCAATACGCAATTGAACCGTTTCATCTCCTCATAACAACATGACCGAGAGGTTACCCAGTTTACCGGAAGTTCCTTTACATTGTAAGTTTATTTCTGCGAAAGCTTAGCGCTCTTCACACAACAGTCTTCTAAACATATGCTGGATTGGGCTCCATGACTGCCATCCTAGCTGCCAGATCTGCCATTTCAGTCCCTTGCAAGCTAAAATATCTAGGTTTCCATGTACACATCACATTAATGCTGGAGGCATGTAACCAAATGTGAATGGTTTGGTTCCCTGACATAAGCATATCCAACACTAGATTAGATTAGATTGATTTGTGTTCAGTAGGTTCACTTGTAGCCAGAAAAGGCTGTGAACATTGAGCATGTCCAGCTTGGAGCTAATTAGATTCCTAAGTTCAGATAAAATTCCATCATTGTAAATCAACAAAAATTCTAGAAAATAAGTATGTATACTAAAAGCTAAAAGGTTCCTGAAAGAGAAAGCCTGCCAGCCTTAGACCAAGGGAGATGTTTCTAAAACTTATGTCCAGTAAGATGTTGTAAACAGAGTGCATAAACATACATTTAACACTGGAAGGACCGGCATGTATGGTCTGCTATAGTCTAAAATGCAAGAAATCTCGACAGTCGTTAATCTATACTTGTATGATATTCTTGTATATATCAAAGAAAACAAAATAAATTATAACACCAGAAGTGAAATTCACACATACAACACAAGAAACCGAAACTGAGTGGATATACCATATCTTAGGCTGCAGAAGTCCTCTAGTTACTACAAGTTAAATGGTATAAAAATATTTAATGCACTTCCCTTGGAAAAACACAACATAAATATTCAAAGATTTAAAGAAAAAAATATACAAATGGCTAACAAAAACTCCATGCTACAGCATACAAGAATACCTAGATATTAGTAAACATGACTTGTAAAACATGTAAATATTACCATCCCTCAGTGTATATATAAATATGTTTGTTCCATTAGTAATAAGATACTGACGAAGCCTATTGTAATTATTGCAATTATCAAATTGTGAATAAATTATTATTATTATTATTATTATTATTATTATTATTATTATTATTATTATTATTATTATTATTATTATTATTATTATTATTATTATTATTATTATTATTATTATTATTATTATTATTATTATTATTATTATTATTATTATTATTATTATCACTATCACTATCACTATCACTATCACTATCACTATCACTATCACTATCACTATCACTATCACTATCACTATCACTATCACTATCACTATCACTATCACTATCACTATCACTATCACTATCACTATCACTATCACTATCACTATCACTATCACTATCACTATCACTATCACTATCACTATCACTATCACTATCACTATCACTATCACTATCACTATCACTATCACTATCACTATCACTATCACTATCACTATCACTATCACTATCACTATCACTATCACTATCACTATCACTATCACTATCACTATCACTATCACTATCACTATCACTATCACTATCACTATCACTATCACTATCACTATCACTATCACTATCACTATCACTATCACTATCACTATCACTATCACTATCACTATCACTATCACTATCACTATTACTATTACTATTACTATTACTATTACTATTACTATTACTATTACTATTATTATTACTATTATTATTACTATTATTATTATTATTATTATTATTATTATTATTATTATTATTATTATTATTATTATTATTATTATTATTATTATTATTATTATTATTATTATTATTATTATTATTATTATTATTATTATTATTATTATTATTATTATTATTATTATTATTATTATTATTATTATTATTATTATTATTATTATTATTATTATTATTATTATTATTGTTGTTGTTGTGACTTAGTGGGTTCGTGAAATGAAAGTCCAATTGCACCACTCAAAAATGTTCTTTATTTCCACCGACTTGCAGTAGAACACTTGCCAATTACACAGAATTACGTAATGCACACAATTGCGATTCACCAGTTCGTCCGTTACAGTTCCACTTGCACCCTTAATTACGTAAACTCCTCCGACGCACGTACGCAGTCCGTCCCCTCACAGTTCTCTCCTCACAGCTCGCCAAGAACTGACTTCCTCCGTCCCGGCGCGTCGCTTATATAAGACCAACTGGCCAATCTAGAAGTTTCCGGATTAGACGAAACAACCCGCACGTTCGAGAATCCAGGGCGAGGGGAAAGAGACGGCACAGTGGCCCGCGATCCCTCTCCTAATCATCCCTTCAGTTAGTGACAGGCGACAAATGGGTAGGCGCGGCCAGAACGCCCCACGCCCGACCCCACATGCGGCTAGCCCCACAGGGAGGTCCGACATTCGGGGGACACTGCTCCCTCTTCAAAGCTGGTCATCCCGAACAGCACCATCGTAGCGTGCCAGGCGATCCACTTGTACCACCAACATCTTTTCTCGGGGAACCTTCTGGATGCGGTAGACCACGTCGTTAATCCTCTTCACCACCCGGTACGGCCTTGCCATGGCTGCTGAAGCTTCGGGCAGCGTCCCTTGGTCCGGGTAGGATGGTACAACCAGACCAGGTCACCTTACTGGAACCCTTGGCTGTTGGCTTGCCTGTCGTATCGGGTTTTCATGCGGTCGCTCGCCTTCTGGATGTTCTGGCGAGCCATCTCGTGCATGTCGTGGACATGGTCTACCAAGTTCTCCACATACTCGGTCGCTGGCTGTTTCGCTTCCGGAGGGCTTCCAAAAGCCTTGTCACACGGGAGGCGTAACTCTCGGCCGAACATTAAGCTGGCTGGCGTCATCCCAGTTGTGTCGTGTGTAGACGAGCGGTAGGCCAGCAAGAACAGTGGCACCTTGACGTCCCAGTCTCGCTGACGGCTGGCCACGACCTTCCTCATGTGTTCCTCTAAGATCTTCATGTACCTTTCGACCATGCCATCCGACTGGGGATGTAGAGGTGTTGTGCGGGTCTTGTTAACCCCAAGTCTCTCTAGTGCCTCCTTCATCAGGTTGGACTCAAAATTGGTGCCTTGGTCACTGTGCAGCTCTAATGGTACCCCAAATCGGCAAAACACTTGCTCCACGAGGCAGTCTGTGTTTGTCCTTGCCTCTTGGTTCGGAATGGCATGCACCTCCGGCCACTTAGTGAAGTAGTACACGACCACCTTTAGGTACTTGATGCCTCGGTCGGATATTGGGAACGGTCCAGCAATGTCAACGGCGATCCGTTCGAATGGCGCTCCGA
>CM060954.1:562500-952500 GCA_030765055.1 Mantis religiosa | reverse complement strand
GTGGGACACTGGGCAAGTCAAATATATATGGGATTTTGCTTGTGATAGACTGGGCAAGGCAACTATATATGGGTTTCTGTTTGTGAGAGACTGGGCAAGTCAAATATATATAGGATTTTGTTTGTGATAGACTGGGCAAGTCAACTATATATGGGTTTCTGTTTGTGGGAGACTGGGCAAGTCAACTATATATGGGTTTCTGTCTGTGATAAACTGAGCAAGTCAACTATATATCAGGCTCTGTTTGTGATAGACTGGGCAGGTCAACTACATTTGGGTTTCTGTCTGTGGCAGCCTGGGCTGATCAGCTATATATGGGTTTTTGTTTGTGAGAGACTGGGCAGGTCAACTGTATATGGGTTTCTGTCTGTGACAGACTGGGCAGGTCAACTATATTATGACTTTGTGTGTTCATGAAATAATAAAACGAGGTTACGAAACACAAATACTACACCTCATTTTCCTCAAAACACACTGTTCAGCATTACAAAATTACTAGAACCTCAAACCTGTTTATTTTCTCTACAACTAAATTCAACTGTCTGTCGCTACCGGTAACGATTGGTTCCGAAGTTTTCCGAATCTCTACCGGCTTCGGCTTCGCCAGTCTACCGCCAGGGCGACACTGCTCCCTCCTCAAGGCTGGTCATCCCGAACAGCGCCTTCGTAGCGGGCCAGGCGATCCAGGTGTACCACCAACATCTCTCCTCGGGGCACCTTCTGGATACGGTAGACCACGTCGTTAATCCTCTTCACCACACGGTACGGTCCTTGCCATGACCGCTGAAGCTTCGGGCAGCGTCCCTTGGTCCGGGTCGGGCGGTATAACCAGACCAGGTCACTTTGCTGGAAGCCTTGGCTGTTGGCTTGCCTGTCGTATCGGGTTTTCATGCGGTCGCTCGCCTTCTGGATGTTCTGGCGAGCCATCTCGTGCATGTCGTGGAAGTGGTCCACCAGGTTCTCCACATCCCTCAAGAGTGGCCCTAGGTCTGCGTTCGCCAGCTGCTCCCTCCTCAGGCCTGCGCTATCCCAGCCATCCGCAGGCACTGCCGTGACTACTCGAACTGCTGCGGCACGCTCCTTCCCCTCCACTCTTGTGTATTGGCCGCACTCTTCTGGACAGGGTCTTCGGGACATAGCGTCCGTGTTACCGTGACTCTTCCCTCTGCGATGTTCCGAGGTGAAGTCGTACTCCTGTAGCCTCTGAACCCCACCTGCTGTCTGGCCTTCCGGTCTCGCCGTCACTATCACTTCGCTCCTTGCGGGGACAACCACGTCTTCGCTCAAGACGACCCTGCAAATTCCAAGGCGCTCTTCTGGTTGACGGTGTATAACCTCTTCTCCGTCGAGCCTCAGGACCTTCCTGCCGACGTCGACCGTCGCCTCGTGGCTCCTGAGGGCATCCAGTCCCAGAATCACCTCCTCAGTCACCTTCGCGACGAACACCCACAGACGCACGGCACTCCGTCCCAAGTTCAGCTCCAGTAGGGCCTCCTTCTCCACAGGCAAGGTGTCGCCCGATGCCAACACAAGCTGGTATGGTCGGCTCGGCTTCCTCGTCCGCAAACCATTCGCCACGTCAGGTCTGATGATGGTCACGGCTGCCCCAGTGTCCACCAGCACGCGGCACGGTTTTCCTCTTACCCAGCCGTCCGCGATGAGGTTGTCATCCATCCGCCGGCTGACGGCGCGGATTGTCCCTCGAGGGGATGGTGGTAATGGCGCCGACGTGCCCGTCTCCACGACGGCCCTTACTCGTTTTCCGGCTGCTCTTCCTGGTGTGGGCAGTCTCTCCGCAGGTGTCCGGGCTGTCCACACCCCCAACACAGGCCACTAGTTGTTCGCCGGCGTCCTTCAGCTGGTCTTCTGTCTCCGGCGTAGCGGACACTCCTCGTTCTCGACGTCGGGTAGATGCTACCTTGGCCGCCTCCATCCTTAATGCCGCTGTCAGCGCATCGTGGATGTTTTTATAATCGCCGAGCATTAGGCGCTAACGAATCTTCGTGTCCCATACCCCGTCGACAAAATTGTAGGTGGCGTCCCGGGATACGAACTCCAGTGGCAGGTCAACCAAGGCCTTGCTAGCCAGCTTCTCGATCGCTATGGCGAACTCCTGCAGCGTCTCCCCCGGCTGCTGCGACCTTGCCTTTAGCTGGCTGCGGTATGCTGCGGCTAAGCGGTAGTTCCCGAAGCGATTCTCCAGGGCCTCCCAGATGTCCTTGGGCGCCGCCATCGTCTGCACCTCGTTTAGGATTTCCGCGGCCCGTCCCTGGAGGCTGGCTATTAACTGTGTGGCCTCCTCCTCCGCTGACCATCTGTTGTGCTTGGCCACTGTGTCGAACTGGCGGCGGAAAACCTCGAATGTTGACGCGCCGTCATATTTCGGAGGTTTGACGCGCGCCGATGTTGTGTCGCGTCTCGGTGCGTCAGCCTTCAAATCCTTCAGTCTCCTGCCGACGACGTCCTCCACCATGGCGTTCAGGGACTTGACGCTGCTGTCGGCCTTTCCCTCCAGGTTGTTTACGCGGTTCGCGAGGTCTTCGACGTCTTCAACCATGGCGTTCAGGGACTTGGCGTTATTGTCGGCCTTTTCCTCTAGATCATTGAAGCGGTTCGCCAGGTCCTCGACGCGCTCGTCCACTTGGCCAGCTCCGTCACGTTATCCCTCACGCCGGCCAACTGTTCCTCAAATTTGGCGGCGAGGACCTCGTTCGCCTCCTTCATTTCCGTGGCCAGACTGTCGTTCCTTGCCTTCATTTCTGTGGTCAATTCGGTCTTTATTTCTTTCAACTCTGCGGCCAGGTTGTTATTTGCTGCTTCTGTTTTTGTTGTTAACTCGTTCATCTTCGCGGCCAAGTTGTTATTTGCCGCTTCCGACTTCGCTGTTAATTCGTTCATCTTCTGCAAAAGCATTTCCAATGCCGATTCCATGGCCATAATCTTTAGTGATGTTGTTGTCCCGCTTCCTGACACCAGTTGTGACTTTGTGGGTTCGTGAAATAATAAAACGAGGTTACGAAGCACAAAAACTACACTTTCTTCTCCTCGAAATACACGGTTCAACATTTCAAAATTGCTAGAGCCTCAAAACTCTTTATTTTCTCTAAAACTACATTCGACTGTCTGTCGCTACCGGTAACGATTGGTTCCGAAGTTTTCCGAATCCCCACCGGCTTCGGCTTCGCGAGTCTACCGCCAGGATGACACTATATGGGTTTCTGTCTGTGACAGATTGGGCAGGTCAACTTTATTTGGGTTTCTGTCTGTGACAGACTAGGCAATTCAACTATATTTGGGTTTCTGAGTGTGATAGACTGGGCAGGTCAATTATATATGGTGTCTATCTGTCAGAGACTGGGCGGGTCAACCGTATATGGGTTTCTGTCTGTGACAGACTGGGCAGGTCAACTATATATTGGTGTCTGTCTGTGACAGATTGGGCAGGTCAGCTATATTTGGGTTTCTGTCTGTGACAGACTGGGCAGGTGAACTATATTTATGTGTCTGTGTGTGACAGACTGGGCAGGTCAATTATATATGGTTTCTGTCTGTGAGAGACTGGGCAGGTGAACTATATTTGGGTTTCCACTGGTGAAAGATTTAGACATATAAAATAAATTTTCAGTACAATTACGTGTTTTGTAGCATAGGTTAAGTGCATCTTGTTTCCGCTACAATTCTTCAAAGTGTTATTTCATTTTTTTCCCTTTAAGGTTTGGTTATCCAAAAAATAGTTATCCAAACATCCCAATGTCCATTTTTTTTATTTATTTTAGTAATTGAGTGTCTACTCTAGTTTCATTCCCTTCGAGCATTGGATTTCAGTAGTGATTGGAATAATGTCATTAACAAAAGTGCTCTTTTGGTTAAAAGATTTATGGTGTTTAGCATTTTAATTTCATTCATAAACACAGATAAGCGCTTAATTCTCTATCCACTCTCATATATAAGGTATTTTTACAAAAGTTGAAAAGATCAGTTCAGACTCAATAATTCAATGCCATAGTATGCTAGTTCTCCATCTAATTATTGCTTTACTAGAGATATATTTCTTTTCAGTTGTGATATACAATGGACTTACTCTCTGGTGATGGATAATACTCCAATGGACAAAATCGACTAACTGCATCACCACCAGATTTCTTCTCTAGACTCTCCAGGAACATAATATAACTTGGGTGCTCTTGGAGGGTTTTCACCTTTGGGTTTTTCTTCTGTGGCTCACGTTTTTCGGGTATACGTTGAAAAGGTGCGAACTCAACCACAGCTGGGTATTCTCTGCCTGTGTCAACAGAAACATTATATAAACTGGCTATACATATTATCTTGTTCTTTCATACATGTAGCATAAAGGCTAAGGTTTGAAAGCTAAAATAGTACTGACTGTTTCTACCAATTCTATTTTTGCAAAAGTCAATTCAACTTAAACATTTGCAGAAATGGTTTTCTTAAATATCTGCTTATAAGTACAATGAGAATAAGGGTATACTATAGGCTTAAGTGATGGGTCCTTTAAGAGCTGGTAGGTTTATATTGGCTTTGAAATTCCATTCTCTTTACAGGGTCAAGAGTTATTAATTATGTGGTTAACAAAGAATAAGGTATTTGAATTAAACAATATCTACATTTGTTTTGTAGTAAGATTTTAAGTATCTCTTACAAATTACAAGTAACAAAATCTTCATTCAACCTTGTTTCACAGGCCATTCCTGGAAACATCAAGATCTACATTTTGTCATGTAGGTATCTTTAACATATGCTGTTTTAATCAAATCATTACAGCTATTTTTGACAAAATAAAAGTGTGTCCAAGGATTTTCTTGAAAATCTGAGTTACATTCTTAGAGAAGGCGTAAAAGAAACAAAGGAAAAAAAAAAAAAACACACAAGTGGTGGGTGGCGACTTTCAGATGAAGTGTGAAAACAAATTCAGGCCACAACTCTAGAGCACTGTACCGCTGTCTCATCATATACAAACCAGCTAATCCAGTAATGGATATCCCTAGTTCAAGTTGTAGGTAACATATGGCTCTAATGTGTATTGTTAAGCAATCTTCATGCCAGGATGCTTGATATCAAATTTTTTCTGTGCATTTCATATGGTGTTTTCCTGCAAAATTGTTTATTTCACACGTGTCATGCATTTCATTGAGTAACATGGCGAAGAGAGCCATGCATGGTAATGATGAGGAAGGTTTATAAAAGGTTTTTGATAGCATTTTCTACAGTGATAATGAACTAAGTGATTTCAGGTTCTGAAGAACCTCAAACAGTACTTCATAGTGATATGAGTGATGAAAACAGTACAAAGAGAAACAAAACAACAGAAACAAAATTGTAACAGAAACAAAATTTCTGGAAATCTGGCTGGACCAACATTTAGAATAGGTAGGAGTTGTCATGTTCTAAGTGCCCAGAACAAACAAATGATATATTCAGCAAAGAATTCACCATAAGGGAACTAAATTATATCATCCATGAGTTGACAGATAAAAAGTCTCCTGGGCCAGATAAAATACATGCCAAATTTTCGAAACAACTGGGACCAAAGGGAAGAGAAGTACTATTGAAATTATTTAATATATCATGGACCTCTACTGTACCTAAAAAGTGGAAAAAAGCAATACTTATTCCTATTCTAAAAAAAGACAAAGCACATGATAAAATAAATAACAGACCAATTTCCTTGACAAGTGTGATTTCAAAAACAGCAGAACGTATTATTTCAGCATGGCTAAATTGTTTCTTAGAAAGTAATAACATATTAACAACAGCACAAACAGGATTCAGACAACACTTATCTACTAAAGAAAATACAATTCAACTATACCAAGATGTCAAAGAATCTTTTAAGAAAAATCAAGATATGCTATCAGTTTTCATTTATTTTAAAAAAGCATATAATTCCGTATGGAGGTATAAACTTCTTGAGAAACTTACAACTAGGCATTCAAGATAACATGTTAAATTAGATCACTCAATTCCTCTCTCAACGTTTCTGTGCTACAAAATACAATGACAGTACATCCAAATTCCGACAAATAAAAGTGGACCTCCCACAAGGTGCAATACTGAGTACAACTCCTTTCTTGGAAGTGTTGAAGACAGTGTTGTTATGATAAATTAAATTTAAAGGGAGTCGATTAATGACACTAAACAACACTTACTTTTGTTTAAGTGTAAGTGTTGTTTAGTGCCATTAATTGACTCCCTTTAAATTTAACTGAGTACAACCTTGTTCAACATCTACATCAATGATCTTCCTGCGGCTGTATCAAACACAGAAACAAAGATAGCACTTTTTGCAGACGACATGATCACGTGACACTTTCCCCACAAATAGAGAAATACAAAGCTTCAATGGAAAAGGCTCTGATACTATTGGAATAATGGACTGACAACAATATGACGAAAACAACATTCCAATATTTAGCTTAAAAAAGAAAATCCCTAAACTAAATCTTCAGTTCAAGAAAGCAAACCTGAGACAAATACATGAAACACAATATTTAGGAGCAATTTTTGATTTAAAGCTCTTTGGATACATCATACTGAAGCAGTAGTAAACAAATAAAAAAAAAAATTCAATTTTAAAAAGATTAGTTGGAGTCAAGTGAGGCAGTAATTAGGAAACACTGAACACCACAAACAAAACATTCATCAAGTCAATATTTCTTTATAATGCAGAAGTAATAATTACAGCAAACAGTTCTAACATACATCACATAGAAGTATGCCTAAATCAGGCCCTGTGACTAATAACCAGTGCAGCAAAATCAACTCCAATCACGGCAATGCAAGCCTTAACTCGGAACTATTCAATACATCCAACTTTAGAGGAGCAGGCACTAATACAATATAAAAAATGTTGCGGTTAAAAACAACAAAATAGGAGAGAAGATTACTACAACCAATCAAGATGAAAACACAAAGAAGTTTCCTACACTAAGTTACGGAATGAAAAATAGATCTGAATGTTCATAATTCTAAAGAAAACATTTTAATCGAAGAAAACCCACTGACTTTAGAACCAATTAATATTCATTTAGATTTAGAAGAAACAGTTACAAAATCTAGAACTTTCAAACCTGTACTAAAAGCATTAGTATTAGAACCTGTGAACAATAGATACCCACTTGAAGAATGGTTACATATCCACACAGATGGATCTAACTTGGACAACAACTCAGGAGCAGGAATTAAGTGTGCACTGTTCTCATTCTATCGACCAGCAGGATACCACACAACAAATTTGGATGCAGAAGCAACGGCTATTCATATTTCACTCCAACACCTATACAGAATAGATAAATTCAAAAATGCTGTCATACTTTCTGATTCTAAAGCAGCATTATGTGCAATAAGTTCATATAAAATGAGGTCAATCCTAATTAAAGAATGTCACAAAATGATCTAACAACTTCAAAAACTACAGAAAAGAATTATATTACAGTGGATACCTGCACATTGTGGAATTGCTGGAAATGAATCAGCTGATTTTCTTGCCCAAAAAAGGTGCAAATTTAAATCAGAACAAAAATAAAAACTTACCCTTTACATCGATACATCATTGTATCCATACATTGTATACAAGTTTACCCAACTACATTTTTATTTAACTTTAGCCTTACATCAGTAAGAATTTGAAATACCACACTCTTTGGATTACCCAAGTATTAATAACATTACGCTCATGTTATAAAAATGAATTTATTTTCCATGTAAAGAAACTATTTTTATACATATAGAAAAGTTATTTCTAATGTTCTGAATCCACTATTTCACCATTTCAACAAAGTTAGTATTAGGTTGCTAAAAAAATCAGTTTATGTGGCAAAAGCTTGAAACTTTGTTCTTTGGAATGTATTAATGTGAACAATGCAAGCTTTTTCTTTTTTTATTGAATAAGCTCAGTTAAGCTGGGTTTAATGTTGGTGATTTTTACTCTTAAGTCCGTTGGCAAGTCTGTTTCTCTTCAATGGCTTGATGCTCACAACACTGAACATGTTTGGTAGTTGGAAAGGGTGCAATATACGTCCTTTGGTAGCAAGTTCAACAACCTTCTGTCACTGCTATTACAGTGACAGTCCCCCAACTGTTACATTGATTGCACCTCTGAGCTATGTGACATCGTTACGACATAAATGTCTAAAAAATGTTAAGTAAACAAATGTAATTCGGCACCGAGCAGATAAGTGACTCAGTAAATACAATTCTACGTTTTATATAGTTTTAATTGAACATTATAACTTGACTTAAGGGACCTCCTGACATCCCCTTGCGGACCTCCGGGGGTCCGCGGACACAATTTCAGAAACCCTGCTCTAGAGAATGGAAAATGCAGCTGGACCCAACTGACCTCTTTACCAGTGTTCAGTTCTTAAAATAAATGTTCAACTTACAATTTTTGGTTGCACATTACCTCGTTTGTCCAAAAAAATGTAGTTGTCAAATTTTTCTTTAAAAGTAAAAATATCCTCTTGCTTGCTAAAATTAATGTATGCTCTAGAGAAAGCATAGGGTCCCAAGGTCATGTCCGCAGGAACAAAATAAAAAAAATCGTGTTCCGGTACTGGTGATATCAAACTTAAAAATTCTTCTTTTGTCATTGTTGGTGGCAACCTTCTTATCACAACCTGCAATAGATGGTTAATATATTATCTAAAAAGCTTCACTTATTCTATCTGCACCTTAATTATCTTATTTCGGTGGGCATTTACCTTGGTACATGGATGGATGCGTTCCTTTTTCTCTTTAACCTTTACAGATTGCATGAACGTATCACACATTTTATTCGTTTCATACTCGGGAAGTCCTGATTCACCACTTTTCTGAGTCATTGCTATTTATTTACCTTGTCTGCACCTCACTGCTTAAAAACGTCCTATTTTCAAACAAATCAAAATCACTTACATTTCGTTTTGTCTTACGCCTAGATTTTAACATCACAACATCGTCACCGGGCCAGAATAGCACATAACATCTATTATTACGTAATACATTCACAGAAATGACACAGAACACTGTTCTACACCACCAATATCTTATAAATTGGCTCTCTTATCGTTAAATTACATTTTCTGAACCATGCAAAACGACGTAAGAATATATCGTAGTTGATTTAATTACTAAAGAGTAATTAATCAACATCTCTAACGGTATTCCGCCATAATGGTTTTCAAAAATAACTTAATTTTAATCAAGTTGAAAGATGGACTTGAAAGCCCTTATTTATGTCATTTGGTATTCTGTGGCTGTTATGTTTATAATCTGCCTGCTTTAACGCTTTATAACATAGAAGTGAAATATAAATGGAGCTGCTGTTTATTATATTGATGACCCTCGAAGCTCGGTTGTACAAAATTGCTTTTGCATCAAGGTTTCTTGGAGTTTTCAGATTACAACAAGAAAATTTTTAAGTTATGTGTTATGAAATTCTACAGATAATCGAAAATGAATCGTGGTAAAACGGTAACTTCCTTTGGAAAAATAGGATATCTACTGGGAAATGTACATCAAGAAAATAATGCAAATGAAGTACAGTTTCGGTTAAACTATACACAGCGGCTACGAGAATGGCGGGCATCTTGTCGGTGCATGGAGCGTTGCCACCATGAACACAAGCATTCCCTGAAAATACCAACACCGCGTGACCAAACTTGCGTAAGGAAACTGGCTGCAATAGAGCACCTAAATAATGAAGCAGCAACAAAACTTCAATAATGATGATGATGATAATGATAATGGAACAAGGCGTATTTCGGAACTACGCAGCTGGCAAGAGGTTGTTTCCGTTAGGACCAAGGCCGTAGTGGAGGGGGAACGCGGATGTACGCCGTCGCCCCACTATTTTTGGAGAGGGACGCAGTCCCCATAATAATATTATTTATACTTTTTTAATTCATTGCCTTTCTTAATTTAACATTCAAAATACTGCAAAAATACAAAATATATACTTTCAAAATACATTCAAATAATGTTTATGACTATTAACGGACCTCCAGTACATATGTGGAACTTAAGGGATTACATAAAAGAATGGCGCATGCTGAGGTCAACCAAAGCAGGAAGCCAAATGTACAAGTGCAGAGTTCTGATCGGTTCTCCAGCATCTGGAAAATGTGTTAGGTCTGCTTCCCCTCACCTTTTTGTTAGGAATACGGCCCTGGTTAGGTAATTCCTTACCTTAGCAGACCATGGTGGTATCTTCTGCAGGAAGTAAATAAGCAGATAATGATATACGAAACGGAAAGCCCGCGTATGCGTGAAATGATGAGTTACGATTTGGGAAAAATCCAAACAGTTCAACGATTGTTCAACAGTTGAATACTTTCTTTCTCAACAGAGAATTTGCATGTTACTTTTTTCTATATCACTTGTTTCTTTTAGGAATGTTGTTTGTGTTATTATAAGGCAGTCGTTCCCTTTGTTGTCCGTTGCAGTAATCTATACATTGTGACTATCGGTTCGTAGAATTAAAAGTCCGATTTGCCGAAATTCTAAATGTTCTTTATTTCCGTAGAAATACACTGTTCAATTCTCACGTAACAACATTACATCACCAATATAACACAATCTTCCAAGGTCGATGACAATAACAAACAGCATTGTGATTACAACTTCAGCTCTCGTTACAACAACACTCTACTGCTGTTTTCTGCTTACGGCTCTCTTGTTACACAATATCTGTTCAGGACTCTCGCAACTGAATCTTGGCGAGTCGTCGCCTTCTTAAATACCTCATTCATAAATTCTAGATATTTCTAAAACAAACCAGAAACCGAATAATATCTATCAGTCAACAAGTCACTAGAAATTTCCATTTACCTCACTTATCTGTGTCAGTAAGCCTTGTCTCAGTGATACACTATCCAACTGTAATACGGGACGTAAAGATCACTGGATGATTGCCGGAGTTATTATTATCGTTATTATATATGATATTCTTACTATCATAGTTATATAAAAAGTTAAAGGAATCTAGCACAAAGTTTTGGAATAGTCATCATTACGTAAGTAAACCAGCGATACCGTAATACTCAAATAAACTGACGTAAAGATTAGTGGATCATTGCCAGAGTTTTTGACTAATTATTAGTATTAGTATTATTATTGTTGTTAATAATTATATAATATAATTATAATAATAAACAAAGCTTACTACGCACTATTCCCATACGATCCCTAGTTCATAAAAAGAAAATGTGCTTAGCAACGTTCCGCTATTTTCGCGTATATTGGAGCGCCGCAGTTGACAACTTGTTTTCGTGACGTCATTGCGTATCAACATAACTCTGCGCACCTATTCTGTACCTTTACCTGCGGATCAGCCATGTTCTTGTTTTTGCAGAGAAGATGCAGCCACCGTCATCTCTTTCTCTTATTTCTGTTGACTAACTTTGCCCTCTGGTTGTCCCTAAATTACAGGACTAACTGTACATCAACTGCTAACCTAACAATTTGTTGTGTTTGATCCTGTAATTCCTATAAGAGTTTATTCAGAACCTTGCTGGTAAATTCATATATTCCCTGTTTGACTATCTTAAAGCTAATTGTCATAATTTCACACTACATGCTGTGCAGCACCACAGTAAAAGGCATATAAGTAATTTGCTTAGGTGAGCAAATAGCTTAAATCATTTAATGCAGTAAATATTCATAATAACATTTCATGTTTACTAAACCTGCTAGGTAACTATAATTGACTCTTCTTTAGAACATGTCCCGCAAGAAATTTTGTCTAAGTCCAACATCGGAGGCATGCACGAGGGGTGATGGAACCTGCCGAACTGGAATGCGCAGATGTCAATAGCAACTTTCAGCACTGCATGAAATCATTGAAGACATAGGATCTGATCATAGAGCAGTTATTGCATCCATAATACTTCATGACAAACAAAATATTAGCAGGCTGAAGTTGAAATACTCTTGGAATTTTAGAACAGCAAATTGGACAAAATTTACTGAGGAAACTGAACAAAATCTTTACTCCGCTCAACATGAAGCATCTGTAGATAAACTCAATAAAACAGCAACAAATATAATTCTTGAAGCAGCAAAAGAAAAGAAAAAAAAGAAAAAAAAAAGGAATCCCAAGAGGAAAAACTAAAAATTACAAACCCTTTTGGAATATAGAACTATCAAAGTTAAAAGAAGAAAGGGACATAGCAAGGAAAAAAGCAGAATTGTCCAATAACCCAAAAGATACACAGGAATGGCGAAGAAAGGCAGCAAAATGTAAAAAAGAAATTCATATTGCCAAAAAAAAAGCTTTCAGTAAATTTATTGAAAAAGCTAATTATCGAAAAGATGCAAAAAAGGTATACAGATATATAAGTAAAATTAATTGTCAGAAAGAAACAAGGAAAGAACCACTCAAACTAAATGGGAAAACACTTACTTCAAAACACTCTATTTCTGAAGCCTTTAATAAGTATTACAGCTCTCAGCATAAACTTTCCTCTGAAGCAAAAAGAAAACAAAGGCAGATTAAAAAAATCTCAAAAAATTTAAAAAGTGCCCAGAACAAACAAACGATATATTCAGCAAAGAATTCACCATAAGGGAACTAAATCGTGCCATCCATGAATTGAAAGATAAAAAGTCTCCTGGACCAGATAAAATACACGCCAAACATCTGAAACACCTAGAACCAAAGGGAAGAAAGGTACTACTGAAATTATTTAATATATCATGGACCTCTACTGTGCCTACAGAGTGGAAAAAAGCAATAATTATTCCTATTCTAAAAAAAGATAAAGCACCCGACAAAATAAATAATAACAGGCCAATTTGTGGAAATTAATTGTTCTTTCACACTGGCCGTGTGTAGGCTAAATTGTGGAAACGTAGAGTCAGACTGAAAAATTCAATGCCATAGCTGGGATTTGAACCACGGATCTTCTGGTTTCCGTCCAGCCGCTCTACCATTGAGCTACTATGACCAACGTGCCGATATGACATTAAATTCTCCAACTGACTCGTATTTTCCCGGTAAATCACTTAGGAGTTCTCATAAACACATGAGACAACTACCTTAATGGCGACTTACAACATGTAAGTACTTTAAGGCCCGGGCTTTATAGTTAACCACTATTAGGTCAATTAATGGAAATTGTTTGTTCTTTCACACTGGCCGTGTGTAGGCTAAATTGTGGAAACATAGAGTCAGACTGAAAAATTCAATGCCATAGCCAGGATTTGAACCATGGATCTTCTGGTTTCCATCCAGAAGATGGAACTATTTAGATTACATATGGAACATGATTATTTGGCCAAACACTTACACGGAATAGGAATTTATGCAAGTCCAAATTGTCCTCTGTGCAACAAAGAAGAGGAAATGACTGAAGAACATCTTTTAACCTGTGAAGTCCTACCTGCCGGACCCACTACACAGAAATATTTGAGAATTGCCAAAGAAAGCATTTGAAAACAATAACTTCCAGCACTGCCAACATTGATCCAAAAACTGCACGATGTTTTGTTGCAATGCCGGGTCTTCTCTCATCTACATTTAAAAAAGAATTGTCCGATATGAGAACGTTGGAGGATGCAAATCACACACACACACACACACACACACACACACACACACACACACACACACACACACACACACACACACACACACACACACACACACACACACACACACACACACACACACACACACACACACACGCACGCACACACACCCCCACACCCACACCCACACGCACACCCACACGCACACGCACACACACACACACACACACACACGCATGCACGCACACATGCATGCACACACACACAAATAATAATAACAATAAAAAAAAATAATGGTGTAGTCAATGAACATTTAAACATGTCGGGTATTTTTGATTGATGTAGGATGGCATCACAATCCCGGCACAACATTCTAGTTCTTAAACTTTCATCATACAAATACTGCATATACTTTTCGTCTTCGCATAAAGGGGCAAGATCAATAAAACCTAAAACTAGCCATGGGTTTCAGATACAACTTCCACCTAATAACTTTCTTTACTGAATGCCAGGGTCCCGGTGGAATATTAATTTTCAGATTTTACAGTTAAGCTGCTACCTTCCTAACAATGGCTAACAATGGCACATGTGCTGTGCACCTGGGAAGTTTCGAACATCTGCAAAACAGATGCTTGGTGTGTTGGACTAAAGGTTGACAACAGAAGCTTACGCCAATAACCATGTCAGGAGCACTACAACTGCGAGTCCACATCGGCAGGTTCCGTCAGCCCTCATGCGTGCCTCCGATGTTGGACTTAGACAAAATTTCATACGGGACGTGTTCTAAAGAATATTCCTATAATCAACATAAAATCCTCAAGAAATATTTAAAATACTCTTTATATGGTCCCTATATATTATTGATAAAATTTATCCTGCATTCTTCAGTCTGATTTTTAAAAGAAGATACGTGAAGGTAATCTGTTTCTCCACATGTGGTGCTGCAGTGCTGCTCATTGGCAGATAGGAAGTAATGCAGATTGCCTTTCGTTATCCTCTCAACACTTGAAACGTAAACAAGCGTTCGAGTTATCTCACCTCAACAAAAATATGCACAGTTAATCTGTATTAGCCTACTTTAAAAACAGAAATAATTTTTGTACTATGTAACTAATATTCCATACTTACCATTAATGTTGTTATTCATCGTAAGTTGACATTCCCACACAATGTGGTAAGTATTTCTCCATAGAAACACATAAGGTGATGCATGTTCTAAAATCTAACATGTATTTTCAATTATCTTATTCAATTATGTTATGTTTAATGGCCATTATTCAGACTATGTTGAGATTATGATGTTTAATGTAGTGTGTTTAAGTGAATGAAATGGCAGGGTCCGGCATTTTGGAAATTAAATCTGAAATTACATTTGCTAAGTATTTGTGTTTATCAGTTGATTTTAGTGCTTTAGATACTGTTCTGGTATTTAAGTTAATTGATGGAAATTAAGTGTTCCTTCATTCTGGTCATATATAGACTAAGGTTTTTGATAGAGTTGGCATGAAAAATTCAATGCCATGGCCGGGATTTGAACCACAGATGTCCTCATTTTCGTCCAGTTGCTCTTACCCATTGAGCTTCGATGGTCAACTTGCCGTTCTGACATTAAATTCTCCAATTGACTCATATATATTCCCGGTAAACTACTAGGGGCTCTTGCATTTACTGTTTGTGACGACTTACTATTGTACATACGTGAGTCTCATTTAACTCTTATTTAAGTTAATTGATGGAAATTAATTGTTTCTTCATAGTAGCCTTATATAGGCTAAGGTTTTTGATTGATAGAGTTGACATGAAAAATTCAATGCCAAGGGCGGGATTTGAACCACAGATCTCCTGGTTTCCGTCCAGTTGCTCTTATCCATTGAGCTACCATGGCTACAAGAGCCCCTAGTGACTTACTGGGAAAATATATGAATCAGTTGGAGAATTTAATGACATGATGGCACATCACATCTCCTGATGATGATAATGAAGATAATTGGTACTACAGGCTATATAGACCCTTGGCCTCCCTAACCACCCTCTTTCATTCTAGTCGGTCCTCTGGTTTTCTTCTCCAGCCTTTAAACCTCAACTTTCTCAAGTCATCTTCTACCCATCTTTTGAATAAGTCTTATTTATTTATTTTATATATCAGATCATTCTTATAATGTATATCATTATATTCTGTTGAGCTCGTTCCCTCTATTGTTATATTTGTTGCTATTATGTTCTTGTGTTTTGAGTTACTGATGTCTGTTCTAAAACTTGTTTGGGTTTTTAGATTGCTAATAGTATCGGTTGTGTGATACCACTTGTGTCTATTTGTAATAACTTGCAGTTTTTGTGCTAAGGTAATTGCCTTCAGCTCATGTTTCAGTTTTGTGGCCATGTTTTTTGTGAAGCTTAGTAATATTGCAATTATTGTTTGTGTTTTTGCTAGGAAGTCCTTGGAGTAAAACTATACAATAAGTTACCATCTAGAGTGACACAGTTACCGATGACCTATTCAAACACAGATTGTATGATTTGCTTGTGACAACACACTTTTATTTCTTGCAAGAGTATCTTCACTGTGAAAATACGAGGGCTGTTCAATAAAGAATGATCACAATTTTTGTATTTTTTGACAACGTACCTTTACTCATCCTCATAATTTTGATGGTCCTTCTCAAAATAGTCTCCCCTAAATGTTATGCACTTGCCCAGCGTTTCTGCCAGTCTTCAAGGACATGCTGGATACCATTTTTTGAGAGATCCTTCAAAATCGCCTTTGCAGCCTTCACCACTGCTTATGATGATGGATAATGCTTCCCACGGAGGCATTTCTTCAAGTTAGGGAATAGAAAAAAGTCACATGGGGCTAAATCCGGACTATAGGAAGGGCGAGGGATGCACTTCACACAACAACATTGGCAATATGCGGCCGTGCATCGTCATGGTGCAGCATCCAGCCTGCTTCAGGGAAATGTGGTCTTTTGCGCCTGATATGGACTTACAATGTTTTCAGGACATCCCTGTAGTATTGTCCAGTGAGTGATATGTGTGCAGGTACAACATGCTGATAAACCATTCCATGAATATCAAAGAATGAGATGCCCACAACTTTACCAGCAGAAGCAACCACTTTTGCATTTTTGGAGGATGGTGATGAAGGAGATTTCCACACTGAGCTTTGCTGTTTGCTCTCAGGATCAAAATGATGTAGCCAAGTTACATCAGCAGTGATGAAATTTGAAAGAAACTCCGGATCTTCCTAACATCAACTTTAACTGCATGCAGACCTGCATGCGAGTGTCCTTTTGTTCAGGAATCAACAGTCTTGGAACTCATCGCACACAAACATTTCTCATGTGTAATGTTTCTGTCACCAATGTGTGGGTGGCACCCAATGAAGTGTTCAGTATTTCAGAGAGTGATCTTAAGGTAATTTGTCGATCCTCTCTCACAATGGCAGTATCAGTGTTGATGTTTTCTTCCGTAAGAGCAGTAACTGGAGCACCTGGTCCACCTGCCTTTGAAATTGATTGTCTCCCCTCTTTAAACATTTTAAAACACCTTCGAGCTGTGCTGTAGGGAAGAACAGACTCTCCATAGGCCTCCTGTAACATTGTATGGGCCTCAACTGAAGATTTGTTGAGAGGAAAGCAGAATTTCAAAGCCGCATATTCTTCCTCACATGTTACCTCCATTGCAGCGGTAGGCGATACTGAACATGCCTGGTTCTCACAGGTGGAAACCAGGAGTACCAACAATGAAACTACTACTGCGTGTTTGTTTCACATTAAGCTAACAGAATATAATAACTTTGAATTTTAATGCAAAAAATTATGACTGTAAAAAAGCAATGAAAATTCTTTATTGAACAGTCCTCGTATTGTATAGTTTTGTTGTATGTAATTAACAGGTTTGTAAGCAATATGATGGTTCTATTGTCATTGCTGTACACAGCTCACTGTCAAGAAAATGAAAAATAAAAAAAATAAACACTGGTGTTTCCTTAAATTGATGGAAATCAATCATTCCTACACACTAGCCATCTGTAAGATTTTGTTAGTGTCAGACTGAAAAATTCAGTACATAGGTAGGATTTGAACCACAGATCTCCCGGTTTATTGCTTTAACTATGAAGCCTGAGACATAAGTACTTACAATAGTAAGTTGTCACAAATGGTAGGTATCTCTTTGTATATGAGAGCCACTACTGCTTTACTAGGAAAAAATGTGAGTTAGAGAATTTAATGACATGGTAGCATGTTAGCCATGGTAGCTCAATGTTTAAGAGTAACTGGACAGAGACTGTGACATCCATTGTTCAAATCCCAACCATGGCATTGAATTTTAATCTGACTCTACCTTTCTAAACTGGTTTTCTTTATTGCGACACACCAAACATTTTTAAAATTCACACAACTTTTTTGCAGTGATGGTATCCTTTTAAGAAAGTGCTTTCCCATCTGAGAGATACTGCAATTAATGATTTTCAGCCTCCTCCTCCTGTATGAAGAGGCCTCTGTATCTTATAGTGCTCAATTTGATTGTGGAAGTCCTGCCTTGAGATGCGGAAGTCCAGATAGGTCATTGTCTTACAGTTGTCCAGTTTACTAAACAGTTAGGTATGGTTATATCAAGTGGTATAAAAGTACATTTTATTTTATGTAAAGAGGGACATGCTTGAAGATTTACAATTTTTATAAGCATCTCTTTTTACAGTGCCATCAAAGTCTTGGAGTTTCAATTGAATAATACCTTCTGTCTTGCCAAGCAACATAGGTGAAAGGCGGGAGCTAGGGCTCTTGCAGTTCTCTCCATAGAGCCTTTGTACACTTATTCTTTGGACAACCAATAGAATTTGAATGTACTGTTCCAATTGCATTTGTTTCTCTTGTGTATACGGCCATGAATAATTTAGAGGAGCTGTACCAATTATGTAAAAATACAGTTCTGTTATTCAAATATAATAATTTGTCACATAAAACTTCACTTATTATAAAAGAAAATGATGTTGTAAATGTTGCAATTACTAGAGGTGAATATGTTTTTGTCAGTATTACCAAAATCTGAAAATGAAATAAACTTAATAACAGAATTGACTGCCGGTATTTCAAAATTCACTATGTGTTGTTTTTTTTTAAAAAAATAATTTTTCCCTAACCATTAAATCTATCGGATCATTTAATTGTTTTAATAATTTAATAATAATAATTTTAATAATTTAACTGATTTAATGGTTTGGGAAAAATTATTTATTTTAAAAAATAAACACAGCGTAATGAATTTTGAAATGTTGGCAGTTGATTCTGTTTTTAAGTTTATTTCATTTTCATATTTTGGTAGTACTTGCAAAAACAGTGACCTCTAGTGATTATAAAGTTGACAACGAGGTTATTTGAGCTGATGATGTGAATGAGTTTTTCATGAAATCGCGATCCTCATCAATATATAAGAACATTTTCATTATTTTCTTTTAAAATAAGTGAAGTTTTATGTTAGAAATTATTATATTTGTATAGTATTTGTTGTTTCACAGTAAGTAACGTCATATATTGGGCATGTATATAGTTCTACATTTCTCAAGTACAGCTTCCATCTGACTATGGAGCTAGATAATCCAAAATCATTGTCTCCAGTTTTATATGTCCCTTGGGCGGTGTATATGAAGTTTTTGAAAAGATTTCCTGCTTCACTTTCACATAGATAAAAACTCTTTGTCGCAAATCTGATGCTCTTTGTTTTGATGTATTGCTTAAAATCTAAGTGGCCCATCCAAAAGATCAAACTGTCATCAGCAGTGACGTTTTCACTAGACACAACTTTCTTTAAATTTTGCAGTAATATAATAAAAAACTGTTCTGATTTGCGTAGTATATTATTTACATTTTCTGTGTAGGTGAAATGATGGAACCTCAAAATGAAAGTAAATCTGTTATATCACATGCATTTCCCAGAAAATGGAGTAGGTCTCCTGTGTTCTGTAGGCTGGTACTATTCATTCTTATAGATGTGAATAGTGTAAACATAATGCCATTGGCATGATGTAGTCAGCGGGTCATTCAGTGAGTGGCAAGCAAACGAGCAAGCATCAATCTGCCCAGGTGTCTAGCACGTGACAAGAGTATTTGTCTGTATGATACTTATTATAGTAATTTGTTTATGGCATAGCACAAATAATAAGACTAACAATTCCATTGCTAAATAGGAAATTGCGGGGGAAAGACTTGCACAGCCAGACACGAGGTAATAGGGAATGTACCAGTTCATGATGAGGGAAGCTGCAAAGGGGAAGTCTATACAGGAATGAGTAGCGGAAACCACTGGTGTATACTTAGTTTAGTTTGTATAATTAAAGCTGGATTACAGCACATTCAGTGAGCTGAAAGTTTATCTTCCTGAACACACTATTAAAGAAAGACCCAGAAGATCGAGGGAAGCCTCAAGATGTATATACATTGAAGTTTGCTTTCTTTGCAAGCTGTGTATACAATTATCTTTGTTTGGTAGCCTAAACTGAACCATAAAGCCTTGAATTGCAGAACACTTTGCTTATGCAGTTATGGTTTGTATGCACAAGAGACAAGATGACTCACAATTTAGATACATTGGATGCACAGAATGACTTTTGCTACCGTGATTGAGGTGAACAGAAGAAAAAAGTGGGAAACAAACAATAGAATAGAATAGAATAGAATCTTTATTGTCACCTAACGTTTACATTGTCAGCCTAGCTGGTAAACTGGTGAGTCGTCATTTAAAAGAAAGAAAAAGAAAAACTAATTCTAATGTATATGTACATAAATTATCAATTACAAGTAATAATAATAAATAATAATATTAAATAATAATAAATAACAAATAATATATAAATAAATAAATAATTATCAATTACAAGTAGTTATGATATTGTGTCATCCATGAATTCCTGTATGGAGTAATATGTCTTATGTAATAACAGATCTTTTACACTTTTATTAAATAGTTTCAGAGTTTTTATTTCTTTGAGTCGTTGAGGTAATTTATTGTATATTTTTATACCCATATAATGGGGTGTTTTTTCATATAATGTTAATCTATGCATGGGGTATTTTATGCTGGACTCTTTCCGAGTGCCGTAATGATGACGATTTTGTTTTTGGATAAATTTCTCATAATTTTTATATACATAGGTGGATAACTCTAAAATATATACTGAGGGCATTGTTAGAATTTTTAATTTTTTGAATAGTGGTTTGCATGAATCTTTAAAGTTAGCATGTAACATTATACGTATACATTATACGTATTACCTTTTTTTGAATTTTAAAAACAGTTTCCCATCCCGATGCATTTCCCCACAATATTATACCATAGGCCAAGATCGAATGAAAATAGCTGTAATATACAATTTTTTTTGTTTCTATATTCATCATATTTGTCAGGCATAACATGTTATAGCAGGCCGAATTCAATTTTTTGGTTATATGTTCAATATGGATATTCCATTTTAAGCATTCATCTATGTGCATTCCTAATATCTTACTATAACCCTTTATTGTAGAACTATTATTATTGTCTACATTATCTTGTTTCAGATTAGCATTAGCAGCAGTTTTAAATTGTATAATACTAGTTTTTGTTTTATTTAAGCTCATACCATTATCAGTGAACCATTTGTCTAAGTTATTTAATGCATTGCTTATGTCAGTTTGCAAACTATTATGACATATTTTGTAAAATAACTGATGTGTCATCTGCATACAATATTGGATACCCATTTATACTTTGAGGTAAATCGTTAGTGTAAAGTATATAAAGCAGAGGACCCAGCACAGAGCCTTGCGGTACACCACTGGTATTTTCTCTCCATTTTGATTTATAAATTCCAGTGCTACATTTACTAATTACACTTTGTTTGCGATTGGACAGGTATGAATGAAACCACTTTAAGTTTTGATCTTTTATATTATAATATTCAAGTTTTTTTTAAAAGAATTTGATGACTTACGCAGTCAAAAGCCTTCGAAATGTCACACATTATTGCAGCAGTATTTTTTTGTAAATCTAAATTTAGTGCTATTTCATTTACTAATGTGGTTACAGCTGTAATTGTTGATAAATTTTTTCTAAAACCATGTTGGCAATCATTTAATATTTTATTTTTTTCCAAAAAAGCTTTTAGTCTAACATATACTAATTTTTCTAATATTGTTGAAAAACTTGTCAAGACTGATATTAGGCGATAGTTTTCTTGTTCATATGTACCACCTTTGTGCAAAGGAGTTATTAATGCATATTTCATTCTTTCTGGAAAAATGCCATAATGAAAAGATTGGTTAAATATTTTTGCAAGTGGCTCACTTATTTTATTCCCATCAGTATATAATATAGTACATCATATTAAACTTCACCTTCCATTAGTCAGTTTCCTCACTGCTTCCACCTGCATTCCTTGTCACTACCATTTTTCATATATACATCTTTTCTTAAATAAAAATTTTCAGTTTCTGTTTGTTCATTTTCAGCCCTCAATCTGTAGAGAATCTAGTAATTGCTTCAATAGCTTTGCTTGGTCCTTCAACTGAAATGGACCCTGCCTCTAGTCATAGGCAAACAGTAGCCATGGTTTAATTACACTGGGCAACCATGAACATGTTTCGGGCTTAAAAATAGTGAATTTACATGTATCTCCATTTCAAAAATCACCATAAAAAGAATAGATTAGTTCTTGTTTTGAAGATAAAGTGACATTTCATTTTTAGAGTGAAGATTTTAAATTTGGGGTATTTTTTGGGGGGGGGGGGGGAGTTGGCACACCTGTCAAATAACATCAGAGAGAAATTTTGAAAATTAAGTGATGCAAAAGTTAAGGAAGCATTTTTTTTCAGACCCCAAATAGGAGAAGTTGTAAAGGAACCTGCATTTGACCAAGTTTTGGAGGGGAAAGAAAAGAAGCTTGGGAAGCCTTCAGGGGTGTTGTTCATGGATTTTTAGGCAACAAAAGAGATGACAACTAGAAGCATTTGGTGCCAGTGCTACTGCAAAAATACTGTAACCTTGGATGCAACATGTCCCTTAAGATCCATTTTATCCACTCCCACCTAGACTTTTTCCCTCCTAGTTGTGGAGCTGTTAGTTATGGCAGATTACTGTTGGTCTTTGTGTAGGGATTCTGCGGAACTCCATCACAAGAGATAAGCTAAAAGACGAAGTCAATAGGCCACCACATGATTCTCTTCAGACACAACTATCTGCAAAGTATTTTTCCAGAAATGTAGAACTCTTAGCATGTAATTACCAGTTAAAAGGATCAAATGCACCTTTATTGTTGTTAGCATGTCTGTAATTAAAATGTACCCTTTTCTCTCAATCCGTTAATATGTAATACTTCCACCTTGTGTATATCATTGTAACTGGAGCTAATAAAAATTGTTCAGTGTCATATTTGTTTTTCTCAACCGAAAATTAGTAGGAATTGCCTCATGAAGTGCTTGAAACATTCAAAAATTATTTTTTTGTTGCCCAGTGTTACTAGTGAATGCTGATTAAATTTTCCAATGTCCTCTATAATAATCTATGAATAGATTAAAAAGCACAGAACTAAGTTTTCACCCCCATTATTATTCTCGTTCCCTTCAGTAATTTTTCCCTTAGCTATTTTCGCTGAACACTCATTTCTACATAAGATCTTTATATTCCTTATAAATGGTTTACTCGCACATTCTTAATTACGTTAGCTAAGTCAGTAGTGGTTGAGGAAGGATGTGTTCTTGAGGTGCTCCTGCATTAAGAGGAAGAACATCTTAAGTCACAATGGGAGTGGATATCACACTTTATAGAGCTAGAACTGGGCAGTTTAGAAGAGCAAAATTTGTTAACTCAAAAAACAGTTTTGGTGAGAAGATGACTAACGTATTGGTTTTTGCAAGTATTTTAATTCTTTTGTTAGTGATTGGTGGAATTGAGAAGAACCCTGGCCCTGCAGACATAAAAGTAATGCTGGAAAATTTAACTGAAAAAATAAATAAAATAGAAGGTATGGAAGTGTGAATAGGGAAACAAATGGAAAATATGGCAACTAATGTCAAAGAAGAAGTCAAAGCTGAGGTGCAGTTTACAAAAAGAGAAGTTAATATGATCAAGGAAAGAATGGAAAGACTGGAGGAAAGAGAAAGAAGATCTAACTTAGTATTCATAGGAGTCAAGTAAAGAAGGTTATAATGGCCAGTAGAAGAAATAACAGATATAATGAAAGAGAAGCTGGAAATAGTTTTGTATGGAGGGGAAGTAATTGAAGCTTATCGAATTGGGAGACAGTTTGGAAGGAGAGCAATCATAGTGAAATTAGCAAGTCCCAGCTACTACATGAAGTACTTATAAGAGCTAAGAAATTAAAGGGAACAGAAATTATCAACAGATCTATCGCCAAAGAAGAGAGCCTTGCAGAGAAATTTAATGCAATGAATGAAAGAAGCAAGAAGTCAGGGAAGAACAGCATACATTAGAAATTTTCAGCTGTCTTGAATTGACCCAGATAAGACAATTCTATTATTGCATTATCTTACAGCCCGCTTTTATCTACAAAAAAGACTTTCATAGGAGACAAGACATTTTAGTAATTATTAATTTATAGAAGAGTCGTATTTATTACACAGTTAAATCTTGATATTTTAGTAATTGATACTGGAAGAGAGAGGAAAACAAGAGGAGCATTTAACATGCATCTTTCATTTTCTAAACTATTGAAACAATGGGTACTACAATACTAAATCAATTTTGACTCTAGTCACCGCAATGGAAATCTTTACATTTTAAATGCAAGGAAAATTTTTGCATGCACAATGCGCTTAGTTTGTCCTTCTCCCACCATTACACAAAAAGGCGGGCAGAGCTGCAAATCACGTGAGTCTTGAGTGCAAATCAGCAACTTCCTTTCATTAGCAGCCTAGGTCTCAGCCTGCCTCTGGTATTTGCATACAGCAAGTTGTTTATGTGTTGTTAACATCTGATTTTTGATCTTGGTGCTGTTTTTGAAGGTGTGTATTTCTGAATCCGTACACAAAATGGGACACATAGAGCTCACTTGTAAGGAGAAGACTTATGCTTTAATTCTGTTAGAGGTAGGAACATACGTAATTCATATAGCTACTGATCTAAATGTTTAGGTTTATGACCTAAAAAACGCAGCAGCACCTTTGCCATATGGCAACACACCAACTCGAAAGACAGGTTCAGGTGGTAAAAGAAAGACCTCCAAGGACTGATGACTTTCTAAAACTTGAAGTGATGGCTAATCCATGGATTACAGCCACAGGGTTAAAAAATAATCATCCAGAGCTGCTCAAAAGTGATGCAATCTGGACCATTCAGCAGCGTCTTCAAAAAGACTTAGGTTTACCAATTCGCTGTGCTGTCAAGAAGCCTTTTCTAACTGAAAGTATGATGAAGAAAAGAGTACATTTCTTCAAAACATATCAGCACTGGATATCAGAGGACTGGTGCAAAGTAATGTTTTCTGATGAAAGCACTTTCACATTGGTCCAAAAGGTGAGAAGGCCAAAAAATGTGCCACAATATGATCTAAAGCTTATGGTCAAAACTGTTAAACATTCAGAAAGTGTAATGGTATGGGGTGCCTTTAGTGGTAATTGTGGTAGAGGTGGCTTGTGCTTTCTCCCTAAAAATGTAACAATGAAGGGAAGTAAGTGTTTAGAGGTGTTACAACAGCATTTGTTCACAATTTGACAATTCATCAGTGTCACTTCTTTAGGCGTGATGGTGCCCCTGCTCATAGAACAAAGATGGTTCAGAAGTTACTAAAAGACAATAATATTCCTGTACTTGACTAGCTTGGTAACTCTCGTGACCTAAATCCAATAGAAAATGCTTGGGATCAAATGAAAAATAAAATAGAAGAGCTGCAACCATCAAATATTAAGGAGCTGCAGGAGCTGTTGAAGAAGTTCTGGGTGGAAATGGACAAAAACTATTTTGAAAATCTAGCACATTCGATACTCAGGAGACTCATGAAGGTGATACAAGTTAAGTGAAATATGACCAAGTAGTAATTATACGCAGAAGTTCAAAATAAAACCATGTAAAGTCACTGTTTCTTGTTTATATTACCATGTAAAAATTTCCATTGTGGCCCCTGTTGCTTCCGAAATGCATGTGAGATTGAAATATTATTACCATTAATATGATTTTAATGTAAATGAAATTATTGTATAACGATACTTTGGATTAACAAAGATTTATTCATCCTTTTGATTATAATACATGATATAGGACATGCCAAGTACTTATAACTAAAAGTTGTACAGTAAATATTTACACAACACAAGTTTAGAAATGAAAATTCAGAAACCGTATGACCAATATAACAATTTATCTGTAGCTGACATTCAGAAGAAACAAAATCACCTATACTATAAAAAAATGTTCTAACAGGAACTTTTTCACACAGTTAAGGAAGTGCAGATATTGTCAACCTAGTATAATAAATTACACACCCAGAAGGGGTTCAAGGAAAAGTATTTAAAAACTCATCAACTGAGTAGAAACAATGTTGCAATAGCAGATGTTTCACCTTGTGCTTAAATGCAGTTTCTGAGGTGGTGAGTTTAATATTATCGGGTAGCTTGTTATATAAGGTAATTCCAGAGTATCTTACGCTTTTGTATTTGTATTTGTATTTATTCATCCTTTTGATCATAGTACATGATATAGGACACGTCAAGTACTTATAACTAAAAATTATACAATAAACATATACACAACACAAGTTTAGAAATGAACATTCAGAAACTGTATGTACAATATAATAACAATTTATCTGTAGTTGACATATTCAAAAAATTCACCTATACTATAAAAGTAATGTTCTAACAGGAACTTTCTCACACAGCATTTAAATTTAGGAAGTGCAGATGTGCTCTTTAGGTGTTCAGGTAGGCCATTATAAAGGCAAAGTCCAGTATATTGTCGCCCTGGCGGTAGAATCGCGAAGCCGATGAAAAATGATGGCCGGTGGAGATTCGGAAAACTTCGGAACCAATCGTTACCGGTAGCGACAGACAGTTGGATGTAGAGTTGGAAAAATAAACAGTTTAAGGTTCTAGCAATTTTGTAATGGTGAACAGTGTATTTCGAGGAGAATAAAGTGTACTTTTTGTGTTTTTTAACCTCATTTTATCATTTCACGAACCCACAAAGTCACAACTGGTGTCAGGAAGCGGGATAACTACATCACCGAACGTTATGGCCATGGAATCGGCATTGGAAATGCTTTTGCAGAAGATGAACGAATTAACAGCGAAGTCGGAAGCGGCAAATAACAACTTGGCCGCGAAGATGAACGAGTTAACAACAAAAACAGAAGCGGCAAATAACAACCTGGCCGCAGAGTTGAAAGAAATAAAGACCGAATTGACCACAGAAATGAAGGCAGCGAACGACAGTCTGGCCACGGAAATAAAGGAGGCGAACGAGGTCCTCGCCGCCAAATTTGAGGAACAGTTGGCCGGCGTGAGGGATGACGTGACGCAGCTGGGCAAGCGGATGGGCCAAGTGGAAGAGCGCGTCGAGGACCTGGCGAACCGCTTCAATGACCTAGAGGAAAAGGCCGACAATAACGCCAAGTCCCTGAACGCAACGGTTGAAGACGTCGAAGACCTCGCGAAGCGCGTAAACAACCTGGAGGGAAAGGCCGACAGCAGCGTCAAGTCCCTGAACGCCATGGTGGAAGACGTCGTCGGCAGGAGACTGAAGGATTTGAAGGCTGACGCACCGGGACGCGACACAACATCGGCGCGCGTCAAACCTCCGAAATATGACGGCGCGTCAACATTCGAGGTCTTCCGCCGCCAGTTCGACACAGTGGCCAAGCACAACACATGGTCACCGGAGGAGGAGGCCACACAGCTAATAGCCAGCCTCCAGGGACGGGCCGCGGAAGTCCTAAACGCGGTGCAGACAACGGCGGCGCCCAAGGACATCTGGGAGGCCCTGGAGAATCGTTTCGGGAACCACCGCTTAGCCGCAGCGTACCGCAGCCAACTAAAGGCAAGGTCACAGCAGCCGGGGGAGACGCTGCAGGAGTTAGCCATAGCGATTGAGCAGCTAGCTAGCAAGGCCCTGGTTGACCTGCCACTGGAGTTCGTATCCCGGGAAACCGCCTACAATTTTGTCGACAGGGCACGGGACACGGAGGTTCGTCAGCGCCTAATGCTCGGCGATTATAAAAACATCCACGAGGCACTGACAGCGGCATTAAGGATGGAGGCGGACAAGGTGGCATCTATCCCGACGTCGAGAACGAGGAGTGTCCGCTACGCTGGGGGCAGAAGACCAGCTGAGGGACGCCGGCGAACACCTAGCGGCCTGTGTTGGGGGTGTGGACAGCCCGGACACCTGCGGAGAGACTGCCCACACCAGGAAGAGCAGCCGGAAAACGAGTAAGGGCCGTCGTGGAGAGGGGCACGTCGGCGCCATTACCACCATCCCCTCGAGTGACACTGCGCGCCATCAGCCGGCGTATGGATGACAGCCTCATCCCGGACGGTTGGGTAAGAGGAAAGCCGTGCCGCGTGCTAGTGGCCACTGCGGCGACCGTGACCATCATCAGACCTGACGTGGCGAAGGGTTTGCCGACGGGGAAACCGAGCCGACCATACCAGCTTGTGACGGCATCGGGCGACACCATGCCTGTGCAGAAGGAGGCCCTGCTGGAGCTGAACTTGGGACGGAGTGCCGTGCGTCTGTGGGTGTTCGTCGCGAAGGTGGCTGAGGAGGTGATTCTGGGACTGGATGCCCTCAGGAGCCACGAGGCGACGGTCGACGTCGGCAGGAAGGTCCTGAGGCTCAACGGAGAAGAGGTTATACTCCGTCAACCAGAAGAGCGCCTTGGAATTGGCAGGGTCGTCTTGAGCGAAGACGTGGTTGTCCCCGCGAGGAGCGAAGTGATAGTGACGGCGCGACCGGAAGGCCAGACACCAGGTGGGGTCCAGAGGCAGCAGGATTACGACTTCACCTCGGAACATTCCAGAGGGAAGAGCCACGGTAACGCGGACGCTCTGTCCCGAAGACCCTGTCCAGAAAATTGCAGCCAATGCACAAGAGTGGAGGAGAAGGAGCGTGCTGCAGCAGTTCGAGTAGTCACGTCAATGCCTGCGGATGGCAGGGATAGCGCAGGCCTCAGGAGGGAGCAGCTGGCGGACGCAGACTTGGGGCCACTCTTGAGGGATGTGGAGAACCTGGTGGACCACCTGCACGACATGCACGGATGGCTCGCCAGAACATTCAGAAGGTGAGCGACCGCATGAATACCCGATACGACAGGTAAGCCAACAGCCAAGGGTTCCTGCAAGGTGACCTGGTCTGGTTGTACCGCCCGACCCGGACCAAGGGACGCTGGCCGAAGCTTCAGCAGTCATGGCAAGGACCGCACCGTGTGGTGAAGAGGATTAACGACGTGGTCTACCGCATCCAGAAGGTGCCCCGAGGAAAGATGTTGGTGGTACACCTGGATCGTCTGGCCCGCTACGAAGGCGCTGTTCGGGACGACCAGCCTTGAGGAGGGAGCAGTGTCGTCCTGGCGGTAGGCTCGCGAAGCCGATGAAAAATGATGGCCGGTGGAGATACGGAAAACTTCGGAACCAATCGTTACCGGTAGCGACAGACAGTTGGATGTAGAGTTGGAAAAATAAACAGTTTAAGGTTCTAGCAATTTTGTAATGGTGAACAGTGTATTTCGAGGAGAATAAAGTGTACTTTTTGTGTTTTTTAACCTCGTTTTATCTTTTCACGAACCCACAAAGTCACAATATATAAAGCTTTTACCAAACAAACTGGTGTTATGGGGGATTATACTTATTTGCTCTTTTCTTCGAGTATCATGGTTATGTGTTTGTGTATTAGTGGAGTATAAATGGATATTTAATTTAACAAAGGTTACTATTTCTTGGATATACAAGCAAGGTAGAGGCAATATTTTTAATTCTTGATAAAGTCTTCTGCAACTAGTTCTTTTGTTTAACTTTAGTATGGTATGTATAGCTCTCTTTTGTAATCTAAATATGGTAATCGCTTTTTCGCAGTTCCCCCATAGTATTATACCATAAGAAATGATACAGTGAAAGTATGCATAGTACAGGGATAAAAGTGCTTCTCTATTCATTACTTTAGACAGTATAAACAGGGGAAAACACAATTTGCTAAGTTTCTTAGAAATTTCGTTAATGTGAATATTCCACTTCAAGTTTTTATCTAGATGTAGACCAAGGAGATTTGTGATTTCAGAGTAACCAATATATTTATCATTTAGTATTATATCAGGGCCACTACTTTGGATACCATGTATATTTTGAAAAGAAATAGCCACTGTCTTTTCTGCATTTATTACTAATCTGTTTGCTTCAAACCACTTGATTAGTTGATTGGTACCAGTTTTATATTATCATCTAGAGAATAGAAATTTGGCCCGGTTAGAAAAATACTGGTATCATCAGCAAAAGAAGTTAAATTACAATTCTTGATAAAACACTCTAGATCATTTATGTATATCAGAATAGTGATGTATTATGTGTAACCATGCTCAGTTTATGCCTATTTCTAGTGAGATAATCATGTTTTTCTGAATTTATATGAAAATAAACCAAGTGTTTTCTAACAAACACTTATAATGAACAGCATACTCGCTTGACATGAAGGACTTTTAACTAGGGCTGTCGCTTATTACTCAACATAATGTTCAGTTTTCAGAACTGAGTATGTGATTATTGTATTTAATAACATTATATTGTCCAACATTTCAGGTTGTATCCAGCAAGATTTTCTGGTGGCAAATCACCATTGACTTATGGTGAAGTCTCAGGAAGAGACTCTGGCTATGAGGAGGACCCTTATCAAACACGACAAGCGATAACCCTATCCATCAGAACTAGAGGGATTGGATTTGGACTCTGCCATCTATATAATTTATCATCTAATTATACAGAAAAGATCCAAATGCCAAACATTTATCAGTTATACCGGGTGTATCTAGGTTTACTCGAGATAAAGATGGAACTAATCAAGAAAACTTATCCCCTTCTACCCAGAAACATTGACAGCATTTACAACTACAGATGTAATCCTCAATTAGCACAATTAGCGCAAACAGTGTCTGTTCCTGAGCCCATTAGATGTATAATCAATGCAGTCGGTGTTATTGAACACAATGATAATGTTTACATACCGGCAGTCGCAGACCAACCCCAAACAAGCAATCATAGGCTAATTCCAAGACCAGAGAGTATTCTTCTCTCCAACCTGCGTGAGACTGTGGAGGTACTCGCAGACGCACTGACCCCAAATACAGCTCGAAAAAATTTTCATGACAATAATCCAATACCAGGTACCATATGGGATGATTATTTATTGATTAATCCAGATGATAATATTCCTAAAGATTATGATATCCGTGAGGACTACACACGAGATGTGTTGCTAGTATCACCTTTAATATCTCAGTTGCAGAGGTATTTGCCTAAAATGGCAGGTGGCTGTCTTGATTATGAGGGAGGAGGTGACCTGTCTTTATTCATCTCCAACAAAATGGAAACACTTAAAACGTGTGACAGACTGCTGAATGAAGAGTTAGGTGACTATTATAGACAATGTGTCCCTGAAGGAAACATCGTTAGGTATTGGAGCTACGAGAAGCTGTCCCATTCAGAAAGATTAAAAGGGCAAGTAAATCTTTTAGGTGAACAACCGCCTTTTGAAAATCTTATGCAACCAGTATATGTCATGAGAAATGAGAACATTGCAGGCTATGCAATCCAAAGTAGCTACATGGGAGCCTCCCTGAGAATGTATGCTTCATTCTCCCTTGAAAGGAAGAGACACCAAAGAAAATCAGTAAAACCTTCCAGCAAATAATAGACTGAATATAATGTAAGAATATATGTAATATCGTGGTCTACACTATAAATTGTGTGAAGTGACCACACGCCATCAATGCCATTATTGGGCCATGCCATGGCTGAGCAATTAGACTGATTGTCTCCGGCCCACGTTCAACCCCAGGCAACAGTATGTGAGATTTGTGGTAGACAGCATGGCACTGGGGCAGGTTTTTTCCAGGATTTCCGGTTTTCCCCTTCACCATTCCACCAATTGCTCCAATATCATCTTTCCTTTCATCCATTTTGCCCTCATTCAGTTTACTTCTGTCACTCTCTTTCCAGCATCGTGCTGATCAGCCATCCTTTCTGTATCTGATCAAGAGTATTGGTTCCTCAATCCGGCACCTATGGCATAAGAGGCAGAAGACCAAGAGCTTCAGTTAGTCTTGAAATTTAAAAACATAATTTGATTAATGAAAGCGAGAGTGTACACCTATGTAGCATTTGTAATAAGAACTTTCTCATTTGAAAAAACATCTGATTTATGATGCTAAGAGCCCGCACCAGTTTATAACGTATAGTAAGAACTTTACTCAGTTATCATTTACTAAACAATATTTGGTTCATGATAAGAGGCCTTACCAATGTAAAACTTGTAATAAGAGCTTTTCTGTGTTCAAATTTGAAAAGGCATAATTTCATTTTTGAGGGTAAGAAGGCATACCAATTTAAAAATGCATGGTCTAATTTATGATGGTTTAAACAAAAATAATTTTATACTGTACAAGAATACTTAGAATATAACATACATGCTAGTGAATTTATGTAAAACTATCATAAATTATAGTAGTAGGTACCTAATTGTTTTCTTTGATTTGATTTATTGATTCATCCATTAAAACATGTACATGTTATAGGACACGTCAAATTAAAAACTAAGTACAATATTTATAATTAAGGTAGCTAACTAAATATTTACAAATTTAAAAATTCATCCACGCTGTAGAAGCTATTGGATCTAAGGAAGTTTAATAACAATTTCTTAAATTGATGTTGTGATTCAATCTTTTTTATAGATTCAGGTAGCTTATTGTAAAGATGTAAGCCAGCATATGTGAAACTATTTTCATACATCTTTGTTTTGTGTGACTTCACAAATAAATTATTCTTTGTTCTAGTGTTGTGTATATGAATTTCAGAATTTGTTTTGAATAAACTTAGGCTTGCTTTCATATGTACAAGAGTTTCATATATGTATATACTTGGCAGTGGTAAGATACCTAATTTACTGAAGTATGGCTTACAACTAGTTGTGCTTGAGACATCTGCTATGATTCTAATTATTTTCTTTTGGTATCTGAATACTTTTATACTGTCTTTGGAATTTCCCCAAAAAATTATACCATATGCCAACAAACTGTGTATATATGAAAAGTACACTATTCTCCGAACTTTCAAGCTTGACATGCCTGTAATCGCCCTCATTAAGAAACACATTTTACTAAGCTTTTTCGTCAATGCCTCTGTGTGAGTTTCCCAATTTAAATTTTCATCTAGTATTAGTCCCAGAAATTTAATAGTTTGTACGTAATGTATTTGGTCTTGTCCCAGCATTAATTTTGGATACAATTGACTTCCACTCATTTTATTATAGAAGCTTAGGGCTGCTGTTTTCTCCTTACTCAATATTAACATATTGGCACTAAACCATTTTTGAATATATTTTAGATTATTTTCAATATGTACATCTGCCCCTTCCTTATTCACCCCTTTGATAAAAATATTTATATCATCTGCAAAAAGTGTAACATTTATATTGGATCTGTTTTCTACATTATCTGCCAAATCATTAATGTACACTGTTTAATTTTATTATTACTACAGTAAAGTTAACTTACGATAATTACCAGCTTAAGCCATGCAAATAATCTGATTTCACCTAGAATTTTATATGCATTAATTTGTAAACCTTCTTGTAAATACATTGTAAATACTTTTTATAACTGACGAAACCTATTGCTTCATGTAAGCTTAATGGTGAGTAAAGGATGATGATGATGATGATGATGATGATGATGATGATGATGATTATTATTATTATTATTATTATTATTATTATTATTATTATTATTATTATTATTATTATTATTATTATTATTATTATTATTATTATTATTATTATTATTATTATTATTATTATTATTATTATTATTATTATTATTATTATTATTATTATTATTATTACTATTATTATTATTATTATTATTATTATTATTATTATTATTATTATTATTATTATTATTATTATTATTATTATTATTATTATTATTATTATTATTATTATTATTATTATTATTATTATTATTATTATTATTATTATTATTATTATTATTATTATTATTATTATTATTATTATTATTATTATTATTGTTGTTGTAACGGGGAGCGCTGAAACACCCTGTGAGCAGCTGGCAACGGAAGACAGGGGAGGCTCGGTTAGCCACGCCTTTCCCTCGTTTGTCTTATAGTGGTGACAGCCAACGGTCGGAAAGAAACATAACTGGTCGTCTGTTTTCCTTCTACCTGTTTCTCGATCTTTCGTTTACCAGAACAATCTTGTAAACACCAGAAACCGGCGATATTCCTATAAAGAGGGTTACAGACAGACAGTGTGAGTCAGTTGTCAGTTGTTGAGTTGGTTTTGGTGTAGTCAGTCAGTTGTTGGTTTGAGTTGGTCAATCAGTTGGTTAGTGAATGAGGACAGTTCTTGGTGTAAGAAGAGTTAGTCAGTGACGTGTTAATGAACGAAAGGATTGTGAATGAGAAGACTGTGCGTGCATCGGAGTTTATGTAATCGTGAGTACAAGTGAAGTTGTAACGGACGAACTGGTAAATTGTAACTGTGTGCAGCAAGTAATTTTGTGTAATTGGCAAGTGTTAAACTGTAAGTCGGTAGAAATAAAGAACATTGTTGAGTGGTGAAATTAGACTTTTTATTCCACGAACCCACAAAGTCACACTGGTGTCAAGAAGTGGGATATAACACAAAGTCACACTGGTGTCAGGAAGCGGGAAAACAACATCACCGAACATTACAACGATGGAGGCAGCATTAGAAAAGATTTTAGCGGAACTGCAAGAAATAAAGACGGCTAAAGACAACATCACCAGGAAGATGGAAGAAATGCAGGCCGAATTAACAGAGAAGCTGGAGACTAGAAATAACCTGGCCGCGGAAGTGCTGGAGACTAGAAATAACCTGGCCGCGGAGTTGAAACTAATCAGGACGGCTAGGGAGAACATCGCCGAGAAGATGGAACAAATGAAGGCCGAGTTAACCACGGAAATGAGAGCAGCGAATGACGGTCTGGCTACCGAAATGAAGGTGGCGAATGAGGCTCTCGCCGCCAAGTTTGAGGAACGGTTGGCCGGCGTGGGGAATGACGTCACGAACCCGGGCAAGCGGAAGGGTCAAGTAGACGACCGCCTTAATGATTTAGAGGAAAAGGCCGACAACATCGCAAAGCCCCTCGCCCGCCTGACGGAGGAAAACCGGCCTTATGTGTGGACGGAGGACGCCGAAGACGCTTTCCAGCACCCGAAGGGGACCTTGTGCAGTGCTCCTATTTTGGGTTTCCCACAACCGGGTGGTGCCTTCATTGTGGACACCGACGCCAGCGACCATTGCATTGGAGGTGTCCTATCGCAGATCCAGGACGGCCACGAGCGCACAAGAGTGGAAGAGGAGGAGCGTGCCGCAGCAGTCCGAGTAGTTGTGGCAGTGCCTGCTGAAGGCTGGGATAGCGCAGGCCTGAGGAGGGAGCAGCTGGCGGACGCAGACTTGGGGCCACTCTTGAGGGAAGTGGACGCAGGGACGAGACCGACCTGGGAGGACATCGCACCGAGGAGCGCCACCTACAAGTCGCACTGGGCCCAATGGGACTCGTTGAAGACCAGAGTGGGCGTGCTGTTCCGGGTATGGGAGTCACCCGATGGGAAGGCGCAGAGAGGACAGTTGGTACTTCCCCGGAGTAAGGTCCCGGAAATCTTGGAGGAAGTGCACGCCGGTACTTCAGGAGGACACCTGGGAGCGAACCGAATGATTCACAAACTACGGCAGCGCTACTTCTGGCTGAGACTCCGAGCAGATGCTGGTGGTACACCTGGACCGCCTCGCACGCTACGATGGGGCTGTTCGAGGGCGAACAGCTTTGAGAAGGGAGCAGTGTAACGGGGAGCGCTGAAACACCCTGTGAGCAGCTGGCAACGGAAGAAGACAGGGGAGGCTCGGTTAGCCACGCCTTTCCCTCGTTTGTCTTATAGTGGTGACAGCCAGCGGTCGGAAAGAAACATAACTGGTCGTCTGTTTTCCTTCTACCTGTTTCTCGATCTTTCGTTTACCAGAACAATCTTGTAAACACCAGAAACCGGCGATATTCCTATAAAGAGGGTTACAGACAGACAGTGTGAGTCAGTTGTCAGTTGTTGAGTTGGTTTTGGTGTAGTCAGTCAGTTGTTGGTTTGAGTTGGTCAATCAGTTGGTTAGTGAATGAGGACAGTTCTTGGTGTAAGAAGAGTTAGTCAGTGACGTGTTAATGAACGAAAGGATTGTGAATGAGAAGACTGTGCGTGCATCGGAGTTTATGTAATCGCGAGTACAAGTGAAGTTGTAACGGACGAACTGGTAAATTGTAACTGTGTGCAGCAAGTAATTTTGTGTAATTGGCAAGTGTTAAACTGTAAGTCGGTAGAAATAAAGAACATTGTTGAGTGGTGAAATTAGACTTTTTATTCCACGAACCCACAAAGTCACACTGGTGTCAAGAAGTGGGATATAACACAAAGTCACATTATTATTATTATTATTATTATTATTATTATTATTATTATTATTATTATTATTATTATTATTATTATTATTATTATTATTATTATTATTATTATTATTATTATTATTATTATTATTATTATTATTATTATTATTATTATTATTATTATTATTATTATTATTATTATTATTATTATTATTATTATTATTATTATTATTATTATTATTATTATTATTATTATTATTATTATTATTATTATTATTATTATTATTATTATTATTATTATTATTATTATTATTATTATTATTATTATTATTATTATTATTATTATTATTATTATGATTATGATTATGATTATGATTATGATTATGATTATGATTATGATTATGATTATGATTATGATTATGATTATTATTATTATTATTATTATTATTATTATTATTATTATTATTATTATTATTATTATTATTATTATTATTATTATTATTATTATTATTATTATTATTATTATTATTATTATTATTATTATTATTATTATTATTATTATTATTATTATTATTATTATTATTATTATTATTATTATTATTATTATTATTATTATTATTATTATTATTATTATTATTATTATTATTATTATTATTATTATTATTATTATTATTATTATTATTATTATTATTATTATTATTATTATTATTATTATTATTATTATTATTATTATTATTATTATTATTATTATTATTGTTATTATTATTATTATTATTATTATTATTATTATTATTATTATTATTATTATTATTATTATTATTATTATTATTATTATTATTATTATTATTACTATTATCATTATTATTATCATTATCATTATGAAAGCTGTACTAATGTCAACGTTATAGATATTTACTCTGTATCAAATTTGAAAAGACAATGTTATAATGGGGTAAGAAGCCGTTCCAACGTAAAACTTTCACAAATGCTTTACTCACGTTTCAGATTCTAAAAGAGATAATCTGATTGATGAGTGTAAGGAGGAGTAGTGGATAACTGAGTGTGTTGACTTAACAGAATACTACACCTAACAGAGTTGTTTCAAATAGTTAGTTCTGCTTTCAGTCTAAGCACATGGGCTTATGTTCAAATTATGCGTCTTTACTGTGAGACGCATCTACTTCACATTCAAGATGTCCCAATTTTAAATTTATTAAGGGTGCAATATCTGGATAAAGTCCGAAATATCAGGTAACTGCAAGCTCTGAAGTGTTTGTTAATGTTTATAAGCTCCACTGTCACTTCACTTTGTTCCGAGATATTCCTTAACATTGTCATAGTAGCAATACGGAATATGACAACCATAGCCTCTTGTTCCAACTTGTTTAATCCCTGGGAAGTCGAACCCAAGACTTGAATCACATGTACAAAGGGCTCTCACCGCACTTCATGAGGAGCCTCAAAAAGCATGATTCTTCCTCACTCACTGACATGTAACCACTTACACACAAATATTAATGTATTACAATTACTTAAATTCTTACTAAACTTTGTTCCTTTGATCATTCCTGCAGTCCTTAAGCCATAGTTCTATAAAGTAAAACTTTCCAAATATGGAGGAAAATATGGTTAAGTAATCTGAGGTCATTAGATATTTTAATCAATTCTCATTTTTGTACAATGTATTTTGAGGTTAGGTAGGAAAGATCTGCATGATGTTAGTTTAATTCAAGTAGCACTGCAAAATACAGAACCAAATGAAAGTAAAGAAGTTTGTGTTCCCAATGTTCTTTGGGATGACTCTACCTCCTAAAGTGTTCCTTTGCAATTGTTTCTAAATTTCTTTTGATTTTTCCAATATAAATTTGACTACAGTCACAGCATTCAATTTTATATATCCCTGATTTTTTGTTAGATGGAATAGCATCTTCGATGTTTGAGCAAATTAGTTTTTTTAAGGAGTAATGGTTCACTGGTGCTAGTTGAATGTTTTGTTTTTTGAAGACTTTTTTGAATTTATCAAAGGCCCATGGATGGTAAGTGAATTTTTTGAAGATCATTTTAGTTTCTGTAGCTGAGAGGGTTGTGGTTTCCTTTAGTAGTTTCTTCTTTTTTGCTAAGTTCACTTTTTTGTCAAATGAAAAATAAATTCCAAAATAGAATTAGTTTGAGTGATTTGTATTCACATTTTCCAAGAAATACATTTCCTCAACGACATAGAAATGCTGCTCGATTTACAACTGTTACTTCTCTCTGTTTACGACTCACACTTGGCAAGTCGTCGCCTCCTTAAATACCTCATTGAAAATTCTAGATATTTCCGGAATAAACAATCATTCGAATGTTATATACAACAATCAATATATCACTAGAATTTTCCAATTACCTCACTTATCTGTGTCGGTAAGACTTGTCTCACTGATAAACAATCCGACTGTTATCTTTATCTGCAGGCTCTTTGTGTACACAAACAGCGCTTTTTTCTCGGCACCGAAACCTCCGTGCTTTTCGCCGCGACATTGCTCCCTCCTCAAGTCTGGTCGTCCCGAACAGCACCATCGTAGTGGGCCAGAAGATCCAAGTGTACCACCAACATCTTCCCTCGGGGCACCTTCTGCGTGCAGTAGACCACGTCGTTAATCCTGTTCACCACCCGGTATACGGTCCTTGCCATGGTTGCTGAAGCTTCGGGCAGCGTCTCTTGGTCCGGGTAGGGCGGTACAACCAGGCTAGGTCAACATGCTGGAACCCTTGGCTGTTGGCTTGCCTGTCGTATTGGGTATTCATGCGGTCGCTCGCCTTCTGGATGTTCTGACGAGCCATCTCATGCGTGTCGTGGAGATGGTTCACCAGGTTCTCCACATACTTGGTTGCTGGCTGTTTTGCCTACGGGGAGCTTCCAAAAGCCAGATCACAGGGGAGGCGTAACATTAAGCTGGCTGGCGTGATCCCCGTGGTGTCGTGTGTTGACGAGTGGTAGGCCAGCAAGAACAGTGACACCTTGACGTCCCAGTCACGCTGATGACTGGCCACGACGTTCCTCAGATGCTCTTCTAAGATCTTGAGGTACCTTTTGACCATGCCATCCGACTGGGGATGCAGAGGTGCTGTGCGCGTCTTGTTAACCCCAAATCCTTCTAATGTCTTCTTCATTAGGTTGGATTCAAAATTGGTACCCTGCTCGCTGTGGATCTCTAACGACACCCCGAATCGGCAGAACACTTGCTTCACGAGACAGTCTGTGACTATCTCTGCTTCCTGTTTTGGGATGGCATACACCTCGGGCCACTTGTATATGTTGCCTCGGTCGGACACTGGTAATGGTCCAGCTATGTCGCCAGCGATCCTTTCAAATGGCGCTCCGACGTTGTACTGTTGCATGCGACCCCGTCTCCTAGTCTCGGCTGTGACTCACCGCGCATGCGTGGCATTTACGGCACCATCTCTCAGCATCTGCTCGGAGCCTCAGCCAGTAGTAGTGCTGTTGGAGTTTGTCGATCGTCCGGTGTCCTGAAGTACCGACATGCACTTCCCCCAAGAATTCCGGGACCTTACTTCGGGGAAGTACCAACTGTTCACTTTGCGTCTTCCCATCAGGTGATTCCCATACCCGAAACAGCACACCCTCTCTTGTCTTCAGTGTGTCCCATGGGACCCAGTACGACTTGTAGGTGGCGCTCCTCGGTGCAATGTCCTTCCAGGTTGTTGTTGTCCCTGCCTCCACTTTTCTCAGGAGTGGCCCCAAGTCTGCGTCCGCCAGCTGCTCCCTCCTCAGGCTTGCACAGTAACTGCCGTGATCACTCTTGACAGCTGCGGCATGCTCCTCTTCCACTCTTGTGCTTTGGCTGCACTCCTCTGGGCAGGATATTCAGGACATGCCGTCTGCGTTGCCATGGCTCTTCCCTCTACGATGTTCAGAGGTGAAATCGTATTCCTGCAGCCTCTGGACTCATCGGGCTGTCTGACCTTCCAAGTTTCTAAAGCTCAGTAGCCAGTTTAGGGCGGAGTTGTTAGTCCTCAGGTGGAATGGCTGACCATACAGGTATTTGTGGAAATGCTCCAAGGTCTTTACTACTGCCAGTAACTCTCGCCGGGTGATGCAGTAGTTCTTCTCTGCCTTGAATAGCGTCTTGCTGTAGTAGGCTATCACCCGCTCATGGCCGTCCTGGACTTGCAATAGGACGCCTCCAATGCAATGTTTGCTGGCGTCGGTGTCCACAATGAAGGCGCCGTCTGGTTGTGGAAATCCCAAAATTGGAGCACTGCAAAGCGTCTTCTTCAGCTGCTGGAAAGTGCCTTCGCCGTCCTCCGTCCACACGTAAGGTCGGTGTTCTTGTCAGGTGGGTGAGGGGCTTGGCAATGTTAGAGAACCGCTTTATGAAATGACAGTAATAACTGCACAGCCCTAGGAAACTGCACAATTCTCTCTTATCCTTTGGCCGAGGCCCATCTATTATACAAATATAATAATTCGTCACATAAAACTTCACTTATCTTAAAAGAAAATGATGTTGCAAATGTTGCAATCACTAGAGGTGACTATGTTTTTGTCAGTATTACCAGAATCTGAAAATGAAATAAACTTAATAACAGAATCGACTGCCAGTATTTCAAAATTCACTATGTAATGTTTACTTTTTAAAATAATATTTCCCTAACCATTAAATCTATTGGATCATTTACTTGTTTTAATAATAATAATAATAATTTTAATAATTTAACTTATTTAATGGTTTGGGAAAAATTATTTATTTTAAAAAATAAACACAGCATAATAACTTTTTAAATATTGGCAGTTGATTCTGTTTTTAAGTTTATTTCATTTCCAGATTTTGGTAGTACTGGCAAAAACAGTGACCCCTATTGATTATAATGTTGACAACGAGGTGGTTTGAGCTGATGATGTGAATGAGGTTTTCATGAAATTGCGATCCTCATCAACTTATAAGAACATTTTCATTATTTTCTTTTAAGATAAGTGAAGTTTTATGTTAGAAATAATTATATTTGTATAGTATTTGTTGTTTTGCAGTAAGTAGCATCATGTTTTAGACATTTATATAGTTCTACATTGATCAAGTACAGCTTCCATGTGACTATGGAGCTAGATAATCCAACATCGTTGTCTCCAGTTTTATATGTCCCTTGGGCGGTGTATATGAAGTTTTTGAAAAGATCTCCTGCTTCACTTTCACATAGATAAAAACTCTTTATCGCAAATCTGATGCTCTTTGTTTTGATGTATTGCTTAAAATCTAAGTGGCCCATCCAAAAGATCAAACTATCATCAGCAGTGACGTTTTCACTAGACACAACTTTCTTTAAATTTTGCAGTAATATAATAAAAAAACTGTAGTGATTTGCATAGTATATTATTTACAGTTTCTGTTTAGGTGAAATGATGGAACCTCGAAATGAAAGTAAATCTGTTATATCACATGCATTTCCCAGAAAATGGAGTAGGTCTCCTGTGATCTGTAGGCCGGTACTGTTCATTCTTATAGATGTGAATAGTGTAAACATAATGCCATTGGCATGATGTAGTCAGCGGGTCATTCAGTGAGTGGCAAGCAAACGAGCAAGCATCAATCTGTCCAGGTGTCTAGCATGTGACAAGAGTATTTGTCTGTATGATACTTATTATAGTAATTTGTTTATGGCACAGCTCAAATAATAAGACTAACAATTCCATTGTTAAATAGCAAATTGCAGGGGAAAAACTTGCACAGCCAGACACAAGGTAATAGGGAATGTACCAGTTCGTGATGAGGGAAGGTGTAAAAGGGAAGTCTGTACAGGAATGAGTAGCGGAAGCCACAGGTGTATACTTAGTTTAGTTTGTATAATTAAAGCTGGATTACAGCGCATTCAGTCAGCTGAAAGTTTATCTTCCTGAACACACTATTAAAGAAAGACCCAGAAGATCGAGGGAAGCCTCAAGATGTATATACATTGAAGTTTGCTTTCTTTGCAAGCTGTGTATACAATTATCTTTGTTTGGTAGCCTAAACTGAACCATAAAGCCTTGAATTGCAGAACACTTTGCTTATGCAGTTATGGTTTGTATGCACAAGAGACAAGATGACTCACAATTTAGATACATTGGATGCACAGAATGACTTTTGCTACAGTGATTGAGATGAACAGAAGAAAAAAGTGGGAAACAAACAATACATCACATCACACATATTAAACATCATATTAAACTTCACCCTCCGTTAGTCAGTTTTCCTCACTGCTTCCACCTGCATTCCTTGTCACTACCATTTTTCATATATACATCCTTTCCTGAATCAAAATTTTCAATTTCTGTTTGTTGATTTTCAGCCCTCAATCTGTAGAGAATCTAGTAATTGCTTCAATAGCTTTGCTTAGTCCTTCAACTGAAATGGACCCTGCCTCTGGTCATATGCAAACAGTAGCCATGGTTTAATTACACTGGGCAACCATGAAAATGTTTCGGGCTTAAAAATAGTGAATTTACATGTATCTCCATCTGCTGAATTCAAAAATCACCATAAAAATGATAGATTAGCTCTTGTTTTGAAGATAAAGTGGCATTTCGTTTTGTAGAGTGAAGATTATAAATTTGGGGGAATTTTTTTTGGGAGTTGGCACACCTGTTAAGTAACATCAGAGAGACATTTTGAAAATTAAGTGATACAAAAGTTAAGGAAGGCATTTTTGTTGGACCACAAATAAGAGAACTTGTAAAGGATCCTGTATTTGTCCAATTTTTGAAGGGGAAAGAAAAGAAGCTTGGGAAGCCTTCAAGGGTGTTGTTCATGGATTTTCAGGCAACAAAAGGGATGACAACTACAAGCATTTGGTGACAGTGCTACTGCAAAAATACTGTAACCTTGGATGCAACTTGTCCCTTAAGATCCATTTTCTCCACTCCCACCTAAACTTTTTGCCTCCTAGTTGTGGAGCTGTTAGTTATGAACACGAGGAGAGATTCCATCAGGACATTTCTGTTATGGAAAAAAGATATCAAGGCCATTGGATTGAAGTAATGCTTGTAGATTACTGTTGGTCTTTGTATAGGGATTCTGCGGAACTCCCATCACAAGAGGCAAGCTAAAAGACGAAGTCAATAGGCCACCACATGATTCTCTTCAGACACGACTATCTGCAAAGTATTTTTCCAGCAATTTAGAACTCTTAGCATGTAATTACCAGTTATAAAAATCAAATGCACTTGCATTGTTGTTAGCATGTCTGTAATTAAAATGTACCTTTTTCTCTCAATCCATTAATATGTAATACTTCCACCTTGTGTATATCTTAGAAACTAGAGCTAATAAAAGATTTTCATTGTCTTATTTGTTTTTTCAACCCAAAATAGAACCAGATATAATTATCAAATGGTTAGAGAAAGTTTATAGTATGGTGGTAGTGGGATAGAAGTATGGGGACGAGAAGGAGGTTGGGGAGTTATAGATGAGATGCTGTAAACAAATGCTTGAGTTACCAAATGCAGGTAGCACAAATAGAGATGGCTAGATTTGCCATTGAAACTCTGGTATAGAATATTGAATCTGGAAGAAAGGAATTTCTTAAAACAATGTTGAATTTATCAAGAGAAAAGTTTAAACAACAAGCAATGGGTAGAATGTCTTAGAAATAATCTAGAGATCAGTGGGTTAGGGCAAATGTGGAGAAAAAGAGAAAGTAATGTAAAACATTTCTGGAGATCTGCAAGAAAAAGATTTGAAGACATAGAAATGTAGAAAATATTTAGTGAAATAGCTGAGAAGAGATCCTTAGTTTGTTATATACCAATGAAGGGGACTTGGTGAAGGGAAAAGTACATAGACGTGACGAATAAAGAAGAGAGAGAAGGTGTAGCATGGGTGAGAGTAGCAGTATGGCAACTGAAAGGTTTAAGGAAGGGTATTCCACAAAATTACTGTCCCATATGTAGGGGAAATGAGAGCTTAGAACCAGGCGGCAGTATCGCAATGCCGATCAATAAATGATGGCCGTTGGAGAGAGGGGAGACAGGAGGGGTACCTGAGTCTTCGTTTACCCCTCCTCCTGCCACTCGAAGTGACACGAAACTTGCAGAATGTTTTCCCCCTCCATAAAAGGAGATTCGGGAAACTTCGGGCCGATCAATACCGGAAGCGACAGTCAGTTGAGTGTAGTGTTGTGGCGTGCGGTGTGTAAGTAGCGTCGAGCGTACGTGTAAAGACGAACTGGCAAAAATGTAATTGTGTACATTAAATTGTAATTGTGATATTGGAATAAGGTGGAAATAAAGAACATTTTGAGTGGTGTAATTGAACTTTTTAATTTCACGAACCCACAAAGTCACAACTGGCGTCAGAACTGGGATAACGGCCATGGAATCGGCACTGGAAAAGATTTTACACAAAATGGAAGAAATGAAGGCCGAAATAACAGCGAAGACGGAAGTGGCAAATAACAACCTGGCCGCGGAAATAACAGCGAAGACGGAAGCGGCAAATAACAACTTAGCCGAAGAAGTGAAACAAATGAAGACGGCCAACGACAACATCGCCGAGAAGATGGAAGCGGCAAACAACAACTTGGCCACGACAAATACCGCAAAGATGGCCGAACTGACCACAGAAATGAGGGAAGCGCACGACAGCCTGGCCACGGAGATTAAAGCGGCAAACGAGGCCCTTGCCGTGAAGTTCGAAGAGCAGCTGACCGGCGTAAAAGAGGACGTCACAGAGTTAGGCGAGCGCGTCGAACAACTGGCGAGCCGCGTTGACGAGCTGGAGGGAAAGGCTGACAGCAACCCAAAGTCCCTGAACGCCATGGTGGAGGACGTCGTCGGCAGGAGGTTAAAGGATTTGAAGGTCGAAGCACCGGGACGCGACACAGCATCGGCGCGCGTCAAACCTCTAGATCCAGAATCAGATCTCCCAATGCTACTCCAATGAAATTCAAAATATATAAACCTATTTAACGAGAAAGCATTAAAATAAAGCATTAACAAAACTGTGGAGCGGGAAATTGAGGTACAAAACAGGTACAAAATTTCCATGCAAGTAGGAGATGCTTTTCATACTGATGGTCTCAATCCTTTAAAGAACATGAACAGTTAGTTTGAAATTACCTTCTAATGCTGTTGCACCAATTTTGCAACTGTAAATTTCTATCAGTCAATTCTGAGAAGAAAAGAAAATATATCTGCAAAGAGACTGTTATGCAACTACAAAATGTTTTTAAACAGCATAATCACTGGCTGCATGTGAGATCTCCAGAGATAACACCCGGTAGAAAATACTATGAAGTTTAGGACAATGCGTTACATCTAAATTCTCAGTATTAGTCTGCAATACCAATGTTGATATTCATTTGAATTTCAAGTTCGGCACTAATTCTTAAGCCATAACAAAAATTTACATGAAATAGGTTCATAATGAAGATGACTGAGGAAGAGCTGAGATACATGGCTAAGAAAATTCATGATAAATGAATAAGCGACTAACAATGAAGTGATTTCAAATTGATGGAAAAATTAAGTCAGAGCTACAACAATCATAATATCTGCATATGTTTGTGACTTGATGACAGGAATTAGCTCTTAAAAGTGATCAAGGCATAAGCAATCTAAGTGTGTCAATTCCAACTCAATTTGTGAATAAATTCAAGAAATGTATTTCATTAGTTTACAAATATACTAAAACAATTAAAAGTTAAAACTCTAAGGAACAGCTTGGAGAGGGACAATATTCTGTAAAATTTGTGCATTTCATAACTAAATAAAGCAAAAGGTGGATAGTACACAAAATATTTAGTACACATTTGATATTTGAAATATATTAAGTCTTCTGTTAAGGTCCCTCAAACCAAATTTCTCCTTTAAAATCTTTACTTAATATTCAAGTACTTTAAAGTATATTTCCATTGAAATTTTGTTATTAACACTTTTGTGGACTCAATAATATAAGAATTTAGTTAGGTTATCTCAAAAATGGATTATAATATTCCCATTTCTATCACTTTAAGAACATAACAAGACATTCTACTACAACAAGAATGTGACAATTATAGAAGAAATAAAATATACATAACACAAGAGGCAGAAGGCTTGTAATCGAGTACATTGCAGTCTTACCTTGAAGACATTACTGCAGGGAAGTCTCCATCCTGTAAGAGAACAATTCAAATGTACAGTTTTACATAATCTTTGTTACAATGTTAGTTAAAAGGTTCTGCATAAAAGGTTAGAAGATGCATGGAACAAACATTTGATATTTCATCAGATAGAGAGATATATGAAAACCAAGACATGAAGAAAGTATTTATTTTGTTTAGAGAACACAGTCTTTATTAAAACTATAATATATATTTAATTACTTAAGTATTAAGGAAATGGAAATGATTAAATGGGAATACTTTAAGTGAGACAGAAGCAGGGATGGAGAGAGTAAATGTATAGCATTTATCTACATTATCATGGAGCTGAGGTGAGTAACACACTGGGATATGTTAAGAAAACACTTAGAATTAAAAATAAATATCAATAACTGAAAAACTGCAAGAACCTTTGTAACAAAATACACAATATCTTTTATGTATAGAAATGAAATGACGTTTGTTGGTCTCACAGGCACTCGAGAACGGCTGACCCAATTTGCCTAATTTTGGTTTTGAAATATTTGTATAAGTTCAAGGAAGGTTTACAAGGTGAGAAAAAAGTCCTGAAGCGGTAATGGACCAGGTTGTTAACTAAATGTAAAATTACATGCACAAACTTTTATTTAACACCCACATCTTTTATTTTCGACAAACAAAAGCATTTCAAAGTATAAAGATACTTCACTCCTTTCTAAAGTCTTCAAAGATATCTCACTCATTCCTGACATACCTTGGAGAAAATTTGCAATCTCAAGATATTGTTTTAGTTAATTGATGGAAATTAATAATTTCTTCACGCTAGCCGTATATAGGCTAAGGTTTATGATAGATTGAGCCAACATGAAAAATTCAATGCCATGGCTGGGATTTGAACCACGGATCTCCCTGAAACCACTGGACAGAAACCAGGACATCCATGGTTCAAATCCTGGCCATGGCATTGAATTTTTCATGTTGACTCAATCTATCGAGATACCGTGTTTCATCGTTGGAACATTGAATTGAAATATGTGTTTGAAACGCACAGGAGTTATGACGCTTTACAATATCCATTAGTTTTCTGGCAGGGTGAAGACGTTTACCATTTCAGTATCAAAATGGTTAATCAAAAATAAGATTAATTAATGTATATTTAATTTGATATATCTATGTAACCAGTTATCATTTACGCTTGCAGGCGCTGAAGCTAACAAAAATATTAGTGCTAAATTATTAAATTTTAGATGAGTCGTATTTCTTACACATCTGCTTCACTTTCGTACCTATTTTGAGGACATGTTTCGCAAATCTTCGTTTGCATCTACGGCTTTTGTGCGACTGACGCTAGATCCAGCGGTGTGGGTAATTCTGGGGTTGTTGCTGCCATCCGTTGATTTAGTGATGAACTGAAATGTGGGATTCTCTTCTAGCGGGATTTCAAAGTTCATTAGTTGGTTTTTATGTTTTTCTATGTATATCCTCTCCCATATGACGAGTTCACTATGTTTTTGTACGTATTTTAGTAATTCTGTGCTATCTTCAATTTCATGATTTTCAGACCAGAAATGAGCTGCTATTGCGGACTTATCAATATTTTTGTATCTTAAGTGCCTGAAGTGTTCTTTCTTTCTAGTGCCTATGTTTCTTTTTGTCCTCCCTATGTAAATTTTTTCACAGTCTTTACACTTAATTTTGTAAATGCCTGACTTTTCCTCTGGTTTTATCTTATCAGTATTATTACTGTGAAGTAGGTTTTTAATATTGTAATTGTTTTTTGGTGCCAATGTTATATTGTATTTCTTGAATATTTTTTGGAACTTTTTTGTGGCCCAGGGGTGGTAAGTAAATTTAGCAAATCTAGTTTTTTGTTTTATTGGTGTGAGAGCTGTGATCTGTTTTAATTTCTTTTGAAGTTTGAATAATTTTAGTTTTTTATCTACAAGGTTTTTTCCATATCCATTTTTAATTGCAGTTTTTAAGATTTGATGGTATTCGTTTTGATATTCTTGCTGGCTGAGAGGTAGATTTACTAATCTGTATGTCAGACTGTTGATGGTTGCATGTTTGTGTGGAATTGGGTTGAAACTATTTGCTTTGATGTAATTATCTGTGTGTGTTGCTTTTCTATGAATGCCAAATTCTAGTTTTTCATTGCCCTTTTTGATTTTAAGGTCTAAAAAAGGTAGAGTACAGTCCTCTTCAGTTTCTACTGTGAATTGTATGCTGGGTTCTTGCAGGTTGAGTAGTTTCAAAGCATCATCTATTAGTTTGTAGGGCACTATTGCATTTCAGTTCATCACTAAATCAACAGATGGCAGCAACAACCCCAGAATTACCCACACCGCTGGATCTAGCGTCAGTCGCACAAGAGCCGTAGATGCAAACAAAGATTTGCGAAACATGTCCTCAAAATAGGTACGAAAGTGAAGCAGATGTGTAAGAAATACGACTCATCTAAAATTTAATAATTTTTCGCTTCACTGTGGTGTTCCAATACAGTTAAATCTCGATATTAGTGCTAAATGTTTATTCATAGAGACTCATGATACGTAAAGGTGAAGTAAATCACATTTTGATGTGATGACAGCTTTTTAATCAAGTTGTATTTGAAATGTATGCTTAAACTGATACTGAACAATTGACACATTCATTAGAACAAACAGCAGCTTTCATCTGAAGAATACGTCCATCATCGCAATGCTATTAATGCCAATGTTATCCCAAACAACGTGGGATGAATAACAATTTTGCGGCCACTGGAAGCCCACGCCACACGCATGAGTTCGTGCAAGAAGATGTCATATGCTAGACAATATGGCTGCCCAGACCTGTTCATTACGTTCACCTGTAACCCACAATCCATTGAAATCAAGAAGGAATTGCTACACACATCTACACCTAAAACAAAATAAAAGAATATGTACATAAAGAGTGTGTGTGCATGCGTGCATGGGTGTGTGTATAGAGAGGGAGAGAGAGAATATATATAGGAATGATTTCAAAAAAAACTTTCTCAGTCCACCTGCAATAGACTTCTATATAACTTACCTTAATATAACTACAAACTGATGTTTCTGTTTCCAGACATTGCAGTTCTTCCTTAATTTGTGTTTTGTTATCCATTTCTTGATCACTGCTGTATTCCTTATTCTTCATTATAAGCTCCTCTGGAAGAAATTCTCCCTTGTTCGAGTCTGAAGCCACTGTCTCTGTTGTCTTATCAAGTTGCCAATTGTTGCTGCATGTAACAGTTTCAGAGCTACTCTGCTCTATGACAGATTTGGTAAAAGGAGTGTCTGCATTAATTTCTGTTTTAATTGTTATATCACAAACATCGTCCAAACTCATATCACCATGGGTTTTTATTATAACAATCTCAGGAAAGAACTCTGTTTCATATTTTGAGGTTATGGCATCTGAGAGAGGATCCTCTTCTTTGATTTTTATTTCCTTATCCATTACTCTATTTGATGAATTGGAAAATTCTTAATTTCAGTAACAAATCTGTGGACAAAGAAACATATTATGTATAAATTAAACCATCAGCTTCATTGAATCATTATTCAATGTTCATAAAGACCATATACCTTTAATGTACTCTCATAAATAAACTACTTTGAAATAAATAGGACCTGAAGCTTTCCTGGCAATGAATATGCTCAATTTCTTCTCTGGAAGCAAGCAACCTGAGAAGTCTGAGCTGGCAGAGCATTGTTTAGATAAACGACCATAGAGCAAACTTTCGGGAGATGACCATCTTGGCAATATGCAGCAGTTACTAGGAGCAGAGAATTAAGGAGGCTTTGGCTATTTCCTACGGAAAGAGCAAGCTTAAATCCCATTTACCGGCAACCTATGTGGCACAATCAGCAGAATTTTTGCCAAATACAACATCAGGACCATACACCAGCCACCTCTGAAGATTAAACATTTGTTGAGACTGATGAAAGCCAAACTGGACTTCCAAGTTTCTGGAGTGTACCGCATTCTCTGTGAATGTGGGACACCGTATATAACACAAACCAGAAGGACCATCGCTGCTAGAATAAATGAACATGAATGAAGCATTCGCTTAATGCAACATGAGAAGTCTGGGCTGACAGAGCATTGTTTTGATAACGACCATAGAGTCAACTTTTGGGAGTGGACCATCTTGGCAAAATGCAACAGTTACTGGGAGGGGAGAATTAAGGCGGCTTTGGGCATTTCCTCTGAAAGGAGCACGCTTAATTGTGATACTGGATTTCAGTTCAGCTCCTCTTGGAAATCAGGCTTAAAAATGGAAATCCATTGACTTAAGAAGCACAGAACAATACAGCTTGATAATGAAGTTAAGTAGTTACGTTTCTTTGAGCCAATTAATTTTCTATACTCACGCCATCTCCTTACCCGGCATTTAATTTACTGAAAACAGTCGTTTGTTGAGTAATACAAATTTTGATAGTGTTTTGTCTTTGTTTATATTTGTGATTCATTTGTGGTTATAACATTTAATAAATATCCTGAGAGATGGGAGAGATGCACACTCCTGAAATGTCAAATTCTAATTTTCTTTTCAGCTGGCTTGTTGCCCAAGAACAACTTGAGCATACTTTGAAATATATCAAAATTTTACTTTATTGGAACACCACAATGAAGCAAAACATATTTAAACTAAAGATGAGTCACAACTTTTACACATATGCTTCAATTACGTACCGAGATTGAGGACATGTTTCACAAACTATTCTTTGTATCATCAGCTCTATTGTGACTAAAGCTTGATCCAGTGGTGTGGGTAGTTCTGGAGTTGCTGCTGCCATCTGTTTTTTTTTCTGATGAATTTAAATGTGGGGTTGTCTTCTGACGGGATTTCGAAGTTCATTAGTTGGTTTTTATGTTTTTCTATGTATATTTTCTCTCAGATGACGAGCTCCTTATGTTTTAGTATGCATTTTAGTAATTTAGTGCTATCTTCTATCTCATGATTTTCAGACCAGAAATGAGCTACTATTGCGGACTTTTCAGTATTCTTGTATCTTAGGTGCCTGAAATGTTCTTTTTTCCTAGTGCCTATGTTTCTTTTTGTCCTGCTATGTAAGTTTTTCACAGTCTTTACACTTCATCCTGTAAATGCCTGATTTTTTTTCTGGTTTTATCTTATCTGTATTGTTGCTGAATATCTTGCAAAAATCAACGTGAAGTACATCCGTCACCCTCCCTATAGTCCAGATTTAGCCCCATGTGACTTTTTCTATTTCCCCTAACTTGAAGAAACGCCTTCGTGGGAGACATTATCCATCATTAGAAGCAGTAGTGAAGGCTGCGGAGACGATTTTGAAGGATCTCTCAAAAAAAGGTTTCCAGCATGTCTTTGAAGACTGACAGAAATGCTGGGACAAGTGCATCACATTCAGGGGAGACTATTTTGAGAAGTACCATCAAAATTATGAAGATGAGTAAAGGTACGTTGTCAAAAGAATGTGAGCATTCTTTATTGAACAGCCCTCGTAAATTATTTCTGATATTGGGGCCCGCTATTCCTGTAGGTCCTATTTAAACCTCAAAGTGCTTAATCTTTATGGTGAATACATATCATCCTTTTTATATTTATAATCCTCCACTGAAAGTCAAATTGAACAATGTATGAAATGGGTGCAATGATGCTCAAAGGAGCACAGGGTTCAGTGAGATTAGAGCTACAAACATTCATTCCACCTGAGGACTGACCATTCCGCCCTAACCTGGCTATTGAGCTTTAAGAACCTGGAAGGCCAGACAGCACGTTGGATTCCGAGGCTGCAGAGTACGACTTCACCTCGGAAAATCACAGAGTGAAGAGCCACGGTAACGCGGACGCTATGTCCCGAATACCCTGTCCAGTAGAGTGCAGCCAATGCACAAGAGTGGAGGAGAAAGGGCGTGCCGCAGCAGTTCGAGTGGTCACGGCAGTACCTGCGGATGGCTGGGATAGCGCAGGCCTGAGGAGGAAGATGCTGGCGGACGCAGACTTGGGGCCACTCTTGAGGGAAGTGGAGGCAGGGACGAGACCAACCTGGGCGGACATCGCACCGAGGAGCGCCACCTACAAGTCTTATTGGGCCCAAATGGGACTCGTTGAAGACCAGAGAGGGCGTGCTGTTCCGAATATGGGAATCACCCGATGGGAAGACGCAGAGAGAACAGTTGGTACTTCCCCGAAGTAAGGTCCCGGAAGTCTTGGAAGAAGTGCACGCCGGTACTTCAGGGGGACATCTGGGAGTGAACCGGACGATTGACAATCTACGGCAGCGCTACTACTGGCTGAGGCTCCGAGCAGACGCTGAGAGATGGTGCCGTCAGTGTCACGTGTGCGCGGCGAGTCGCGGCCCCCAGCCTAGGAGCCGGGGTCGCATGCAACAGTACAACGTCGGAGCGCCATTCGAAGGAATCGCCGTTGACATTGCTGGACCGTTCCCAATATCCGATCGAGGCAACAAGTACCTGATGGTGGTCGTGGACTACTTCACTAAGTGGCCGGAGGTGTATGCCATCCCGAACCAAGAGCAAGGACAATCACAGACTGCCTCGTGGAGCAAGTGTTTTGCCGATTTGGGGTACCATTAGAGCTGCACAGTGACCAAGGCACCAATTTTGAGTCCAACCTGATGAAGCAGACACTAGAGAGACTTGGGGTTAACAAGACCCGCACAACACCTCTGCATCCCCAGTCGGATGACATGGTCGAAATGTACATGAAGACCTTAGAGGAACACTTGAGGAAGGTCGTGGCCAGCCATCAGCGAGACTGGAACGTCAAGGTGCCACTGTTCTTGCTGGCCTACCGCTCATCAACACACGACACCACGGGGATCACGCCAGCCAGCTTAATGTTCGGCCGAGAGTTACGCCTCCCCTGTGACCTGGCTTTTGGAAGCCCTCCGGGGGTGAAACAGCCAACGACCGAGTATGTGGACAACCTGGTGGAGCACCTCCACGACATGCACGAGATGGCTCGCCAGAACATCCAGAAGGCGAGCGACCGCATGAAAACCCGATACGACAGGCAAGCCAACAGCCAAGGGTTCCAGCGAGGTGACCTGGTCTGGTTGTACCGCCCTACCCGGACCAAGGGACGCTGCCCGAAGCTTCAGCAGCCATGGCAAGGACCGTACCGTGTGGTGAAGAGGATTAACGATGTGGTCTACCGCGTCCAGAAGGTGCCCCGAGGAAAGATGTTGGTGGTACACCTGGATCACCTGGCCCGCTACGATGACGCTGTTCGGGTCGACCAGCCTTGAGGAGGGAGCAGTGTTACCCAAACGGCCGGCCTACGATGCCGATCAATAAATGCCGGCCGGCGGAAGGAGGGGGGACGCAGAGGTTGCCCCTCCTCCTGCCGCTCGAAGTGACACGAAGTTTCGAGAATGTTTTCCCCCTCCATAGAAGGAGGTTCGAGAAACTACGGGGGCCGATCAATACCAGCGAGGGGACAGTCAGTTGAGAGGAGCGAGTCGTGGTGGACGGTGTGTAAGGAGCGCCCAGAGCGTACGTGTAAAGACGAACTGGCAAAAATTGTAATTGTGTACATTAAATTGTAATTGTGATATTGGAATAAGGTGGAAATAAAGAACATTTTGAGTGGTGTAATTGAACTTTTTAATTTCACAAACCCACAAAGTCACAATATGGATAGACACCGCATACATCTCAAGATGGTGTTTGAAGGATTAAACCAATTTGGTCTGCGTATCAAGTGTGTAAATCGGTCATTAAGGTAGAATTCTGGAAGTCTCGCGTTTCAGTTGATCACGGTGAAGGTTCCGGACGGCAGGAGTGGAAGAGATGGTCAGTGGTGTTTTTCCAACCATCCCTTCGTTAGCACTATAAGACAAATGGGTAGGCGTGGTCGAATGCTTCCCGTCTGGCCCTACTGCCGACCAGTTCAATTGGGACTTCCGACGTCCAGAATTAGTATTTTAGTTTGTCCTTGGCAATATATACATGTTATGAGACACAACAAAGTGTATAAATGCAGTATATACATAAAGTCAAATTGATTACATACAATATACACAGTAAGCAGCTTTTCTATGGTTTCATGTGGTATTTGCATAGACTAATTTACTACAAGAAATGTCATAATATAAATATTACAGGTTTGTGAATGTACTATGCTCCCAGTGCTCATTTACATGATTATAGTTCTAAAAATTCATTAACTGTATAAAAACAGTGTTAATGCAAGAATTTCTTAACCTTATTCTTAAAGTGTTTTAATGATACAGCTTGTGAAAATGAATTTGGAAGTTTATTGTATAATATTATCTCTTTGTAGTTAAAGCTTCCTTCATAAAGGCTTGTTTAGTGTGCTCAAATTACCAGTTTATCCTTGTTACGACTGTGGTGGTAATGTACATCAGCATTTACTTGAAAATGATTTATATTTGTATGAACATTTGTGGATGTTATGACTCTCGAAAGGGGACACATTATTATTCATCTACCTCCGTATAACTATGATCTGAGTGCAATTAAGCTGGTGTGGGCAAAACTAAGGAATGTACAATGTACAATGTATCCTTCGCTTATCTTACATGCCATTTTGCTGAACTGTGTTTTTCAAGGTTGATCACACTGCAGAAACAAATGAGCATTAGCTCTCGCTTCTTCCCCTCTGCGCCCACCACACCATAAATCCAGCGCTCAACTTATCCTGCACACAATGTATATGCATATAAATAATTGTAAATAAGTTATGTGTTGAATTATATAGAATAAAAAGAAGTATTTCAGAAAGTGGAGTGCCATTGTTACTAAAATTAGGCAAGTGAGTCAACCTTGTATATACTTTTCTCCACTTACAAGTTTTTTATGAAGACTAGTTGAGTCTACCACAGAGCTGACGATAGGGGAGAAGTCCCCAGAAACTAGTCTTCATAAAAAACTTGTAAGTGGAGAAAAGTATATACAAGGTTGACTCACTTGCCTAATTTTAGTAATTATGTGTTGAAATTTAACTGTATTGGAACACCACAGTGAAGCGAAATAATTATTAAATTATAGATGAGTCGTATTTATTACACAACAGCTTCACTTACATACCTAATTTGAGGACATGTTTTGCGAACCATCATTCGCATCGTCGCCTCTTATGCGACTAACCATGCATCTGTTGCTTTCCGTCCAGTCGCTCTTAACCTTTGAGCTACCAATGCTTCCTCTGGGTATGAGGACAATTTCAGATTATTTGTACCAACATGCAACACAACTACTTAATTGTTTTGCAAGAAACTATCCCCAACATTTTGTTCATTCACTTTCCTCCACAGTTGCTGAGTGTTTATGCCTCTATTCACCCATTTTACACTATTCATTTTCACATACTTTATTATAGTCACCCATTACTATAATCTTTTGTTCTTTTTTTACACCAGTAGATTTCTTAGAAACCTAAAAGAGCCATCTCTGTTGTAGGATTCATCATAGACCTAAAAATCTCTGTTTACTGCTTCAATGACGTCCTTGTTGCTGTGAAATTGTCAACTTACAGAGTGCCACAGATTATTACTTCAGATCTCAGATATGGTATCATATTTTTCAGTCTGATTTTACCTTCAACTTTGGCCTACTTACAGCTATGTTGAAGAATAATTAATTTCAAATATAATGAAGGAAGTAATGTGCATTGCAGTTGCGCAGATTTACGTCGTGCTTACATCCAAAGTTAAATGGTTACATGGTTACATAGTTTCTCAGCATTGTGCAAGTTTTGGATGCAAAAGTGGTTATTGCACATTCTGAGATTGTTGAAAATAAACCGTGTTATAAAAGGTCCCATCGACTGTGAGGTGAAATATTTTAAATTTTTGAATGTTCAGAAGTTGAAACCTACAGAAATTTACTGTTAGTTAAATGAAGTGTATAAGTGATGAAGGCTGGGATTCAAGTACTTACAATAGTAAGTAGCCACAAACGGTGTGGTTCAAATCCCGGCCATGGCATTGAATTTTTCATGTTGACTCTATTTATTTTAAACCATGTCCTATTGGCCTATTTTCCTATTAAATTTTGTAAGGGGAAGAAAGTGTTTCACACTGTTAGGAAATTGACAAAACACGTAGCTATTCATCCTCTGCAAAGAGACTAGGTTTTTGCATTGCAGAACCTGCTTTATACATAACCCAGTTCTATGTAATTCTTAGGTATAAGTAAATATTTGTAGCTCTTATGAAATATAGTAATAGAAACTTATTTATACGTAATTGACTGTTATATACCAGGTCAGTCACATGCCCTTATTTGTTTTTTAATTTATGCAACATGGTAAGCGACATGTGTTACTTACGCCTTTCTTGAATGCCTTCTAATGGATGATTTGCAGAACATTTTATGTAGGAGGGGTAGATAACTTAGTGCATAAGTGTAGTATTGAACAGAAAGCAATCACTATGTAAGTCGATTCCAAAAACATCATATCCAGACACAGAGGATGCAGTAGTAATTTTATACAAGTTTACAAATATGTATTTGGAGGAATTTAGTAACAGTGATGTGAAAATTAATCTCAGAAACTATTTGTAGTTGGTTTATTAATACTCGTCATTTACTTGTTTATATTAATGAAAGACTAGTTTCAAAGGCATTAGCCTCCATTTTCAATCTCTTTCCAACTGAGTTGAAAATGGAGGTGAATGACTTTGAAACTAGTCTCTCATTAATATAAACAAGTAAATGACGAGTATCAATAAACCAACTACAAACAGTTTCTGAGATCAAGTTTACAAACTTTTATTCATTAGCGTACAGTCACACACACCTTTAAATCCACCCCTTAAGGAACAATCTCACATACATCAGTTGACAATAATGGCAGATCTACATAGTGGGACCAATTGGATTTAAATCTTCAGGCAATATGAGCTCAAAACACTGTATGAAGCTGTGAAAAGCGTGTAAACATTCAAGGTGGAGTTCGGAGTTCTGCAACTTGTTATTTGTGTATTAAGCTTTCTTCTGTATGCAGAGTTGGCTAAATGGCGGCATACAGTTTACTTAACCGCTTCGCCGATGGCCATTTAAACCCTCCAGGGGCCGGCAACGGATACCCAATAAACAGAACAGGACATTTAAATTGTTAAATGCTGTAAAAATGCATCATAAATACAATTCCGTATCTTCCGTATTTATTAAGCTATTTAAACGAAACAAAAACTGGTTTAAAACTCATTAAAGGCAGTATAAATCTACAGTAACAATAAAGTAGAGACTAAATTAATAAATTGTTGAAATTTCACTACTTTGTTTCACTGTAGCAAAAGCCATTCTTTGTGCCGAACGCGCCTAATATGTGAATCACTTTGTTTTGTGTGTATACGAGCCATAGTATGTATGTATAGCTACGTAAGCGACTTCTCAGGTTCAAGTTTAGTTTATTTATGCTATGCCAAGCGATAATATGACGAGAATATGTTGCGTCACACACTCCGACACTGGAATGAAAACTCTGTCAGCATCTGTTATTACAGTGTTTCTCAACCAAGGTTTCTGGTAGCCTTATGCAGCAGTTTTCGCTCAGTATTTCAGATATTTATACTCTCTCTTTGTTCAGTGATTTCTTGAAGCTATCAAGAGCTAAATGTATGGCACATTTGAAATTGTTAAATTTCAATGTTAACCATGACTTATCCCGGTAATGTAGCAAATAAATTAGCTTGGGTATGATGTGTACAGGCTTCTGATATTACTGTAGAAAATCTGGAAGATTTGTTGTACGATTATGGAGATGTTTAGGACATACGTAGCAGTGACGTGTACTGGTCTACAGCTGGCATGTTAGCTACTCCATTGTTTGGGGAAATGGCGGGTCAAATATGCGTGATACGGATCAGCTATTACCAGCTATCCCTCTTTACGGAAAAGAGTTAAATGGTAAAAAAAAAGTATTTTTATACCACTGGATGTAACTATGCACAGTTGTTTAGTAATTTTCAGAGCTGTAAAAGACATTCATCTACCTGTACTTGCGCGTATAAAGAGCTCGTAACCTAATTGAGTATTATAATACTCAGAGGCCTCTTTATACTAGGGGGTGGCAAAATTCACCACATCATCCCTCATACTTGAGAGAAAACACTTTCCTAAAAGTATACCACCCACACCCAAAAAACTTGTAACCATTTCGGAAATGTGTAGTGTGTTGCGAAAAAGAAGTTCGCAAGGAAACCAATATTATTGGGTGTGAATCTGCAGATGTGCCCTTGGGTGTTTATCCAGGTTTGGAGGTGTACAATTCAAAAAGAAACCTTTAAGGATACGTTTACAATCCTTATAGAACTAATTTAAATTCATTGTAAAACAGCAAGATTAAAATAATTGGCGTTACATGAGCATTAAATGCATGTATGCGCAGGACGTCTATACACGTCCATATCGGTTTGGGGCCTTTTAACTTGGACGTCATATGACGTCCATATCGGCGAAAGGGTTAACCACTCTGAAACCTTAAGTTGTGTTCAAATCCTTCGTCTTCAACTTGAAAATTTTATTACCATGTCGTTTACATCTTGTGGCCTATAATTTGATATTATAATACAAATAACATTTTGAAAACATTATAGGTGTTTACAAAATACAATAGTAGCCATGTTTTCCACTGGCAGATAGTTATAAATGTGTAGTTTGTAGTAGATATTTTATTATGATCGGTCAGGACCCATTTAACCAAGTTTCAAACATTTTACAAATGCAAAGTGAATGAAACAAGATTTAAGCTACTACAACAGCAGATACGGTACATATTATATTGGTCACAAAGTTAAACATGATCCCTAATAAAAGATAAAGATAGCCCATAGTTACCCTTTAAAGAGCAAGGGCCTCTACTACCTGCTGATAGGATGAACCCGCACAACTTATATCGTCAGCTAATCCCTGTAGGTTCGTAATTATCTGATTGTAATTCTTGAGTCTTTGGCTCACAACAGAACCAACAGCAACAATAAATTAATGAATTAATAAATGAACTAATAACTACAAATAAATAATAATAAAATAAATTAACTAATAACTAAAACACACAATAAAGACTAGGAGAAAGAAAAAATAACCATCATCATGTGATGTCGTTTCGAACCTAGTCAATACATCATGATAATCCAGCAGCTAACTAATCCACTTGACCAGGTGTCATGTCTTCTGTCTTTGGGAAAACATTCGTTTACCACTTTGCTAGTATTATATGCATGAAAAGACATAGTTTCTCGTGGGCGGGTGGGCAGGCAGGTAATGTATGTAATGTGTTTATTTTACTTATTTATTGTTGTCTGAAAAGGTTCCCAAAACCAAAGCTCATATTAGGGAATTACAAAAAGGTATATAATATGATGGCACATAAACAGCACATAACAATATGACCTGAAGCTTTCCTGGCGACGTACAGAGGCCGACATAAGTACTCTAACGTAAACATATTTATTACTTATATTATTTTAAAGCTACTCAGAGTAAGCATACGTAAATACAAATGGTACAAAGTAAACTTGAGTCTTCCATTAAACATATAAACTTATAAATAGTAACTGAATCTAATTTGCACTACAAGGAGAAATAAAATGGTTACTTTACATCTGGACATAAGTATTCGAACAGAGAACAGCTAGTATTTAGTTATCATCCCCTTTCTTTGAACTACTGCTGATAATAGTTTGGGCATTGTCTGTATGTGTTGTTTAGTGACTGCAGAGTCCATATTTCTTCACTCTGTTTGAAGTTCTTTTAGATGGTCCTTGTTTCTGATGTGATGCTTTCTCACAAGCTCCCCGAGTTCCTTCCAGATGTTCTCTATAGGATTTAAATCTGGAGATTCGGGTGGTGTCTTCAAAGTGTGAGGAGTGTTGTACACAATTTCAACAGTAAGCTTCGGATCATTGTCCTGCTGGAAGTAATAATCATGCCTTAATCCCAGCTTCTCTGCACCCTTTTTAAGATTGTTTTCGAGAATCCTCTTGTATTAAAATTTGTCTATGATCCCATCTATGAACACCAGATCCCCAAAGCCAGATGAAGCTATACAGCCCCATCCATCCCACTACTGCTACCATGTTTCACTGTAGCTACCATGCTCTTAGGTTCCCATTCTATATTTGACTTTCGGATTCTGCTTCACCATTTTTATTATTTGCCTCCTTTCTGCGATGATGAGTTTAGAAGGAGCACCATTTCTAGGTTTATTTACAACAATATTTGTCTGTTTGAGGCGTTGAATTATGCAGAGCAGTAGTTTTGCTTCTGTTAATGGTTTTGGCAATTTCAGAGATTTGTTTTGCTTGTACACATTTATCGCGATATTCCTCTCTGCCACCATTGTCTCCTTACCTTTACATCCTATATTACCTGTGAGTTCACAATCGGCTGAATAACTTTGAGCACACTGTCTCGAGGCATAGCATAAACACAGCTGCTATCTGGTATTGGTGCGTAGGGCACATTCAACCACCTTTCTGTCTGTTCAATTGGGTAGGTTCGAATACTTGTCCTCCAATAAGAGGGGCAATAGAATAAATACAGTACAGATTGTGTAATAAATACATGCAAAGTGATATTTTAAGGATTGTTTCCAAAACACAAAACGTTAATGTTTACACGTTTAACAATTCGACGCTGCCAAATAAATATTACAGTATTTATAGTACGTGCAATGTTATATTATTTGAATACTTCTGCCGGCCTCGGTATATATTCCAGATCACAGATCACTCACTCGCCAGGCCGTTCCAGATCCTCTCGGGAAACAAGCCAGGTGAAAAGACGACAGTAGTAATACATTTTGTGGTTATAACATTTCTTTAAATATCGTGATGATGGGGAAACGTCGATTTCAAGTCGTCCTTTCACCTAGCTTGTTTCCCGAGAAGATCTGGAGTATAGACCTTAGCAATATTTATAATACATTCTTATAGTAAGAATTAATTTCAAGTTTGCTTTTAAAACGACAGTCATTTGATAATTTCACGGCCTTGTGAATTACGGTGTCAACGACCTGAGAGATATGACACATATACATGCAGCATAAAGTTTTGTGGTTGCTGGAATTATAAACCGAGATTAAGAATTTACAATAAAACGAGTTTTTGCTTGCATACATGCAGCATAAAGTTTTGTGGTTGCTGGAATTATAAACCGAGAGTAAGAATTTACAATAAAACGAGTTTTTGCTTGCAGAAGTAGCAGTGCAAGATTTAGCAGACGTAGAGGTATGATATTTGTTCGTTCTTTCGTAGGACACTAGCAATGAATAAAACTCAGGGCTTATTCACACGTCACATATTTATTCTATATTTATCATATTAGAAATTAGCTTCTCAGTTTGCCATCGAAAAGGTTTCGCTACATATGTCGTGGTTATGCGTCATCACAACGTAACTTGTCAATAAAAAATAACCTTGCATGTGTTTCAGGATTCCAGAGTGATAATAGCTGCTCCAGAAACAATTATGAATGTAAGTTATTAATTTCATTGATGTTACTAACTTTTCTTTAACTTTATTTTCACCCCGCTAAGTGCATTCTTGTCCTTTCGTTATCTTTTCTTTTTCCAGCTTCTGAACTTCCAACTTCCTTGGTATTTATCAAGTTAACTGTTTAGAATGTGATAAGATCTATATTGGTAGAACCAAGCGTAATTTGGAAACCAGAGCGAAAGAACATTTTAGAAATATTAAATATAGACAGACCGAGAAATCGGCAGTGGCTGATCATTTTTGGTCATATAATCATGAAGTAAATCCAGAAGTTAAATTATTGAAACAATTGAAGGAACCGATAGATTTAATGGTTTGGGAGAAGATATTTATTTTGAAAAATAAGGATCGCGTAATGAATTTTGATATCCCTCCTATAGACATCATCAATAAGTTTGTGTTGTCCCCGATAGATGGCAGTTAGATAAGGAGCTATCCTTCAAACTCCGGTAGTGGTCAAGGTCAGTCCGTCAGTTAGTGGGTGAGTGTCAAGCTGAATGGCTGAGGATAAAGCAGATGTTTGCTTTGAAACCGGTCCCCAAGAGTTAAATAAGATAAGTGAAGTTGTGTTACTAGTGTTTAGTTATTATTTATAACCTAGTTTACTTCACTGTCAGCAGCTTCAGTTTTTTACATAACTATTGTGATTTGGTTGAAGCATTGTATTGGTCACTTTGTAGGGGTGAGTATGGATAGCTCAAAGAAGAGTATTCACTCGTTCAATTTAAATTTTAATAATGCTAAATATGAAATTAAACAGTTCTGTAAACTCCAAGTAAAGAAAAGGCACACTTTTGCGGATATTCGTTTTTTAAATATGTGTTTGAAACGTAGAGTTACACCTGTGTTTGTTAGAAAAACCGTTAAATTTCAAAATTATAGTGTTCAGCAAATGGCGGCAGATAGAAAAGTTATTCAAACAGAAAGGAATTTACATTTCAAAAATTTAAAGAATATTGAACTGAAATTATATAACTTACATCTAAAATTAATGAAGGTTTTAGGAAACATTGGTTGGCTTAATTTTGAATATAAATTATTGGCAAATCTTAATTTCAGTATGAAGAATAAAACAAAAAGATTAAAGGATAAATTAAAAAGATTGTGCGAAAAGCAAAAAGAAATAAAAGCAACGACACAAAATAATAATAAAAAGGATAATGTGATTAATCTTTCAACTTGTAATCTTAATGAAAAAGAAACCAACTTTCTAAACAAAGGCATAAAAACGTGTGTAGGTTTTTCAAAAAATATTGAAGATTACGTCGTTGACATTGAAATCGCAAGTCAGGATTTAAAAGAAAATGATAAAGCATTGGTTAAAATGAAATGTAGCAAAATCTTGCAAAATTTAAATAAAAACCACCCTAAAGAAAATTACAATAAACATATCATTAAATCATTAAAAGAAAAAGATGTTATATTTACTAAAGCTGATAAAGGGAACAAAGTTGTAATATTAGACAAACACGAGTACAACAACAGAGTGGAACTTTTACTGCAAGGAGAAGATTACATACGCATTAAGAATGACCCTTTAAAATCGTGCATTATAAATGTAAATAAAACACTTAATGAGGTTAAAGTCATACCTAAAAAGGAACAGCATATGGTTAAAGTCAGTAACCCAGTGTTACCGAGGATGTATGCCTTGCCTAAGATACATAAACCTGGCAATAAAATGAGACCGATTGTAAATTTTATAAATTCACCCACGTATAATTTGGCAAAATGGCTAAACAAAAGGTTTAATACTTTTGATAGATTTAACAGCTTAAGTATAAAAAACTCATTTGAGTTAGTAAACAAGATCAGCAATATAGTATTGTCAAAAAATGATAGGCTTGTTTCCTTTGACGTAACTGCCCTATTTCCCAGTATTCCCAAGGAAAAACTTCTAACGTTTTTAAGAAAATGGTTGAGCTCTAATGATTTGGATAAGGAGTCAATAGAAGATTTTATGAAACTTACAAATCTGTGTTTAGATCAAAATTTCTTTACTTTCAATGGAAATGTTTTTCAACAAATTTCAGGAGTAGCCATGGGTAGTCCCCTTTCACCCTTTCTTGCTGATCTATTTATGAGTTTTTTTGAAATAGAAGTCACTAAATCTTTTCCTTCAATTTTTAAAATATGGTATAGATACGTAGATGACATTTTTGCCATAGTTCCTGAAAGATATATAGATGAGGCTTTAAATATTCTAAATTCACAGGATAAAGCTATCAAGTTCACAATAGAAATTGAAAACAATGGCTACATCCCCTTTCTAGATCTAAAAATAATGAAAAATAACAATAAATTAAGTTTTGGCATCTATAGAAAGTCAACTCACACGGATAATTATATCAAAAATAAAAGTTTTAACCCTATGTCACACAAATTTGCTGTTTTTAATAGTTTGATTTACAGATTGATAAACATACCTCTAAATGAAGAAGAATTTAATGCGGAATATAAACATATTGTAAACACTGCTTTAATTAACGGCTTTAATAAAGATTTTATCATCAGAAGAATGGAAAAATTTAAATATCAAAAAAATGTTAATGATGTTTCCACTCTTAAAAAAGTAAAAGAGGACTATATTTTCAAAAAATTTACTTATCATCCGTGGGCAAATAAAAAGTTCCAAAAAATTTTCAAAGAAGTGGGTATAATACTAGCACCTCATAATAATTACAGTATAAAGAATTTGCTACAGTTTTCTAAAAAAGACAAAATTTCAGACAACAAAAAATCTGGTATTTATCAAGTTAACTGTTTAGAATGCGATAAGATCTATATTGGTAGAACCAAGCGTAATTTAGAAACCAGAGCGAAAGAACATTTTAGAAATATTAAATATAAACAGACCGAGAAATCGGCAGTAGCTGATCATTTTTGGTCATATAATCATGAAGTAAATCCAGAAGTTAAATTATTGAAACAATTGAAGGAACCGATAGATTTAATGGTTTGGGAGAAGATATTTATTTTGAAAAATAAGGATCGCGTAATGAATTTTGATATCCCTCCTATAGACATCATCAATAAGTTTGTGTTGTCCCCGATAGATGGCAGTTAGATAAGGAGCTATCCTTCAAACTCCGGTAGTGGTCAAGGTCAGTCCGTCAGTTAGTGGGTGAGTGTCAAGCTGAATGGCTGCGGATAAAGCAGATGTTTGCTTTGAAACCGGTCCCCAAGAGTTAAATAAGATAAGTGAAGTTGTGTTACTAGTGTTTAGTTATTATTTATAACCTAGTTTACTTCACTGTCAGCAGCTTCAGTTTTTTACATAACTATTGTGATTTGGTTGAAGCATTGTATTGGTCACTTTGTAGGGGTGAGTATGGATAGCTCAAAGAAGAGTATTCACTCGTTCAATTTAAATTTTAATAATGCTAAATATGAAATTAAACAGTTCTGTAAACTCCAAGTAAAGAAAAGGCACACTTTTGCGGATATTCGTTTTTTAAATATGTGTTTGAAACGTAGAGTTACACCTGTGTTTGTTAGAAAAACCGTTAAATTTCAAAATTATAGTGTTCAGCAAATGGCGGCAGATAGAAAAGTTATTCAAACAGAAAGGAATTTACATTTCAAAAATTTAAAGAATATTGAACTGAAATTATATAACTTACATCTAAAATTAATGAAGGTTTTAGGAAACATTGGTTGGCTTAATTTTGAATATAAATTATTGGCAAATCTTAATTTCAGTATGAAGAATAAAACAAAAAGATTAAAGGATAAATTAAAAAGATTGTGCGAAAAGCAAAAAGAAATAAAAGCAACGACACAAAATAATAATAAAAAGGATAATGTGATTAATCTTTCAACTTGTAATCTTAATGAAAAAGAAACCAACTTTCTAAACAAAGGCATAAAAACGTGTGTAGGTTTTTCAAAAAATATTGAAGATTACGTCGTTGACATTGAAATCGCAAGTCAGGATTTAAAAGAAAATGATAAAGCATTGGTTAAAATGAAATGTAGCAAAATCTTGCAAAATTTAAATAAAAACCACCCTAAAGAAAATTACAATAAACATATCATTAAATCATTAAAAGAAAAAGATGTTATATTTACTAAAGCTGATAAAGGGAACAAAGTTGTAATATTAGACAAACACGAGTACAACAACAGAGTGGAACTTTTACTGCAAGGAGAAGATTACATACGCATTAAGAATGACCCTTTAAAATCGTGCATTATAAATGTAAATAAAACACTTAATGAGGTTAAAGTCATACCTAAAAAGGAACAGCATATGGTTAAAGTCAGTAACCCAGTGTTACCGAGGATGTATGCCTTGCCTAAGATACATAAACCTGGCAATAAAATGAGACCGATTGTAAATTTTATAAATTCACCCACGTATAATTTGGCAAAATGGCTAAACAAAAGGTTTAATACTTTTGATAGATTTAACAGCTTAAGTATAAAAAACTCATTTGAGTTAGTAAACAAGATCAGCAATATAGTATTGTCAAAAAATGATAGGCTTGTTTCCTTTGACGTAACTGCCCTATTTCCCAGTATTCCCAAGGAAAAACTTCTAACGTTTTTAAGAAAATGGTTGAGCTCTAATGATTTGGATAAGGAGTCAATAGAAGATTTTATGAAACTTACAAATCTGTGTTTAGATCAAAATTTCTTTACTTTCAATGGAAATGTTTTTCAACAAATTTCAGGAGTAGCCATGGGTAGTCCCCTTTCACCCTTTCTTGCTGATCTATTTATGAGTTTTTTTGAAATAGAAGTCACTAAATCTTTTCCTTCAATTTTTAAAATATGGTATAGATACGTAGATGACATTTTTGCCATAGTTCCTGAAAGATATATAGATGAGGCTTTAAATATTCTAAATTCACAGGATAAAGCTATCAAGTTCAAAATAGAAATTGAAAACAATGGCTACATCCCCTTTCTAGATCTAAAAATAATGAAAAATAACAATAAATTAAGTTTTGGCATCTATAGAAAGTCAACTCACACGGATAATTATATCAAAAATAAAAGTTTTAACCCTATGTCACACAAATTTGCTGTTTTTAATAGTTTGATTTACAGATTGATAAACATACCTCTAAATGAAGAAGAATTTAATGCGGAATATAAACATATTGTAAACACTGCTTTAATTAACGGCTTTAATAAAGATTTTATCATCAGAAGAATGGAAAAATTTAAATATCAAAAAAATGTTAATGATGTTTCCACTCTTAAAAAAGTAAAAGAGGACTATATTTTCAAAAAATTTACTTATCATCCGTGGGCAAATAAAAAGTTCCAAAAAATTTTCAAAGAAGTGGGTATAATACTAGCACCTCATAATAATTACAGTATAAAGAATTTGCTACAGTTTTCTAAAAAAGACAAAATTTCAGACAACAAAAAATCTGGTATTTATCAAGTTAACTGTTTAGAATGCGATAAGATCTATATTGGTAGAACCAAGCGTAATTTAGAAACCAGAGCGAAAGAACATTTTAGAAATATTAAATATAAACAGACCGAGAAATCGGCAGTAGCTGATCATTTTTGGTCATATAATCATGAAGTAAATCCAGAAGTTAAATTATTGAAACAATTGAAGGAACCGATAGATTTAATGGTTTGGGAGAAGATATTTATTTTGAAAAATAAGGATCGCGTAATGAATTTTGATATCCCTCCTATAGACATCATCAATAAGTTTGTGTTGTCCCCGATAGATGGCAGTTAGATAAGGAGCTATCCTTCAAACTCCGGTAGTGGTCAAGGTCAGTCCGTCAGTTAGTGGGTGAGTGTCAAGCTGAATGGCTGAGGATAAAGCAGATGTTTGCTTTGAAACCGGTCCCCAAGAGTTAAATAAGATAAGTGAAGTTGTGTTAAGAATGGACAGACTTACGTTAAGTGTCTGAGAATAATTCAGTTTCCATCTCACACCAGTCATGAGAAGTTTGAAAACATATTTTATATTCTGGTAGAACTTAATTATTTCCGAACCATAGCAGTCAAATTAGTTAACAAGTTTGGTGATTTGGCCCACCTGCGCTCCGGCATTGTGGCTACTATAGCATACTTTTAACAAAAAGTAAGATAACTTTTTTTTTCAGATGTCCACATCACAGAGTACCCTGCTGCCGTTCAAGGATGTTATAATCCCAACAGAGAAATATTTGTGAAAGAGTTGGTTGTAGTAGAAATCGAAAATGAGCAAACAGTTCTTCATGTTTTGTTTAGACAACCCTCCGCCATTCCAAGAAATGCTTGGCCTCAGAAGTACTGGAAAGCCAACACATGATTGTCCAACAATGTCCACCACATTCCATGGAGTTCAGGTCAGACAGAAAGCGGCCCAAACATATGTACATGGGATCACAGACGGAATTTTAGTTAATTGATGGAAATTAATCATTTCTTCACGCTAGCCATATATAGGTAAAGGTTTTTGACAGATAGCATGAAAAATTCAATGCCATGGCCTTGATTTGAACCACAGATCTCCTGGTTTCCGTCCAGGAAACCATTTATATATTTTCATATTATATTTTATTTTAGTACAAAAGTGAATCGAGAATATATTGACACATTGCTTCACTCACACTGAAGCAATGAGTGAAGCAATGTGTCAATATATTCTCGATTCACTTTTGTACTAATTTGTGCTTCACTGTCCCTACGCTTCTTTCAAGTTTATACTTTGGATATTTTATTTTATTTATTTTAATTTTATTATATTTTATTTTCATGTTATATTTTATATATTATCATATAGTTCCCGGGTATGAGTCAAATGGAGAATTTAATGTCAGGATGGCATGTTGGCCATGGTAGCTCAATGTGTTAGAGCGACTGGATGGAAACCAGGAGATCCGTGGTTCAAATCCCGGCCATGGCATTGAATTTTTCATATTGACTATAAAAAACCCTAGCCTATATACGGCTAGTGTGAAGAAATTAATTTCCATCAATTAACTAGAAATAATAAGAGTTAAATGATGAAGCCTGGACTAAAGTACTTTTGCCAGATGTACTTTCTGAACAAGCATCACTCGAGATACATCAGCCTTGGTTTCTACAAGAGAAAAAATTATGAGGCTCACATGGAAATTGGCGGAGTAAAGCAGAGAAGAGATGTGCTCTCATCCTACTACTTTACGACTCTGCTAAATCATCTACCCCAAGCTTGCTGAACATCTCTGCAAAGAACAGTCCTACAAATGCATCGAAGAGTTTGAGTTTCAGCTCAAATCCATAAACGGGCATCATGCCAGGTCATCCTCTATCTCGATGATATAAACTTTCTGTTGTGCAGCGCAAATATATTGCAACATCAACTAGCAAAATATGTTTTAGCCACATCAGATGTAAAAGACGATGTTATCAGTGTCTCAGGCAGTAATAGTTTTGTACTTCTAAAAGAAAACACTTCACCTTTTCTATTTTATGATGTTATATGCGATGAAATAAATTCAATACTTGTATCTTAGTAGAATGAATAAAAGAAAAGAAAACATGTTTTCACTTGATTCCATTTATTTCCCATTTTCTTATCCTAATATAGCTAAAATCCCTCCCATCCTTAACTGTAAATAAAATACAATGTTCAGGTTAAAACATGACTATTGCTGACAAGCTTTTGTAATAAGAGCCAATTTGCATTTACTGCTTTATCATCATCATTAATCTTGTTTCAATTTGTAACAACTAATCTACCAGTTCTTAAATTACTAGTAAAAAAATATGAAGCTATTAACAGTGAAGCAAACAAATTTATACACATATAATAATTTGTAACTTAAAACTTCACTTATCTTATAAGAAATGATGATAATTCTCCAGGATCGCGAATCCATGTACACATCTTCAGCTGGAAAAACAAAGCTGTCGCCATAGTTACTAAACATTAGACAATGATATGTTCTTGTTAGTACTACCAAAATCAGAAAATAAAACAAATTTAAAAACAGAATCAACTGCCGTTATTTCAAAATTCATTACGCTATGTTTGTTTTTTAATATAAATATCTTTCCCCAAAACATTAAACCTTTCGGACCATTTAATTGATTTAATAATTTAACTTCTGGATTTATTTCATGGATAAATGACCAAAAATGATCTACGGCCAATTTATCAGTTTCTTTATACTTAATATTACGAAAATGTTCTTTCGATCTGGTTTCTAAATTATGTTTTATCTTTCCAATATAAACTTTATCACAATGGAGACAAATTGAAAAATACCAGATTTTTTATTATTAGGAATTTTATCTTTTATAGAGAAATGCAATAAATTTTTAATACTATATTTATTTTGAGGAACTACAGTTATATCAAACTCTCGAAAAAAAAAAATGAAAATGTTTATTAACCCAGGGATGGTAAGTAAATTTTTTAAAATTGTAACTGTCTTATTTTTTTTATTGGTAGAAATATCATTAATTCCTGGAGAATTTATAAGAATTACCATAATTTCTTATAAGATAAGAGAAGTTTTAAGTTAAAAATTATATTTGTATACACTAATAAAAAAATTGAAATTCTAAGAACGTTGGTTACAAATCCCAGTAATGTTATACATCTCACCTCTATGGCTATTAGCAAAGGTGAACCCAATATCTTCTCTTCTTTCTTCCTGCTCACTGAAGCATTTGTCTCAATTTTACTACTTCAATAAAACAATCATATGTACATTAGAGTCAAATCAGTAAATACCTGCTTTACAGAAACAGCGTTCCTATTTTCTTTAAAATATAAAAATTGGATTAAACTGTACTAAGTGCCATTTGCACAAACTGTAACAGGTAGTACTGTTATATGTGTTTGGAGGAATTTAGTAACAGTGACGTCAAAATTAATCTCAGAAACTATTTGTAGTTGGTTTATTAATACTCGTCACTTACTTGTTTATATTAAGGTTCATAGTTCCACCACCAGAGAGAGAGCAGACAACAGATGCCAGTTGGAAAGAGATTGAAAATGGAGGCGAATGCCTTTGAAACTACTTTCTCATTAATATAAACATTAAGGTTCATAGTTCCACCACCAGAGAGAGAGCAGACAACAGATGCCAGTTGGAAAGAGATTGAAAATGGAGGCGAATGCCTTTGAAACTACTTTCTCATTAATATAAACAAGTAAGTGACGAGTATTAATAAACCAACTACAAATAGCTTCTGAGGTAGTACTGTATTTACTTACAAAATGTGAAAATATCTGATATCAGTATACTAAGCTGAAAACTTGTTACATTTTGTTCTCAAATGCTACCAAGATTCTGCTGCTGTTTTATATTGCAAGCTAACAGCAACAGCAACTCAGTTCTTGTTTTTAACTGACCTAATATAGAACAACAATAGTAATAATAAACAATAAAACTTCAGACCTGGAAAGTCTACAGAATCAGTGGTCTGCAACATAGTTGATTGGATCCAACAAATTCACAGAGAAAAACAAATAGGTGTGCTCATCTCAATAGACATATCTGGTGCGTTTGACCATGCCTGGTGGCTAAAAATTTTACACCAATTAAAATTGAAAGGTTGTTCTAGCAATTTATATAAGATTGTAACAAACTATTTTGACAACTGATATAGTCAGCTCAGTATTAATAATATAATTGTTATCAAAGAAATTACTTGTGGATGTCCATAAGGTTCAATTTGTAGCCCAGTTTTTTGGGTTCTGCTATATGATGATTTAATAATACAATGATCACCAGAAAACTGCCAGTTAGACGCTTATGTTGATGATGCTCTATTACTTATTAAGTCTACTTACTACCTTTCAGATGTTAAAGATGACAACCAATGAAGCCCTTCATATCATTCATTCTTGGGGTGTAACTAACAGATTGAACTTTAATGACATTGGCTACGCTAGCCACTAAGAAAACAAATTTGGAAGAATTAACTCTGTAATGAATAATGGAGAGATTAAATTAGTGGATAATCTGAATTATCTAGGAGTTATTTTAGACAGACATTCTGAAATCATCTTGATTTCAACTAAATTCACAGGTACATAATTACTACACTCGAACCAATAGTCACCTCTCAGTAATACCACACAACACTTTTGTTTGAAGGAAGTGTCACATACAACGGAATTACTCTATATTATCACTTACCACATAACATTAAAAATGTAACCAACATCAATAAATTTAAAAGTAGAATTAAGGATTTCATGTACACTCATTTTTTTTATAACAAGAGTATTTTAACATATGTAAATCTGTAGTTCATATAGAATCACTGTAAATATTATACATATGTATTATTAGAATGTGTGTTCTTTTCTGGTTATTTTAGCGCATGTAAATCTGTCTCCTTAATATACATAAGTACTATTAGAATGTCTGTTCTTTTCTGATTTGTAAAATATGTATATTTCTGACGTGTCCCATAACATGTATTTGTTCAGTTGGGCAATAAATAAATAAATAAATCAATAAATTATATAGCCAGGAGGGTTAGTTAAATTCTTACTGCATTAACTGCTTTAATGAGACCCACATGGGACTAAACTCTTCTTCATTAAAGTTAATTTATAAAGGAGCAGTTGAACCTATGGTTCTCTATTTGCAGGAGCATTGTAAAGTATTTTTAGAAGAGATGGGCACAGACTAAATTATTACAGATACAGCGTGGATACATCTTAAGAATCCTCCGAGGATACCACACCATCTCCACTCCAGCAGCGCTTATTGTTGCAGATATTTTACCTATCATTCTTACTGGTGATTATACAGCAAATATTAACAACATTGGAACTGGCCAAGCTCTGCCACAAGGTATTTCACACCTGCAACTAGAACAACCAGTTAAACAAGCTTGTCATCCAGCCACCTGTGTCTCTAGTGTTCTTGAAGATTGTACAGCAGAATGTCATCAATACTCCATTTACACAGATGGTTCTTGAATAGCGGAAGACCCACATAAAAATGCTGAAGTAGGATGTGCGTTTGTAGTATTTTCTTGCTGCATAGAATGCCATTGTTCCATGTTCAAACATGCCAAGGAGTGTTCAGTCTTTCAAGCTGAATTATTAGCAATTCGTTAAGCAGTGAACAACAACTTACAATGTACCGCTCGCCATTTCAGTGACTCATAGGCAGAAGTTGCGGCTTTGAAAGATGAAAAAGCAGCAATCCTATTGCAGTTGAAATAAGGAATCAACTGTTAAGCGGCTCTCATCTGTGTATTTCATGAGCCAGAGGACATGTGCAGATGAGCTTGCAAAGAGGGCTGCAACTTCAGATCTTCCAGTAATTTACACTCTATGCCCTATTTCTTATGTGAGGCAAACATTGAAGAAGATTGTCATTCATGACTGGAATGAATATTGGTTAAGTGATTGTGGTCTAGTTATTAGAGTACCATTACACTTATATGTTATATGTGTTTGGAGGAATTTAGTAACAGTGACGTCAAAATTAATTTCAAAAACTAATTGTAGTTGATGTTCTTCTATCCGTTTAAGGTCGGGCCTGAGGAACCAAAGCTTTGGATCCGACAGAGATCAGCGCAATGTCTGGTGTGATGGTGGGGGAAGTGGATGATATATGTGAGGGTGAAATGAATGATAGGAAAGATGAAGGAGCATTTGGTGGACCCGGAGAAAACCTGTCCCAGCGCCATGTTGTCCACCACAAATCTCACTTTGTGGTTGTTTGGGATCAACGCAGGACACCTTGGGGACAGCCAAGACTATAATTATTACACAAGTTAAATGAACAAGATTGTCACTCGAAATGTGCACTCATTATTTAATGTTCTCTGAAGCTGCCACTTTAAATTAATACACATCACCAGTGGAAACGAGAATGTTGAAAACTTTTAAATCAAACTTTCTTTTTATTAATTTAAACAGAATGGCTATTCACATATGTACCTGCACTCTTTGTGGGCAACATTACATACAAGGCCATCATTAAGGACTCACTCAATGACAGTTTATACTACTTGACGATCAATATAGCATTATATTAATCCAAATATTTACACTGTGTTCAATAAATTTTATATAACAATGAAGCAATACAAATATTACAATAGTTCAGGGGCAGCTGGTGAGTCATGGTATTGACAGTGCCATAAATAAATAAACAGATAATAAATAAATAAATTGCCACTAGCAATAGTGGAACTTTGCATATTATTAAAACAAGATGTGTAACCACAAAGTTGTGTGCAATACTTCTCTTTAAAGTTGGTTTTTTTGAGACATAGTAGCTTAGGTCTATACTCATTGATACACTATTTAATGTAAGCTCTTCTTGCATAGAAATCGTTGTAATTTGACTGAATTAGATCCATAATTATTATGAACTTGAAGTTTCTAACCTTTTAATTAGTCAAGAAGATTGGCCTTTAAAACCTTTGCTAGAGAGACTTGGATGAACTTATCTTAACAACTTAGTTAAGGCTGGCAAATTACATGAAAATTCCTTAGCCACATCCAAGGGCAACTGATGGATAAAATTAGGAGTGTGCTACAAAGCTACCTATTGTTAAAAAATACTTACAGCCTTACTTAACGTCGAAGTAGAAGTCCATGCTGTACTGCACAACTTATTAATGACTCTGTTGTTAAAATCCTCCATCTTAGAGGCAATGCTCCTCTCCATTGACAACATTGCTAGGGCAGTAAGGCGTTCTTGAGACATGGTGTTACTCAGAAATGTTTTTATGCAATTTAATTATTAAAAACATCTTTCTGGCTCTGCAGTGGTCATTGATGTTATAACTAAAATTTTCAGCAAATTGTTCACTTCAAAAAATCAATCTTGTAAGCTGTTTGATATTAAATATTGCAATAATTGTACAGCTCCATCAATATTTCTAAAATCAGGCCTTCCGTACAGAATGCTGAGCTGTGTCTTCAGAATTTTCTTGTTCAGTACTGCATTTGCATCACAGCCGTTTGAAGTTCATGCTCAGGAAACTAATGTAGAAAACTACCAAATAATTTACAGTTTAAGAGCTTAGCTGCATCGAAATGACTTCGCAATTGATATTGACGTCTGGCTTCCTCATTAATGCGATCAAAAACTTCTTTAGCTTTAACTTTCTGATGCTTACTTGTCAATTCACAGGAAATAAAATCCATACTGTCAACTGCCTCTAAAATATCAGAAATGAAACGAATAAAAGAAGACACAACATTTCTTCACTTTAATGTTATCAGTTAATTTTGACTGGAGTTGATTATAAAGGATATCAATATGTGGCATTAATTAAAGTTAATTGATGGAAATTAACCATTTCTTCACACTAGCCGTATATAGGCTAAGGTTTTTGATAGAGTTAACATGAAAAATTCAATGCCATGGCTGGGATTTGAACCACAGATCTACTGGTTTACGTCCAGCTGCTCTAATCCATTGAACTACCATAGTCAACGAGCCGTCATGACATCAAATTCTCCATTTGACTCATATATTTCCCCGGCAAACCACTAGGAGCTCTCGTATCCGAGATACATTGTTTGTGGCGACTTACTATCATAAGTACTTAAATCCCAGGCTTCATCATTAAACTGTTATTATTTAAGCTAAATGATTGAAATTAGTCATTTCTTCACACTAGCCATATATAGATGAGATATGAACCAGGAGATCCGTGGTTCAAATCTAGGCCATGGCATTGAATTCTACATGTTGACTCTATCAAATACCTTAGCTTATATATGGCTAGTGTAAAGAAATGATTAATTTCAATCAAGTATCTTAAATAATAAGAGTTTAATGATAAAGTCTGGGATTTAAGTACTTACGATAATAAGTCGCCACAAACGGTGTATCTCTAATACGAGAGCCCCTTATGGTTTACCAGGAAATATATGAGTCAATTGGAGAATTTAATGTAAGGACAGCACGTTGGCCATGGTAGCTCAATGGGTAAAGAGCGACTGGATGGAAACCAACAGATCCATGGTTGAAATCCCGGCCATGGATTTAATTTTTCATGTTGACTATCTATGTGGCATTAAGTTATGGAAGAACTTCAACATTGCAAGGAAATGCATATCTTCTAAATAGTGCTGAAGTCCATTTGCTTCTAGACTAGTCTTATCGTTTGTACCATTTTCCAGTTCCACTAAATGCTGCAACAATTCATCTTGATTTTCAAAAACATATTAACAGTTCTGAAGCTAAAATTCCACCTGGTTGCAGAACCATAAGCAACTCGTCTGGCTGCCACTGATTGTAAGGCAGCTAAATGTTGTGCAGATCCTGGAAAAACTGGTGAACTTATTTTGTGAAGCTGCACATTCCATACTAAATTTAATTGGTGAGCTTAGCAGTGAATGAACCGAGCATTTGGATACTGTACTTACGCTTGAACTCCTCCTACAGCACCGCTCATTACAGAGGCTCCATCGTATGTCTGGGCAATGAGTTTCTGATGCTTTTCTATAAATAATTCAATAAGAACTATCAAAATGCTCTCAGAAATTGCCTTCGCATTTTGTCCCTCTGGGTTCAAAAATCCCCAAAACCTCTCATATGGAAGACCATCTTTCTCACAACTGATGAGAAATGTCTGTAGTTTCATCAGCCATAACAGCTACAAAGTCAGCTTCTTTATCACCTCACGGCAAACTTCCAGCATACAGTCGAGGAGTTGATTGTGGATTGTTTTCGAGGTTCCTTTGAAAATGTTATTTGTCGCACCAATAAGAGTCGCAGTAACATTACTCACCCTGGGACTAGCCTATACAATACATTACATGGACATTACAAAGATCAGGTCTATAGCAAAGTTAAATGTTCATTAACAAAAGCACTCTTAAAACATGTACCTTTTAGCATCCAGGAATTTAAAGACATAAATTTGTAATAACTTTGTAAATATTACTTCTTGTATAAGCCACTTCATATTGTACATACTGTTGTATATAGTATTATGTTATATAGTTATGTAGTATTACTGATGAAGCCATGATTTATTAAATTCATGTTAGTGCACGCAAAAGATGTGGTGATACCATCAACCATACCAGTATAACTTGAACGGCACAACTGTTTCCAGTAAGCCAATATTTCAAATTTGTAAATAACAAAAGCCAGTAGTGAGTCCGACTGCAAGCAAATACCTGCAAGAGAGCATTTCCAGCAGTAGTATTCATTGCAACTACTGCAGATGGCACTGAAAACACTACAGCAAGCAGTTTGACTGTAACATAATCCCAAGCAAACACAGCCAATCAGAAGAGTGGTTTCAAAGCAATGCACCACTATGTCACTTGCGTTCATTGGACAGCATTCCCACAATTGTAGCTCAAATAGTGGTCACATGTTACTTTAAGGCGAGAAGGTACTGCCTATCTCCACAATGCTATTTCCAAGATTTTTGGGTGCACATTACTAAGTTATTATTGATATTTACATGAAAATTTTCAGGCATGTTCTTAATACCTCTATCTTTAATAATATCTATTATTATTTTAAAATTTTGTACTGATAATTTGTTATAATTTTTTAGTTTTTGTAAAACAAAGCACTGAAATTTCAGAAAATTTTATTTTTTTAAACAAATATGATGAATCTGAGAGAAAAATCCCTTCTTATTATTATTCTTATGAGTCTACTTAATACACACAAAAAATTCATATGTTTGGGTTGATTAGTTTTTTAAGAATGTGTACCAGAACCTGAAAAAATGTGAAACTGAGAAAACAGTTTTAAAGTTGATATATTGATTACTGACTTCTTACATGAGTCGGAACATGCATAGTCTTGACCAGTGGCAGCTCATGTTGTCTTCGCCCAGGGGGGCTGCACTGATTATTGAAATTTTAGCTTACCTTAATTATTTGAAGATGAACTGCATACAGCGATCTTTCTTTGTAGCAAACTTATTAATCAATCTCTCGTTGAACTTTGGGATGTTTACTATTGTTTCTTTTTCTATGGACAATATAGCAAGCGCAGTTAATCTATCTTCTCCAGTAGTGTTCCTAAGGAATGTTTTAATTCCTTTCAGGGTGGAGAAACAGTGCTCAGATTCACTTGTTGTAGAGGCAGAGTAATAGTTATTTTCAAAAGTTTTAACACTTCAGAAAAAGTGGAAGAAAGATTTTTAACTCTAAGATATGGAAGCTATTTTACAGCACAAGCAATATTCCTGAATTCTTCTCTTGAATAGAGGACTGAAAGTTCTCTATGTAATTTGTCCTTATCAAACACTGGGAATATTTTTATGTATTCACTGAGCGCATTGTCTAGAAATATTGAATTAAATTGCTCAAATTGTGAATCTCGTAGCAGGGAAGACACAGAAAGATGTTTTGTAAACTTGAAGCGGAGATTAAATTGTGACAGTATAACATCACATACTTCCTTGGCTGCTGCTGCTCTGGTCTGTGTGTTTGAAACAATTTTTCTTTTGGGTGGGTTTTCTGCTGCCAAATCACATGACTTCACTGTGTTTCTTACTTTTATAGTTTCAACAGTGAAAGTAGATATTGTGACTTTGTGGGTTCGTGAAATGAAAAGTCCAATTTCACCACTCAAAAATGTTCTTTATTTCCACCGACTTACAGTTAAACTCTTGCCAAATACACAGAATTACTTGCTGCACACAATTACAATTTACCAATTCGTCCGTTACAATTTCACTTGTACTCGCGATTACATAAACTCCGATGCACATACCAGTTACGTACAGTCTTCCGTTGCACAATCTTCTCGTTCATTAACACGTCACTGCCTAACTCTTTCACCAAGAACTGCGACTGTCTCCTCGCTCACACTCACTAACCAACTGACTGACTAACACTGACTGACTGACTGCAGCCCTTTTTATAGGCATCTCGCCGACTTCTCGGCTTTTCTAGTTCCCAGGCGACGTTTCCAGATGAAGAACGATCCCGTAATTTCTGGAACACAGGTGGAAGAGAAACAGACCGCACAATTATGTTTCTTTCCCCAGCCGTCCCTGTCACCACTATAAGACAAACGAGGGGAGGGCGTAGCTAACACGGACCACCCTCGTCTCCCGCTCTCAGCTGCTTTCATAGGGTGTTCCAACGCTCGTGTGACAATATGTACACTGGAACTTTGGCAGCATCTATGTGGCGATTCTGTAGTTGATTGTACAGCATTTCTACATGAGGCATATCTAAATGGAAAAAATTAAACCAGAAACAAAACTCGTTATTTTCAAGATACCCCAATAAAGTACTTGTCTATTTTATTGTCGCACTGCTTGAGGTCTCTGATTCTAACAAAATTTCAAAACATTCTTTCAATAGATAGAGGCAACATAAAAAATTCAATGCCATGGCCGGGATTTGAACCACGGAGCACCTGGTTTCCAGTTTTTTTGCAAATGGACGTGTAACTGTAAAGACGTATTTTGCGCCCTTCTGCTATTGTGCAGAATTTGTGCCTCAGTATCTTACATTGGAAAGTGGACAGTTATAAATGATTGCACAAGCTAATGTACAATCAACATATATAAAGCATTGTAAAGTGAAAGTAATTGTTGGAAAAGTTTCATTTTAATTAAAATACCAATTTCTATAGAACACAGGAGGAACTACCATCTTATTTTATTTATAACTAAATTATCACTTCCCATCTGAGACGACCCCTGAGAATAAGAGCTTATGTGAATACCAAAGCAGCTGTCAAACCATCAGAATCCAGCAACTAGAGCTTCAGCAAGGTTCATCATCATCTCTTCCTCCACAACTTACAACAACTCCAAGCCGTTACACGTCAATCAGATATGTGCATCTGTTTCACACATTTTTGTTCTGGATTTAATTTAAGATACTCCACATGTGAAGATGGTCTTTTTAGTTTCTACTAAGGATTTTCTTCGACGTCTTCAACCATGGCGTTCAGGGACTTGGCGTTATTGTCGGCCTTTTCCTCTAGATCATTGAAGCGGTTCGCCAGGTCCTCGACGCGCTCGTCCACTTGGCCAGCTCCGTCACGTTATCCCTCACGCCGGCCAACTGTTCCTCAAATTTGGCGGCGAGGACCTCGTTCGCCTCCTTCATTTCCGTGGCCAGACTGTCGTTCCTTGCCTTCATTTCTGTGGTCAATTCGGTCTTTATTTCTTTCAACTCTGCGGCCAGGTTGTTATTTGCTGCTTCTGTTTTTGTTGTTAACTCGTTCATCTTCGCGGCCAAGTTGTTATTTGCCGCTTCCGACTTCGCTGTTAATTCGTTCATCTTCTGCAAAAGCATTTCCAATGCCGATTCCATGGCCATAATCTTTAGTGATGTTGTTGTCCCGCTTCCTGACACCAGTTGTGACTTTGTGGGTTCGTGAAATAATAAAACGAGGTTACGAAGCACAAAAACTACACTTTCTTCTCCTCGAAATACACGGTTCAACATTTCAAAATTGCTAGAGCCTCAAAACTCTTTATTTTCTCTAAAACTACATTCGACTGTCTGTCGCTACCGGTAACGATTGGTTCCGAAGTTTTCCGAATCCCCACCGGCTTCGGCTTCGCGAGTCTACCGCCAGGATGACACTATATGGGTTTCTGTCTGTGACAGATTGGGCAGGTCAACTTTATTTGGGTTTCTGTCTGTGACAGACTAGGCAATTCAACTATATTTGGGTTTCTGAGTGTGATAGACTGGGCAGGTCAATTATATATGGTGTCTATCTGTCAGAGACTGGGCGGGTCAACCGTATATGGGTTTCTGTCTGTGACAGACTGGGCAGGTCAACTATATATTGGTGTCTGTCTGTGACAGATTGGGCAGGTCAGCTATATTTGGGTTTCTGTCTGTGACAGACTGGGCAGGTGAACTATATTTATGTGTCTGTGTGTGACAGACTGGGCAGGTCAATTATATATGGTTTCTGTCTGTGAGAGACTGGGCAGGTGAACTATATTTGGGTTTCCACTGGTGAAAGATTTAGACATATAAAATAAATTTTCAGTACAATTACGTGTTTTGTAGCATAGGTTAAGTGCATCTTGTTTCCGCTACAATTCTTCAAAGTGTTATTTCATTTTTTTCCCTTTAAGGTTTGGTTATCCAAAAAATAGTTATCCAAACATCCCAATGTCCATTTTTTTTATTTATTTTAGTAATTGAGTGTCTACTCTAGTTTCATTCCCTTCGAGCATTGGATTTCAGTAGTGATTGGAATAATGTCATTAACAAAAGTGCTCTTTTGGTTAAAAGATTTATGGTGTTTAGCATTTTAATTTCATTCATAAACACAGATAAGCGCTTAATTCTCTATCCACTCTCATATATAAGGTATTTTTACAAAAGTTGAAAAGATCAGTTCAGACTCAATAATTCAATGCCATAGTATGCTAGTTCTCCATCTAATTATTGCTTTACTAGAGATATATTTCTTTTCAGTTGTGATATACAATGGACTTACTCTCTGGTGATGGATAATACTCCAATGGACAAAATCGACTAACTGCATCACCACCAGATTTCTTCTCTAGACTCTCCAGGAACATAATATAACTTGGGTGCTCTTGGAGGGTTTTCACCTTTGGGTTTTTCTTCTGTGGCTCACGTTTTTCGGGTATACGTTGAAAAGGTGCGAACTCAACCACAGCTGGGTATTCTCTGCCTGTGTCAACAGAAACATTATATAAACTGGCTATACATATTATCTTGTTCTTTCATACATGTAGCATAAAGGCTAAGGTTTGAAAGCTAAAATAGTACTGACTGTTTCTACCAATTCTATTTTTGCAAAAGTCAATTCAACTTAAACATTTGCAGAAATGGTTTTCTTAAATATCTGCTTATAAGTACAATGAGAATAAGGGTATACTATAGGCTTAAGTGATGGGTCCTTTAAGAGCTGGTAGGTTTATATTGGCTTTGAAATTCCATTCTCTTTACAGGGTCAAGAGTTATTAATTATGTGGTTAACAAAGAATAAGGTATTTGAATTAAACAATATCTACATTTGTTTTGTAGTAAGATTTTAAGTATCTCTTACAAATTACAAGTAACAAAATCTTCATTCAACCTTGTTTCACAGGCCATTCCTGGAAACATCAAGATCTACATTTTGTCATGTAGGTATCTTTAACATATGCTGTTTTAATCAAATCATTACAGCTATTTTTGACAAAATAAAAGTGTGTCCAAGGATTTTCTTGAAAATCTGAGTTACATTCTTAGAGAAGGCGTAAAAGAAACAAAGGAAAAAAAAAAAAAACACACAAGTGGTGGGTGGCGACTTTCAGATGAAGTGTGAAAACAAATTCAGGCCACAACTCTAGAGCACTGTACCGCTGTCTCATCATATACAAACCAGCTAATCCAGTAATGGATATCCCTAGTTCAAGTTGTAGGTAACATATGGCTCTAATGTGTATTGTTAAGCAATCTTCATGCCAGGATGCTTGATATCAAATTTTTTCTGTGCATTTCATATGGTGTTTTCCTGCAAAATTGTTTATTTCACACGTGTCATGCATTTCATTGAGTAACATGGCGAAGAGAGCCATGCATGGTAATGATGAGGAAGGTTTATAAAAGGTTTTTGATAGCATTTTCTACAGTGATAATGAACTAAGTGATTTCAGGTTCTGAAGAACCTCAAACAGTACTTCATAGTGATATGAGTGATGAAAACAGTACAAAGAGAAACAAAACAACAGAAACAAAATTGTAACAGAAACAAAATTTCTGGAAATCTGGCTGGACCAACATTTAGAATAGGTAGGAGTTGTCATGTTCTAAGTGCCCAGAACAAACAAATGATATATTCAGCAAAGAATTCACCATAAGGGAACTAAATTATATCATCCATGAGTTGACAGATAAAAAGTCTCCTGGGCCAGATAAAATACATGCCAAATTTTCGAAACAACTGGGACCAAAGGGAAGAGAAGTACTATTGAAATTATTTAATATATCATGGACCTCTACTGTACCTAAAAAGTGGAAAAAAGCAATACTTATTCCTATTCTAAAAAAAGACAAAGCACATGATAAAATAAATAACAGACCAATTTCCTTGACAAGTGTGATTTCAAAAACAGCAGAACGTATTATTTCAGCATGGCTAAATTGTTTCTTAGAAAGTAATAACATATTAACAACAGCACAAACAGGATTCAGACAACACTTATCTACTAAAGAAAATACAATTCAACTATACCAAGATGTCAAAGAATCTTTTAAGAAAAATCAAGATATGCTATCAGTTTTCATTTATTTTAAAAAAGCATATAATTCCGTATGGAGGTATAAACTTCTTGAGAAACTTACAACTAGGCATTCAAGATAACATGTTAAATTAGATCACTCAATTCCTCTCTCAACGTTTCTGTGCTACAAAATACAATGACAGTACATCCAAATTCCGACAAATAAAAGTGGACCTCCCACAAGGTGCAATACTGAGTACAACTCCTTTCTTGGAAGTGTTGAAGACAGTGTTGTTATGATAAATTAAATTTAAAGGGAGTCGATTAATGACACTAAACAACACTTACTTTTGTTTAAGTGTAAGTGTTGTTTAGTGCCATTAATTGACTCCCTTTAAATTTAACTGAGTACAACCTTGTTCAACATCTACATCAATGATCTTCCTGCGGCTGTATCAAACACAGAAACAAAGATAGCACTTTTTGCAGACGACATGATCACGTGACACTTTCCCCACAAATAGAGAAATACAAAGCTTCAATGGAAAAGGCTCTGATACTATTGGAATAATGGACTGACAACAATATGACGAAAACAACATTCCAATATTTAGCTTAAAAAAGAAAATCCCTAAACTAAATCTTCAGTTCAAGAAAGCAAACCTGAGACAAATACATGAAACACAATATTTAGGAGCAATTTTTGATTTAAAGCTCTTTGGATACATCATACTGAAGCAGTAGTAAACAAATAAAAAAAAAAATTCAATTTTAAAAAGATTAGTTGGAGTCAAGTGAGGCAGTAATTAGGAAACACTGAACACCACAAACAAAACATTCATCAAGTCAATATTTCTTTATAATGCAGAAGTAATAATTACAGCAAACAGTTCTAACATACATCACATAGAAGTATGCCTAAATCAGGCCCTGTGACTAATAACCAGTGCAGCAAAATCAACTCCAATCACGGCAATGCAAGCCTTAACTCGGAACTATTCAATACATCCAACTTTAGAGGAGCAGGCACTAATACAATATAAAAAATGTTGCGGTTAAAAACAACAAAATAGGAGAGAAGATTACTACAACCAATCAAGATGAAAACACAAAGAAGTTTCCTACACTAAGTTACGGAATGAAAAATAGATCTGAATGTTCATAATTCTAAAGAAAACATTTTAATCGAAGAAAACCCACTGACTTTAGAACCAATTAATATTCATTTAGATTTAGAAGAAACAGTTACAAAATCTAGAACTTTCAAACCTGTACTAAAAGCATTAGTATTAGAACCTGTGAACAATAGATACCCACTTGAAGAATGGTTACATATCCACACAGATGGATCTAACTTGGACAACAACTCAGGAGCAGGAATTAAGTGTGCACTGTTCTCATTCTATCGACCAGCAGGATACCACACAACAAATTTGGATGCAGAAGCAACGGCTATTCATATTTCACTCCAACACCTATACAGAATAGATAAATTCAAAAATGCTGTCATACTTTCTGATTCTAAAGCAGCATTATGTGCAATAAGTTCATATAAAATGAGGTCAATCCTAATTAAAGAATGTCACAAAATGATCTAACAACTTCAAAAACTACAGAAAAGAATTATATTACAGTGGATACCTGCACATTGTGGAATTGCTGGAAATGAATCAGCTGATTTTCTTGCCCAAAAAAGGTGCAAATTTAAATCAGAACAAAAATAAAAACTTACCCTTTACATCGATACATCATTGTATCCATACATTGTATACAAGTTTACCCAACTACATTTTTATTTAACTTTAGCCTTACATCAGTAAGAATTTGAAATACCACACTCTTTGGATTACCCAAGTATTAATAACATTACGCTCATGTTATAAAAATGAATTTATTTTCCATGTAAAGAAACTATTTTTATACATATAGAAAAGTTATTTCTAATGTTCTGAATCCACTATTTCACCATTTCAACAAAGTTAGTATTAGGTTGCTAAAAAAATCAGTTTATGTGGCAAAAGCTTGAAACTTTGTTCTTTGGAATGTATTAATGTGAACAATGCAAGCTTTTTCTTTTTTTATTGAATAAGCTCAGTTAAGCTGGGTTTAATGTTGGTGATTTTTACTCTTAAGTCCGTTGGCAAGTCTGTTTCTCTTCAATGGCTTGATGCTCACAACACTGAACATGTTTGGTAGTTGGAAAGGGTGCAATATACGTCCTTTGGTAGCAAGTTCAACAACCTTCTGTCACTGCTATTACAGTGACAGTCCCCCAACTGTTACATTGATTGCACCTCTGAGCTATGTGACATCGTTACGACATAAATGTCTAAAAAATGTTAAGTAAACAAATGTAATTCGGCACCGAGCAGATAAGTGACTCAGTAAATACAATTCTACGTTTTATATAGTTTTAATTGAACATTATAACTTGACTTAAGGGACCTCCTGACATCCCCTTGCGGACCTCCGGGGGTCCGCGGACACAATTTCAGAAACCCTGCTCTAGAGAATGGAAAATGCAGCTGGACCCAACTGACCTCTTTACCAGTGTTCAGTTCTTAAAATAAATGTTCAACTTACAATTTTTGGTTGCACATTACCTCGTTTGTCCAAAAAAATGTAGTTGTCAAATTTTTCTTTAAAAGTAAAAATATCCTCTTGCTTGCTAAAATTAATGTATGCTCTAGAGAAAGCATAGGGTCCCAAGGTCATGTCCGCAGGAACAAAATAAAAAAAATCGTGTTCCGGTACTGGTGATATCAAACTTAAAAATTCTTCTTTTGTCATTGTTGGTGGCAACCTTCTTATCACAACCTGCAATAGATGGTTAATATATTATCTAAAAAGCTTCACTTATTCTATCTGCACCTTAATTATCTTATTTCGGTGGGCATTTACCTTGGTACATGGATGGATGCGTTCCTTTTTCTCTTTAACCTTTACAGATTGCATGAACGTATCACACATTTTATTCGTTTCATACTCGGGAAGTCCTGATTCACCACTTTTCTGAGTCATTGCTATTTATTTACCTTGTCTGCACCTCACTGCTTAAAAACGTCCTATTTTCAAACAAATCAAAATCACTTACATTTCGTTTTGTCTTACGCCTAGATTTTAACATCACAACATCGTCACCGGGCCAGAATAGCACATAACATCTATTATTACGTAATACATTCACAGAAATGACACAGAACACTGTTCTACACCACCAATATCTTATAAATTGGCTCTCTTATCGTTAAATTACATTTTCTGAACCATGCAAAACGACGTAAGAATATATCGTAGTTGATTTAATTACTAAAGAGTAATTAATCAACATCTCTAACGGTATTCCGCCATAATGGTTTTCAAAAATAACTTAATTTTAATCAAGTTGAAAGATGGACTTGAAAGCCCTTATTTATGTCATTTGGTATTCTGTGGCTGTTATGTTTATAATCTGCCTGCTTTAACGCTTTATAACATAGAAGTGAAATATAAATGGAGCTGCTGTTTATTATATTGATGACCCTCGAAGCTCGGTTGTACAAAATTGCTTTTGCATCAAGGTTTCTTGGAGTTTTCAGATTACAACAAGAAAATTTTTAAGTTATGTGTTATGAAATTCTACAGATAATCGAAAATGAATCGTGGTAAAACGGTAACTTCCTTTGGAAAAATAGGATATCTACTGGGAAATGTACATCAAGAAAATAATGCAAATGAAGTACAGTTTCGGTTAAACTATACACAGCGGCTACGAGAATGGCGGGCATCTTGTCGGTGCATGGAGCGTTGCCACCATGAACACAAGCATTCCCTGAAAATACCAACACCGCGTGACCAAACTTGCGTAAGGAAACTGGCTGCAATAGAGCACCTAAATAATGAAGCAGCAACAAAACTTCAATAATGATGATGATGATAATGATAATGGAACAAGGCGTATTTCGGAACTACGCAGCTGGCAAGAGGTTGTTTCCGTTAGGACCAAGGCCGTAGTGGAGGGGGAACGCGGATGTACGCCGTCGCCCCACTATTTTTGGAGAGGGACGCAGTCCCCATAATAATATTATTTATACTTTTTTAATTCATTGCCTTTCTTAATTTAACATTCAAAATACTGCAAAAATACAAAATATATACATTCAAAATACATTCAAATAATGTTTATGACTATTAACGGACCTCCAGTACATATGTGGAACTTAAGGGATTACATAAAAGAATGGCGCATGCTGAGGTCAACCAAAGCAGGAAGCCAAATGTACAAGTGCAGAGTTCTGATCGGTTCTCCAGCATCTGGAAAATGTGTTAGGTCTGCTTCCCCTCACCTTTTTGTTAGGAATACGGCCCTGGTTAGGTAATTCCTTACCTTAGCAGACCATGGTGGTATCTTCTGCAGGAAGTAAATAAGCAGATAATGATATACGAAACGGAAAGCCCGCGTATGCGTGAAATGATGAGTTACGATTTGGGAAAAATCCAAACAGTTCAACGATTGTTCAACAGTTGAATACTTTCTTTCTCAACAGAGAATTTGCATGTTACTTTTTTCTATATCACTTGTTTCTTTTAGGAATGTTGTTTGTGTTATTATAAGGCAGTCGTTCCCTTTGTTGTCCGTTGCAGTAATCTATACATTGTGACTATCGGTTCGTAGAATTAAAAGTCCGATTTGCCGAAATTCTAAATGTTCTTTATTTCCGTAGAAATACACTGTTCAATTCTCACGTAACAACATTACATCACCAATATAACACAATCTTCCAAGGTCGATGACAATAACAAACAGCATTGTGATTACAACTTCAGCTCTCGTTACAACAACACTCTACTGCTGTTTTCTGCTTACGGCTCTCTTGTTACACAATATCTGTTCAGGACTCTCGCAACTGAATCTTGGCGAGTCGTCGCCTTCTTAAATACCTCATTCATAAATTCTAGATATTTCTAAAACAAACCAGAAACCGAATAATATCTATCAGTCAACAAGTCACTAGAAATTTCCATTTACCTCACTTATCTGTGTCAGTAAGCCTTGTCTCAGTGATACACTATCCAACTGTAATACGGGACGTAAAGATCACTGGATGATTGCCGGAGTTATTATTATCGTTATTATATATGATATTCTTACTATCATAGTTATATAAAAAGTTAAAGGAATCTAGCACAAAGTTTTGGAATAGTCATCATTACGTAAGTAAACCAGCGATACCGTAATACTCAAATAAACTGACGTAAAGATTAGTGGATCATTGCCAGAGTTTTTGACTAATTATTAGTATTAGTATTATTATTGTTGTTAATAATTATATAATATAATTATAATAATAAACAAAGCTTACTACGCACTATTCCCATACGATCCCTAGTTCATAAAAAGAAAATGTGCTTAGCAACGTTCCGCTATTTTCGCGTATATTGGAGCGCCGCAGTTGACAACTTGTTTTCGTGACGTCATTGCGTATCAACATAACTCTGCGCACCTATTCTGTACCTTTACCTGCGGATCAGCCATGTTCTTGTTTTTGCAGAGAAGATGCAGCCACCGTCATCTCTTTCTCTTATTTCTGTTGACTAACTTTGCCCTCTGGTTGTCCCTAAATTACAGGACTAACTGTACATCAACTGCTAACCTAACAATTTGTTGTGTTTGATCCTGTAATTCCTATAAGAGTTTATTCAGAACCTTGCTGGTAAATTCATATATTCCCTGTTTGACTATCTTAAAGCTAATTGTCATAATTTCACACTACATGCTGTGCAGCACCACAGTAAAAGGCATATAAGTAATTTGCTTAGGTGAGCAAATAGCTTAAATCATTTAATGCAGTAAATATTCATAATAACATTTCATGTTTACTAAACCTGCTAGGTAACTATAATTGACTCTTCTTTAGAACATGTCCCGCAAGAAATTTTGTCTAAGTCCAACATCGGAGGCATGCACGAGGGGTGATGGAACCTGCCGAACTGGAATGCGCAGATGTCAATAGCAACTTTCAGCACTGCATGAAATCATTGAAGACATAGGATCTGATCATAGAGCAGTTATTGCATCCATAATACTTCATGACAAACAAAATATTAGCAGGCTGAAGTTGAAATACTCTTGGAATTTTAGAACAGCAAATTGGACAAAATTTACTGAGGAAACTGAACAAAATCTTTACTCCGCTCAACATGAAGCATCTGTAGATAAACTCAATAAAACAGCAACAAATATAATTCTTGAAGCAGCAAAAGAAAAGAAAAAAAAGAAAAAAAAAAGGAATCCCAAGAGGAAAAACTAAAAATTACAAACCCTTTTGGAATATAGAACTATCAAAGTTAAAAGAAGAAAGGGACATAGCAAGGAAAAAAGCAGAATTGTCCAATAACCCAAAAGATACACAGGAATGGCGAAGAAAGGCAGCAAAATGTAAAAAAGAAATTCATATTGCCAAAAAAAAAGCTTTCAGTGAATTTATTGAAAAAGCTAATTATCGAAAAGATGCAAAAAAGGTATACAGATATATAAGTAAAATTAATTGTCAGAAAGAAACAAGGAAAGAACCACTCAAACTAAATGGGAAAACACTTACTTCAAAACACTCTATTTCTGAAGCCTTTAATAAGTATTACAGCTCTCAGCATAAACTTTCCTCTGAAGCAAAAAGAAAACAAAGGCAGATTAAAAAAATCTCAAAAAATTTAAAAAGTGCCCAGAACAAACAAACGATATATTCAGCAAAGAATTCACCATAAGGGAACTAAATCGTGCCATCCATGAATTGAAAGATAAAAAGTCTCCTGGACCAGATAAAATACACGCCAAACATCTGAAACACCTAGAACCAAAGGGAAGAAAGGTACTACTGAAATTATTTAATATATCATGGACCTCTACTGTGCCTACAGAGTGGAAAAAAGCAATAATTATTCCTATTCTAAAAAAAGATAAAGCACCCGACAAAATAAATAATAACAGGCCAATTTGTGGAAATTAATTGTTCTTTCACACTGGCCGTGTGTAGGCTAAATTGTGGAAACGTAGAGTCAGACTGAAAAATTCAATGCCATAGCTGGGATTTGAACCACGGATCTTCTGGTTTCCGTCCAGCCGCTCTACCATTGAGCTACTATGACCAACGTGCCGATATGACATTAAATTCTCCAACTGACTCGTATTTTCCCGGTAAATCACTTAGGAGTTCTCATAAACACATGAGACAACTACCTTAATGGCGACTTACAACATGTAAGTACTTTAAGGCCCGGGCTTTATAGTTAACCACTATTAGGTCAATTAATGGAAATTGTTTGTTCTTTCACACTGGCCGTGTGTAGGCTAAATTGTGGAAACATAGAGTCAGACTGAAAAATTCAATGCCATAGCCAGGATTTGAACCATGGATCTTCTGGTTTCCATCCAGAAGATGGAACTATTTAGATTACTTATGGAACATGATTATTTGGCCAAACACTTACACGGAATAGGAATTTATGCAAGTCCAAATTGTCCTCTGTGCAACAAAGAAGAGGAAATGACTGAAGAACATCTTTTAACCTGTGAAGTCCTACCTGCCGGACCCACTACACAGAAATATTTGAGAATTGCCAAAGAAAGCATTTGAAAACAATAACTTCCAGCACTGCCAACATTGATCCAAAAACTGCACGATGTTTTGTTGCAATGCCGGGTCTTCTCTCATCTACATTTAAAAAAGAATTGTCCGATATGAGAACGTTGGAGGATGCAAATCACACACACACACACACACACACACACACACACACACACACACACACACACACACACACACACACACACACACACACACACACACACACACACACACACACACACACGCACGCACACACACCCCCACACCCACACCCACACGCACACCCACACGCACACGCACACACACACACACACACACGCATGCACGCACACACGCATGCACACACACAAATAATAATAAAAATAAAAAAAAATAATGGTGTAGTCAATGAACATTTAAACATGTCGGGTATTTTTGATTGATGTAGGATGGCATCACAATCCCGGCACAACATTCTAGTTCTTAAACTTTCATCATACAAATACTGCATATACTTTTCGTCTTCGCATAAAGGGGCAAGATCAATAAAACCTAAAACTAGCCATGGGTTTCAGATACAACTTCCACCTAATAACTTTCTTTACTGAATGCCAGGGTCCCGGTGGAATATTAATTTTCAGATTTTACAGTTAAGCTGCTACCTTCCTAACAATGGCTAACAATGGCACATGTGCTGTGCACCTGGGAAGTTTCGAACATCTGCAAAACAGATGCTTGGTGTGTTGGACTAAAGGTTGACAACAGAAGCTTACGCCAATAACCATGTCAGGAGCACTACAACTGCGAGTCCACATCGGCAGGTTCCGTCAGCCCTCATGCGTGCCTCCGATGTTGGACTTAGACAAAATTTCATACGGGACGTGTTCTAAAGAATATTCCTATAATCAACATAAAATCCTCAAGAAATATTTAAAATACTCTTTATATGGTCCCTATATATTATTGATAAAATTTATCCTGCATTCTTCAGTCTGATTTTTAAAAGAAGATACGTGAAGGTAATCTGTTTCTCCACATGTGGTGCTGCAGTGCTGCTCATTGGCAGATAGGAAGTAATGCAGATTGCCTTTCGTTATCCTCTCAACACTTGAAACGTAAACAAGCGTTCGAGTTATCTCACCTCAACAAAAATATGCACAGTTAATCTGTATTAGCCTACTTTAAAAACAGAAATAATTTTTGTACTATGTAACTAATATTCCATACTTACCATTAATGTTGTTATTCATCGTAAGTTGACATTCCCACACAATGTGGTAAGTATTTCTCCATAGAAACACATAAGGTGATGCATGTTCTAAAATCTAACATGTATTTTCAATTATCTTATTCAATTATGTTATGTTTAATGGCCATTATTCAGACTATGTTGAGATTATGATGTTTAATGTAGTGTGTTTAAGTGAATGAAATGGCAGGGTCCGGCATTTTGGAAATTAAATCTGAAATTACATTTGCTAAGTATTTGTGTTTATCAGTTGATTTTAGTGCTTTAGATACTGTTCTGGTATTTAAGTTAATTGATGGAAATTAAGTGTTCCTTCATTCTGGTCATATATAGGCTAAGGTTTTTGATAGAGTTGGCATGAAAAATTCAATGCCATGGCCGGGATTTGAACCACAGATGTCCTCATTTTCGTCCAGTTGCTCTTACCCATTGAGCTTCCATGGTCAACTTGCCGTTCTGACATTAAATTCTCCAATTGACTCATATATATTCCCGGTAAACTACTAGGGGCTCTTGCATTTACTGTTTGTGACGACTTACTATTGTACATACGTGAGTCTCATTTAACTCTTATTTAAGTTAATTGATGGAAATTAATTGTTTCTTCATAGTAGCCTTATATAGGCTAAGGTTTTTGATTGATAGAGTTGACATGAAAAATTCAATGCCAAGGGCGAGATTTGAACCACAGATCTCCTGGTTTCCGTCCAGTTGCTCTTATCCATTGAGCTACCATGGCTACAAGAGCCCCTAGTGACTTACTGGGAAAATATATGAATCAGTTGGAGAATTTAATGACATGATGGCACATCACATCTCCTGATGATGATAATGAAGATAATTGGTACTACAGGCTATATAGACCCTTGGCCTCCCTAACCACCCTCTTTCATTCTAGTCGGTCCTCTGGTTTTCTTCTCCAGCCTTTAAACCTCAACTTTCTCAAGTCATCTTCTACCCATCTTTTGAATAAGTCTTATTTATTTATTTTATATATCAGATCATTCTTATAATGTATATCATTATATTCTGTTGAGCTCGTTCCCTCTATTGTTATATTTGTTGCTATTATGTTCTTGTGTTTTGAGTTACTGATGTCTGTTCTAAAACTTGTTTGGGTTTTTAGATTGCTAATAGTATCGGTTGTGTGATACCACTTGTGTCTATTTGTAATAACTTGCAGTTTTTGTGCTAAGGTAATTGCCTTCAGCTCATGTTTCAGTTTTGTGGCCATGTTTTTTGTGAAGCTTAGTAATATTGCAATTATTGTTTGTGTTTTTGCTAGGAAGTCCTTGGAGTAAAACTATACAATAAGTTACCATCTAGAGTGACACAGTTACCGATGACCTATTCAAACACAGATTGTATGATTTGCTTGTGACAACACACTTTTATTTCTTGCAAGAGTATCTTCACTGTGAAAATACGAGGGCTGTTCAATAAAGAATGATCACAATTTTTGTATTTTTTGACAACGTACCTTTACTCATCCTCATAATTTTGATGGTCCTTCTCAAAATAGTCTCCCCTAAATGTTATGCACTTGCCCAGCGTTTCTGCCAGTCTTCAAGGACATGCTGGATACCATTTTTTGAGAGATCCTTCAAAATCGCCTTTGCAGCCTTCACCACTGCTTATGATGATGGATAATGCTTCCCACGGAGGCATTTCTTCAAGTTAGGGAATAGAAAAAAGTCACATGGGGCTAAATCCGGACTATAGGAAGGGCGAGGGATGCACTTCACACAACAACATTGGCAATATGCGGCCGTGCATCGTCATGGTGCAGCATCCAGCCTGCTTCAGGGAAATGTGGTCTTTTGCGCCTGATATGGACTTACAATGTTTTCAGGACATCCCTGTAGTATTGTCCAGTGAGTGATATGTGTGCAGGTACAACATGCTGATAAACCATTCCATGAATATCAAAGAATGAGATGCCCACAACTTTACCAGCAGAAGCAACCACTTTTGCATTTTTGGAGGATGGTGATGAAGGAGATTTCCACACTGAGCTTTGCTGTTTGCTCTCAGGATCAAAATGATGTAGCCAAGTTACATCAGCAGTGATGAAATTTGAAAGAAACTCCGGATCTTCCTAACATCAACTTTAACTGCATGCAGACCTGCATGCGAGTGTCCTTTTGTTCAGGAATCAACAGTCTTGGAACTCATCGCACACAAACATTTCTCATGTGTAATGTTTCTGTCACCAATGTGTGGGTGGCACCCAATGAAGTGTTCAGTATTTCAGAGAGTGATCTTAAGGTAATTTGTCGATCCTCTCTCACAATGGCAGTATCAGTGTTGATGTTTTCTTCCGTAAGAGCAGTAACTGGAGCACCTGGTCCACCTGCCTTTGAAATTGATTGTCTCCCCTCTTTAAACATTTTAAAACACCTTCGAGCTGTGCTGTAGGGAAGAACAGACTCTCCATAGGCCTCCTGTAACATTGTATGGGCCTCAACTGAAGATTTGTTGAGAGGAAAGCAGAATTTCAAAGCCGCATATTCTTCCTCACATGTTACCTCCATTGCAGCGGTAGGCGATACTGAACATGCCTGGTTCTCACAGGTGGAAACCAGGAGTACCAACAATGAAACTACTACTGCGTGTTTGTTTCACATTAAGCTAACAGAATATAATAACTTTGAATTTTAATGCAAAAAATTATGACCGTAAAAAAGCAATGAAAATTCTTTATTGAACAGTCCTTGTATTGTATAGTTTTGTTGTATGTAATTAACAGGTTTGTAAGCAATATGATGGTTCTATTGTCATTGCTGTACACAGCTCACTGTCAAGAAAATGAAAAATAAAAAAAATAAACACTGGTGTTTCCTTAAATTGATGGAAATCAATCATTCCTACACACTAGCCATCTGTAAGATTTTGTTAGTGTCAGACTGAAAAATTCAGTACATAGGTAGGATTTGAACCACAGATCTCCCAGTTTATTGTTTAACTATGAAGCCTGAGACATAAGTACTTACAATAGTAAGTTGTCACAAATGGTAGGTATCTCTTTGTATATGAGAGCCACTACTGCTTTACTAGGAAAAAATGTGAGTTAGAGAATTTAATGACATGGTAGCATGTTGGCCATGGTAGCTCAATGTTTAAGAGTAACTGGACAGAGACTGTGACATCCATTGTTCAAATCCCAACCATGGCATTGAATTTTAATCTGACTCTACCTTTCTAAACTGGTTTTCTTTATTGCGACACACCAAACATTTTTAAAATTCACACAACTTTTTTGCAGTGATGGTATCCTTTTAAGAAAGTGCTTTCCCATCTGAGAGATACTGCAATTAATGATTTTCAGCCTCCTCCTCCTGTATGAAGAGGCCTCTGTATCTTATAGTGCTCAATTTGATTGTGGAAGTCCTGCCTTGAGATGCGGAAGTCCAGATAGGTCATTGTCTTACAGTTGTCCAGTTTACTAAACAGTTAGGTATGGTTATATCAAGTGGTATAAAAGTACATTTTATTTTATGTAAAGAGGGACATGCTTGAAGATTTACAATTTTTATAAGCATCTCTTTTTACAGTGCCATCAAAGTCTTGGAGTTTCAATTGAATAATACCTTCTGTCTTGCCAAGCAACATAGGTGAAAGGCGGGAGCTAGGGCTCTTGCAGTTCTCTCCATAGAGCCTTTGTACACTTATTCTTTGGACAACCAATAGAATTTGAATGTACTGTTCCAATTGCATTTGTTTCTCTTGTGTATACGGCCATGAATAATTTAGAGGAGCTGTACCAATTATGTAAAAATACAGTTCTGTTATTCAAATATAATAATTTGTCACATAAAACTTCACTTATTATAAAAGAAAATGATGTTGTAAATGTTGCAATTACTAGAGGTGAATATGTTTTTGTCAGTATTACCAAAATCTGAAAATGAAATAAACTTAATAACAGAATTGACTGCCGGTATTTCAAAATTCACTATGTGTTGTTTTTTTTTAAAAAAATAATTTTTCCCTAACCATTAAATCTATCGGATCATTTAATTGTTTTAATAATTTAATAATAATAATTTTAATAATTTAACTGATTTAATGGTTTGGGAAAAATTATTTATTTTAAAAAATAAACACAGCGTAATGAATTTTGAAATGTTGGCAGTTGATTCTGTTTTTAAGTTTATTTCATTTTCATATTTTGGTAGTACTTGCAAAAACAGTGACCTCTAGTGATTGTAAAGTTGACAACGAGGTTATTTGAGCTGATGATGTGAATGAGTTTTTCATGAAATTGCGATCCTCATCAATATATAAGAACATTTTCATTATTTTCTTTTAAAATAAGTGAAGTTTTATGTTAGAAATTATTATATTTGTATAGTATTTGTTGTTTCACAGTAAGTAACGTCATATATTGGGCATGTATATAGTTCTACATTTCTCAAGTACAGCTTCCATCTGACTATGGAGCTAGATAATCCAAAATCATTGTCTCCAGTTTTATATGTCCCTTGGGCGGTGTATATGAAGTTTTTGAAAAGATTTCCTGCTTCACTTTCACATAGATAAAAACTCTTTGTCGCAAATCTGATGCTCTTTGTTTTGATGTATTGCTTAAAATCTAAGTGGCCCATCCAAAAGATCAAACTGTCATCAGCAGTGACGTTTTCACTAGACACAACTTTCTTTAAATTTTGCAGTAATATAATAAAAAACTGTTCTGATTTGCGTAGTATATTATTTACATTTTCTGTGTAGGTGAAATGATGGAACCTCAAAATGAAAGTAAATCTGTTATATCACATGCATTTCCCAGAAAATGGAGTAGGTCTCCTGTGTTCTGTAGGCTGGTACTATTCATTCTTATAGATGTGAATAGTGTAAACATAATGCCATTGGCATGATGTAGTCAGCGGGTCATTCAGTGAGTGGCAAGCAAACGAGCAAGCATCAATCTGCCCAGGTGTCTAGCACGTGACAAGAGTATTTGTCTGTATGATACTTATTATAGTAATTTGTTTATGGCATAGCACAAATAATAAGACTAACAATTCCATTGCTAAATAGGAAATTGCGGGGGAAAGACTTGCACAGCCAGACACGAGGTAATAGGGAATGTACCAGTTCATGATGAGGGAAGCTGCAAAGGGGAAGTCTATACAGGAATGAGTAGCGGAAACCACTGGTGTATACTTAGTTTAGTTTGTATAATTAAAGCTGGATTACAGCACATTCAGTGAGCTGAAAGTTTATCTTCCTGAACACACTATTAAAGAAAGACCCAGAAGATCGAGGGAAGCCTCAAGATGTATATACATTGAAGTTTGCTTTCTTTGCAAGCTGTGTATACTTTATCTTTGTTTGGTAGCCTAAACTGAACCATAAAGCCTTGAATTGCAGAACACTTTGCTTATGCAGTTATGGTTTGTATGCACAAGAGACAAGATGACTCACAATTTAGATACATTGGATGCACAGAATGACTTTTGCTACCGTGATTGAGGTGAACAGAAGAAAAAAGTGGGAAACAAACAATAGAATAGAATAGAATAGAATCTTTATTGTCACCTAACGTTTACATTGTCAGCCTAGCTGGTAAACTGGTGAGTCGTCATTTAAAAGAAAGAAAAAGAAAAACTAATTCTAATGTATATGTACATAAATTATCAATTACAAGTAATAATAATAAATAATAATATTAAATAATAATAAATAACAAATAATATATAAATAAATAAATAATTATCAATTACAAGTAGTTATGATATTGTGTCATCCATGAATTCCTGTATGGAGTAATATGTCTTATGTAATAACAGATCTTTTACACTTTTATTAAATAGTTTCAGAGTTTTTATTTCTTTGAGTCGTTGAGGTAATTTATTGTATATTTTTATACCCATATAATGGGGTGTTTTTTCATATAATGTTAATCTATGCATGGGGTATTTTATGCTGGACTCTTTCCGAGTGCCGTAATGATGACGATTTTGTTTTTGGATAAATTTCTCATAATTTTTATATACATAGGTGGATAACTCTAAAATATATACTGAGGGCATTGTTAGAATTTTTAATTTTTTGAATAGTGGTTTGCATGAATCTTTAAAGTTAGCATGTAACATTATACGTATACATTATACGTATTACCTTTTTTTGAATTTTAAAAACAGTTTCCCATCCCGATGCATTTCCCCACAATATTATACCATAGGCCAAGATCGAATGAAAATAGCTGTAATATACAATTTTTTTTGTTTCTATATTCATCATATTTGTCAGGCATAACATGTTATAGCAGGCCGAATTCAATTTTTTGGTTATATGTTCAATATGGATATTCCATTTTAAGCATTCATCTATGTGCATTCCTAATATCTTACTATAACCCTTTATTGTAGAACTATTATTATTGTCTACATTATCTTGTTTCAGATTAGCATTAGCAGCAGTTTTAAATTGTATAATACTAGTTTTTGTTTTATTTAAGCTCATACCATTATCAGTGAACCATTTGTCTAAGTTATTTAATGCATTGCTTATGTCAGTTTGCAAACTATTATGACATATTTTGTAAAATAACTGATGTGTCATCTGCATACAATATTGGATACCCATTTATACTTTGAGGTAAATCGTTAGTGTAAAGTATATAAAGCAGAGGACCCAGCACAGAGCCTTGCGGTACACCACTGGTATTTTCTCTCCATTTTGATTTATAAATTCCAGTGCTACATTTACTAATTACACTTTGTTTGCGATTGGACAGGTATGAATGAAACCACTTTAAGTTTTGATCTTTTATATTATAATATTCAAGTTTTTTTTAAAAGAATTTGATGACTTACGCAGTCAAAAGCCTTCGAAATGTCACACATTATTGCAGCAGTATTTTTTTGTAAATCTAAATTTAGTGCTATTTCATTTACTAATGTGGTTACAGCTGTAATTGTTGATAAATTTTTTCTAAAACCATGTTGGCAATCATTTAATATTTTATTTTTTTCCAAAAAAGCTTTTAGTCTAACATATACTAATTTTTCTAATATTGTTGAAAAACTTGTCAAGACTGATATTGGGCGATAGTTTTCTTGTTCATATGTACCACCTTTGTGCAAAGGAGTTATTAATGCATATTTCATTCTTTCTGGAAAAATGCCATAATGAAAAGATTGGTTAAATATTTTTGCAAGTGGCTCACTTATTTTATTCCCATCAGTATATAATATAGTACATCATATTAAACTTCACCTTCCATTAGTCAGTTTCCTCACTGCTTCCACCTGCATTCCTTGTCACTACCATTTTTCATATATACATCTTTTCTTAAATAAAAATTTTCAGTTTCTGTTTGTTCATTTTCAGCCCTCAATCTGTAGAGAATCTAGTAATTGCTTCAATAGCTTTGCTTGGTCCTTCAACTGAAATGGACCCTGCCTCTAGTCATAGGCAAACAGTAGCCATGGTTTAATTACACTGGGCAACCATGAACATGTTTCGGGGTTAAAAATAGTGAATTTACATGTATCTCCATTTCAAAAATCGCCATAAAAAGAATAGATTAGTTCTTGTTTTGAAGATAAAGTGACATTTCATTTTTAGAGTGAAGATTTTAAATTTGGGGTATTTTTGGGGGGGGGGGGGAGTTGGCACACCTGTCAAATAACATCAGAGAGAAATTTTGAAAATTAAGTGATGCAAAAGTTAAGGAAGCATTTTTTTTCAGACCCCAAATAGGAGAAGTTGTAAAGGAACCTGCATTTGACCAAGTTTTGGAGGGGAAAGAAAAGAAGCTTGGGAAGCCTTCAGGGGTGTTGTTCATGGATTTTTAGGCAACAAAAGAGATGACAACTAGAAGCATTTGGTGCCAGTGCTACTGCAAAAATACTGTAACCTTGGATGCAACATGTCCCTTAAGATCCATTTTATCCACTCCCACCTAGACTTTTTCCCTCCTAGTTGTGGAGCTGTTAGTTATGGCAGATTACTGTTGGTCTTTGTGTAGGGATTCTGCGGAACTCCATCACAAGAGATAAGCTAAAAGACGAAGTCAATAGGCCACCACATGATTCTCTTCAGACACAACTATCTGCAAAGTATTTTTCCAGAAATGTAGAACTCTTAGCATGTAATTACCAGTTAAAAGGATCAAATGCACCTTTATTGTTGTTAGCATGTCTGTAATTAAAATGTACCCTTTTCTCTCAATCCGTTAATATGTAATACTTCCACCTTGTGTATATCATTGTAACTGGAGCTAATAAAAATTGTTCAGTGTCATATTTGTTTTTCTCAACCGAAAATTAGTAGGAATTGCCTCATGAAGTGCTTGAAACATTCAAAAATTATTTTTTTGTTGCCCAGTGTTACTAGTGAATGCTGATTAAATTTTCCAATGTCCTCTATAATAATCTATGAATAGATTAAAAAGCACAGAACTAAGTTTTCACCCCCATTATTATTCTCGTTCCCTTCAGTAATTTTTCCCTTAGCTATTTTCGCTGAACACTCATTTCTACATAAGATCTTTATATTCCTTATAAATGGTTTACTCGCACATTCTTAATTACGTTAGCTAAGTCAGTAGTGGTTGAGGAAGGATGTGTTCTTGAGGTGCTCCTGCATTAAGAGGAAGAACATCTTAACTCACAATGGGAGTGGATATCACACTTTATAGAGCTAGAACTGGGCAGTTTAGAAGAGCAAAATTTGTTAACTCAAAAAACAGTTTTGGTGAGAAGATGACTAAGGTATTGGTTTTTGCAAGTATTTTAATTCTTTTGTTAGTGATTGGTGGAATTGAGAAGAACCCTGGCCCTGCAGACATAAAAGTAATGCTGGAAAATTTAACTGAAAAAATCAATAAAATAGAAGGTATGGAAGTGTGAATAGGGAAACAAATGGAAAATATGGCAACTAATGTCAAAGAAGAAGTCAAAGCTGAGGTGCAGTTTACAAAAAGAGAAGTTAATATGATCAAGGAAAGAATGGAAAGACTGGAGGAAAGAGAAAGAAGATCTAACTTAGTATTCATAGGAGTCAAGTAAAGAAGGTTATAATGGCCAGTAGAAGAAATAACAGATATAATGAAAGAGAAGCTGGAAATAGTTTTGTATGGAGGGGAAGTAATTGAAGCTTATCGAATTGGGAGACAGTTTGGAAGGAGAGCAATCATAGTGAAATTAGCAAGTCCCAGCTACTACATGAAGTACTTATAAGAGCTAAGAAATTAAAGGGAACAGAAATTATCAACAGATCTATCGCCAAAGAAGAGAGCCTTGCAGAGAAATTTAATACAATGAATGAAAGAAGCAAGAAGTCAGGGAAGAACAGCATACATTAGAAATTTTCAGCTGTCTTGAATTGACCCAGATAAGACAATTCTATTATTGCATTATCTTACAGCCCGCTTTTATCTACAAAAAAGACTTTCATAGGAGACAAGACATTTTAGTAATTATTAATTTATAGAAGAGTCGTATTTATTACACAGTTAAATCTTGATATTTTAGTAATTGATACTGGAAGAGAGAGGAAAACAAGAGGAGCATTTAACATGCATCTTTCATTTTCTAAACTATTGAAACAATGGGTACTACAATACTAAATCAATTTTGACTCTAGTCACCGCAATGGAAATCTTTACATTTTAAATGCAAGGAAAATTTTTGCATGCACAATGCGCTTAGTTTGTCCTTCTCCCACCATTACACAAAAAGGCGGGCAGAGCTGCAAATCACGTGAGTCTTGAGTGCAAATCAGCAACTTCCTTTCATTAGCAGCCTAGGTCTCAGCCTGCCTCTGGTATTTGCATACAGCAAGTTGTTTATGTGTTGTTAACATCTGATTTTTGATCTTGGTGCTGTTTTTGAAGGTGTGTATTTCTGAATCCGTACACAAAATGGGACACATAGAGCTCACTTGTAAGGAGAAGACTTATGCTTTAATTCTGTTAGAGGTAGGAACATACGTAATTCATATAGCTACTGATCTAAATGTTTAGGTTTATGACCTAAAAAACGCAGCAGCACCTTTGCCATATGGCAACACACCAACTCGAAAGACAGGTTCAGGTGGTAAAAGAAAGACCTCCAAGGACTGATGACTTTCTAAAACTTGAAGTGATGGCTAATCCATGGATTACAGCCACAGGGTTAAAAAATAATCATCCAGAGCTGCTCAAAAGTGATGCAATCTGGACCATTCAGCAGCGTCTTCAAAAAGACTTAGGTTTACCAATTCGCTGTGCTGTCAAGAAGCCTTTTCTAACTGAAAGTATGATGAAGAAAAGAGTACATTTCTTCAAAACATATCAGCACTGGATATCAGAGGACTGGTGCAAAGTAATGTTTTCTGATGAAAGCACTTTCACATTGGTCCAAAAGGTGAGAAGGCCAAAAAATGTGCCACAATATGATCTAAAGCTTATGGTCAAAACTGTTAAACATTCAGAAAGTGTAATGGTATGGGGTGCCTTTAGTGGTAATTGTGGTAGAGGTGGCTTGTGCTTTCTCCCTAAAAATGTAACAATGAAGGGAAGTAAGTGTTTAGAGGTGTTACAACAGCATTTGTTCACAATTTGACAATTCATCAGTGTCACTTCTTTAGGCGTGATGGTGCCCCTGCTCATAGAACAAAGATGGTTCAGAAGTTACTAAAAGACAATAATATTCCTGTACTTGACTAGCTTGGTAACTCTCGTGACCTAAATCCAATAGAAAATGCTTGGGATCAAATGAAAAATAAAATAGAAGAGCTGCAACCATCAAATATTAAGGAGCTGCAGGAGCTGTTGAAGAAGTTCTGGGTGGAAATGGACAAAAACTATTTTGAAAATCTAGCACATTCGATACTCAGGAGACTCATGAAGGTGATACAAGTTAAGTGAAATATGACCAAGTAGTAATTATACGCAGAAGTTCAAAATAAAACCATGTAAAGTCACTGTTTCTTGTTTATATTACCATGTAAAAATTTCCATTGTGGCCCCTGTTGCTTCCGAAATGCATGTGAGATTGAAATATTATTACCATTAATATGATTTTAATGTAAATGAAATTATTGTATAACGATACTTTGGATTAACAAAGATTTATTCATCCTTTTGATTATAATACATGATATAGGACATGCCAAGTACTTATAACTAAAAGTTGTACAGTAAATATTTACACAACACAAGTTTAGAAATGAAAATTCAGAAACCGTATGACCAATATAACAATTTATCTGTAGCTGACATTCAGAAGAAACAAAATCACCTATACTATAAAAAAATGTTCTAACAGGAACTTTTTCACACAGTTAAGGAAGTGCAGATATTGTCAACCTAGTATAATAAATTACACACCCAGAAGGGGTTCAAGGAAAAGTATTTAAAAACTCATCAACTGAGTAGAAACAATGTTGCAATAGCAGATGTTTCACCTTGTGCTTAAATGCAGTTTCTGAGGTGGTGAGTTTAATATTATCGGGTAGCTTGTTATATAAGGTAATTCCAGAGTATCTTACGCTTTTGTATTTGTATTTGTATTTATTCATCCTTTTGATCATAGTACATGATATAGGACACGTCAAGTACTTATAACTAAAAATTATACAATAAACATATACACAACACAAGTTTAGAAATGAACATTCAGAAACTGTATGTACAATATAATAACAATTTATCTGTAGTTGACATATTCAAAAAATTCACCTATACTATAAAAGTAATGTTCTAACAGGAACTTTTTCACACAGCATTTAAATTTAGAAAGTGCAGATGTGCTCTTTAGGTGTTCAGGTAGGCCATTATAAAGGCAAAGTCCAGTATATTGTCGCCCTGGCGGTAGAATCGCGAAGCCGATGAAAAATGATGGCCGGTGGAGATTCGGAAAACTTCGGAACCAATCGTTACCGGTAGCGACAGACAGTTGGATGTAGAGTTGGAAAAATAAACAGTTTAAGGTTCTAGCAATTTTGTAATGGTGAACAGTGTATTTCGAGGAGAATAAAGTGTACTTTGTGTGTTTTTTAACCTCATTTTATCATTTCACGAACCCACAAAGTCACAACTGGTGTCAGGAAGCGGGATAACTACATCACCGAACGTTATGGCCATGGAATCGGCATTGGAAATGCTTTTGCAGAAGATGAACGAATTAACAGCGAAGTCGGAAGCGGCAAATAACAACTTGGCCGCGAAGATGAACGAGTTAACAACAAAAACAGAAGCGGCAAATAACAACCTGGCCGCAGAGTTGAAAGAAATAAAGACCGAATTGACCACAGAAATGAAGGCAGCGAACGACAGTCTGGCCACGGAAATAAAGGAGGCGAACGAGGTCCTCGCCGCCAAATTTGAGGAACAGTTGGCCGGCGTGAGGGATGACGTGACGCAGCTGGGCAAGCGGATGGGCCAAGTGGAAGAGCGCGTCGAGGACCTGGCGAACCGCTTCAATGACCTAGAGGAAAAGGCCGACAATAAGGCCAAGTCCCTGAACGCAACGGTTGAAGACGTCGAAGACCTCGCGAAGCGCGTAAACAACCTGGAGGGAAAGGCCGACAGCAGCGTCAAGTCCCTGAACGCCATGGTGGAAGACGTCGTCGGCAGGAGACTGAAGGATTTGAAGGCTGACGCACCGGGACGCGACACAACATCGGCGCGCGTCAAACCTCCGAAATATGACGGCGCGTCAACATTCGAGGTCTACCGCCGCCAGTTCGACACAGTGGCCAAGCACAACACATGGTCACCGGAGGAGGAGGCCACACAGCTAATAGCCAGCCTCCAGGGACGGGCCGCGGAAGTCCTAAACGCGGTGCAGACAACGGCGGCGCCCAAGGACATCTGGGAGGCCCTGGAGAATCGTTTCGGGAACCACCGCTTAGCCGCAGCGTACCGCAGCCAACTAAAGGCAAGGTCGCAGCATCCGGGGGAGACGCTGCAGGAGTTAGCCATAGCGATTGAGCAGCTAGCTAGCAAGGCCCTGGTTGACCTGCCACTGGAGTTCGTATCCCGGGAAACCGCCTACAATTTTGTCGACAGGGCACGGGACACGGAGATTCGTCAGCGCCTAATGCTCGGCGATTATAAAAACATCCACGAGGCACTGACAGCGGCATTAAGGATGGAGGCGGACAAGGTGGCATCTATCCCGACGTCGAGAACGAGGAGTGTCCGCTACGCTGGGGGCAGAAGACCAGCTGAGGGACGCCGGCGAACACCTAGCGGCCTGTGTTTGGGGTGTGGACAGCCCGGACACCTGCGGAGAGACTGCCCACACCAGGAAGAGCAGCCGGAAAACGAGTAAGGGCCGTCGTGGAGAGGGGCACGTCGGCGCCATCACCACCATCCCCTCGAGTGACACTGCGCGCCATCAGCCGGCGTATGGATGACAGCCTCATCGCGGACGGTTGGGTAAGAGGAAAGCCGTGCCGCGTGCTAGTGGCCACTGCGGCGACCGTGACCATCATCAGACCTGACGTGGCGAAGGGTTTGCCGACGGGGAAACCGAGCCGACCATACCAGCTTGTGACGGCATCGGGCGACACCATGCCTGTGCAGAAGGAGGCCCTGCTGGAGCTGAACTTGGGACGGAGTGCCGTGCGTCTGTGGGTGTTCGTCGCGAAGGTGGCTGAGGAGGTGATTCTGGGACTGGATGCCCTCAGGAGCCACGAGGCGACGGTCGACGTCGGCAGGAAGGTCCTGAGGCTCAACGGAGAAGAGGTTATACTCCGTCAACCAGAAGAGCGCCTTGGAATTGGCAGGGTCGTCTTGAGCGAAGACGTGGTTGTCCCCGCGAGGAGCGAAGTGATAGTGACGGCGCGACCGGAAGGCCAGACACCAGGTGGGGTCCAGAGGCAGCAGGATTACGACTTCACCTCGGAACATTCCAGAGGGAAGAGCCACGGTAACGCGGACGCTATGTCCCGAAGACCCTGTCCAGAAAATTGCAGCCAATGCACAAGAGTGGAGGAGAAGGAGCGTGCTGCAGCAGTTCGAGTAGTCACGTCAATGCCTGCGGATGGCAGGGATAGCGCAGGCCTCAGGAGGGAGCAGCTGGCGGACGCAGACTTGGGGCCACTCTTGAGGGATGTGGAGAACCTGGTGGACCACCTGCACGACATGCACGGATGGCTCGCCAGAACATTCAGAAGGTGAGCGACCGCATGAATACCCGATACGACAGGTAAGCCAACAGCCAAGGGTTCCTGCAAGGTGACCTGGTCTGGTTGTACCGCCCGACCCGGACCAAGGGACGCTGCCCGAAGCTTCAGCAGTCATGGCAAGGACCGTACCGTGTGGTGAATAGGATTAACGATGTGGTCTACCGCATCCAGAAGGTGCCCCGAGGAAAGATGTTGGTGATACACCTGGATCGCCTGGCCCGCTACGAAGGCGCTGTTCGGGACGACCAGCCTTGAGGAGGGAGCAGTGTCGTCCTGGCGGTAGGCTTGCGAAGCCGATGAAAAATGATGGCCGGTGGAGATACGGAAAACTTCGGAACCAATCGTTACCGGTAGCGACAGACAGTTGGATGTAGAGTTGGAAAAATAAACAGTTTAAGGTTCTAGCAATTTTGTAATGGTGAACAGTGTATTTCGAGGAGAATAAAGTGTACTTTTTGTGTTTTTTAACCTCGTTTTATCTTTTCACGAACCCACAAAGTCACAATATATAAAGCTTTTACCAAACAAACTGGTGTTATGGGGGATTATACTTATTTGCTCTTTTCTTCGAGTATCATGGTTATGTGTTTGTGTATTAGTGGAGTATAAATGGATATTTAATTTAACAAAGGTTACTATTTCTTGGATATACAAGCAAGGTAGAGGCAATATTTTTAATTCTTGATAAAGTCTTCTGCAACTAGTTCTTTTGTTTAACTTTAGTATGGTATGTATAGCTCTCTTTTGTAATCTAAATATGGTAATCGCTTTTTCACAGTTCCCCCATAGTATTATACCATAAGAAATGATACAGTGAAAGTATGCATAGTACAGGGATAAAAGTGCTTCTCTATTCATTACTTTAGACAGTATAAACAGGGGAAAACACAACTTGCTAAGTTTCTTAGAAATTTCGTTAATGTGAATATTCCACTTCAAGTTTTTATCTAGATGTAGACCAAGGAGATTTGTGATTTCAGAGTAACCAATATATTTATCATTTAGTATTATATCAGGGCCACTACTTTGGATACCATGTATATTTTGAAAAGAAATAGCCACTGTCTTTTCTGCATTTATTACTAATCTGTTTGCTTCAAACCACTTGATTAGTTGATTGGTACCAGTTTTATATTATCATCTAGAGAATAGAAATTTGGCCCGGTTAGAAAAATACTGGTATCATCAGCAAAAGAAGTTAAATTACAATTCTTGATAAAACACTCTAGATCATTTATGTATATCAGAATAGTGATGTATTATGTGTAACCATGCTCAGTTTATGCCTATTTCTAGTGAGATAATCATGTTTTTCTGAATTTATATGAAAATAAACCAAGTGTTTTCTAACAAACAATTATAATGAACAGCATACTCGCTTGACATGAAGGACTTTTAACTAGGGCTGTCGCTTATTACTCAACATAATGTTCAGTTTTCAGAACTGAGTATGTGATTATTGTATTTAATAACATTATATTGTCCAACATTTCAGGTTGTATCCAGCAAGATTTTCTGGTGGCAAATCACCATTGACTTATGGTGAAGTCTCAGGAAGAGACTCTGGCTATGAGGAGGACCCTTATCAAACACGACAAGCGATAACCCTATCCATCAGAACTAGAGGGATTGGATTTGGACTCTGCCATCTATATAATTTATCATCTAATTATACAGAAAAGATCCAAATGCCAAACATTTATCAGTTATACCGGGTGTATCTAGGTTTACTCGAGATAAAGATGGAACTAATCAAGAAAACTTATCCCCTTCTACCCAGAAACATTGACAGCATTTACAACTACAGATGTAATCCTCAATTAGCACAATTAGCGCAAACAGTGTCTGTTCCTGAGCCCATTAGATGTATAATCAATGCAGTCGGTGTTATTGAACACAATGATAATGTTTACATACCGGCAGTCGCAGACCAACCCCAAACAAGCAATCATAGGCTAATTCCAAGACCAGAGAGTATTCTTCTCTCCAACCTGCGTGAGACTGTGGAGGTACTCGCAGACGCACTGACCCCAAATACAGCTCGAAAAAATTTTCATGACAATAATCCAATACCAGGTACCATATGGGATGATTATTTATTGATTAATCCAGATGATAATATTCCTAAAGATTATGATATCCGTGAGGACTACACACGAGATGTGTTGCTAGTATCACCTTTAATATCTCAGTTGCAGAGGTATTTGCCTAAAATGGCAGGTGGCTGTCTTGATTATGAGGGAGGAGGTGACCTGTCTTTATTCATCTCCAACAAAATGGAAACACTTAAAACGTGTGACAGACTGCTGAATGAAGAGTTAGGTGACTATTATAGACAATGTGTCCCTGAAGGAAACATCGTTAGGTATTGGAGCTACGAGAAGCTGTCCCATTCAGAAAGATTAAAAGGGCAAGTAAATCTTTTAGGTGAACAACCGCCTTTTGAAAATCTTATGCAACCAGTATATGTCATGAGCAATGAGAACATTGCAGGCTATGCAATCCAAAGTAGCTACATGGGAGCCTCCCTGAGAATGTATGCTTCATTCTCCCTTGAAAGGAAGAGACACCAAAGAAAATCAGTAAAACCTTCCAGCAAATAATAGACTGAATATAATGTAAGAATATATGTAATATCGTGGTCTACACTATAAATTGTGTGAAGTGACCACACGCCATCAATGCCATTATTGGGCCATGCCATGGCTGAGCAATTAGACTGATTGTCTCCGGCCCACGTTCAACCCCAGGCAACAGTATGTGAGATTTGTGGTAGACAGCATGGCACTGGGGCAGGTTTTTTCCAGGATTTCCGGTTTTCCCCTTCACCATTCCACCAATTGCTCCAATATCATCTTTCCTTTCATCCATTCAGTTTACTTCTGTCACTCTCTTTCCAGCATCGTGCTGATCAGCCATCCTTTCTGTATCTGATCAAGAGTATTGGTTCCTCAATCCGGCACCTATGGCATAAGAGGCAGAAGACCAAGAGCTTCAGTTAGTCTTGAAATTTAAAAACATAATTTGATTAATGAAAGCGAGAGTGTACACCTATGTAGCATTTGTAATAAGAACTTTCTCATTTGAAAAAACATCTGATTTATGATGCTAAGAGCCCGCACCAGTTTATAACGTATAGTAAGAACTTTACTCAGTTATCATTTACTAAACAATATTTGGTTCATGATAAGAGGCCTTACCAATGTAAAACTTGTAATAAGAGCTTTTCTGTGTTCAAATTTGAAAAGGCATAATTTCATTTTTGAGGGTAAGAAGGCATACCAATTTAAAAATGCATGGTCTAATTTATGATGGTTTAAACAAAAATAATTTTATACTGTACAAGAATACTTAGAATATAACATACATGCTAGTGAATTTATGTAAAACTATCATAAATTATAGTAGTAGGTACCTAATTGTTTTCTTTGATTTGATTTATTGATTCATCCATTAAAACATGTACATGTTATAGGACACGTCAAATTAAAAACTAAGTACAATATTTATAATTAAGGTAGCTAACTAAATATTTACAAATTTAAAAATTCATCCACGCTGTAGAAGCTATTGGATCTAAGGAAGTTTAATAACAATTTCTTAAATTGATGTTGTGATTCAATCTTTTTTATAGATTCAGGTAGCTTATTGTAAAGATGTAAGCCAGCATATGTGAAACTATTTTCATACATCTTTGTTTTGTGTGACTTCACAAATAAATTATTCTTTGTTCTAGTGTTGTGTATATGAATTTCAGAATTTGTTTTGAATAAACTTAGGCTTGCTTTCATATGTACAAGAGTTTCATATATGTATATACTTGGCAGTGGTAAGATACCTAATTTACTGAAGTATGGCTTACAACTAGTTGTGCTTGAGACATCTGCTATGATTCTAATTATTTTCTTTTGGTATCTGAATACTTTTATACTGTCTTTGGAATTTCCCCAAAAAATTATACCATATGCCAACAAACTGTGTATATATGAAAAGTACACTATTCTCCGAACTTTCAAGCTTGACATGCCTGTAATCGCCCTCATTAAGAAACACATTTTACTAAGCTTTTTCGTCAATGCCTCTGTGTGAGTTTCCCAATTTAAATTTTCATCTAGTATTAGTCCCAGAAATTTAATAGTTTGTACGTAATGTATTTGGTCTTGTCCCAGCATTAATTTTGGATACAATTGACTTCCACTCATTTTATTATAGAAGCTTAGGGCTGCTGTTTTCTCCTTACTCAATATTAACATATTGGCACTAAACCATTTTTGAATATATTTTAGATTATTTTCAATATGTACATCTGCCCCTTCCTTATTCACCCCTTTGATAAAAATATTTATATCATCTGCAAAAAGTGTAACATTTATATTGGATCTGTTTTCTACATTATCTGCCAAATCATTAATGTACACTGTTTAATTTTATTATTACTACAGTAAAGTTAACTTACGATAATTACCAGCTTAAGCCATGCAAATAATCTGATTTCACCTAGAATTTTATATGCATTAATTTGTAAACCTTCTTGTAAATACATTGTAAATACTTTTTATAACTGACGAAACCTATTGCTTCATGTAAGCTTAATGGTGAGTAAAGGATGATTATTATTATTATTATTATTATTATTATTATTATTATTATTATTATTATTATTATTATTATTATTATTATTATTATTATTATTATTATTATTATTATTATTATTATTATTATTATTATTATTATTATTATTATTATTATTATTATTATTATTATTATTATTATTATTATTATTATTATTATTATTATTATTATTATTATTATTATTATTATTATTATTATTATTATTATTATTATTATTATTATTATTATTATTATTATTATTATTATTATTATTATTATTATTATTATTATTATTATTATTATTATTATTATTATTATTATTATTATTATTATTATTATTATTATTATTATTATTATTATTATTATTATTATTATTATTATTATTATTATTATTATTATTATTATTATTATTATTATTATTATTATTATTATTATTATTATTATTATTATTATTATTATTATTATTATTATTATTATTATTATTATTATTATTATTATTATTATTATTATTATTATTATTATTATTATTATTATTATTATTATTATTATTATTATTATTATTATTATTATTATTATTATTATTATTATTATTATTATTATTATTATTATTATTATTATTATTATTATTATTATTATTATTATTATTATTATTATTATTATTATTATTATTATTATTATTATTATTATTATTATTATTATTATTATTATTATTATTATTATTATTATTATTATTATTATTATTATTATTATTATTATTATTATTATTATTATTATTATTATTATTATTATTATTATTATTATTATTATTATTATTATTATTATTATGATTATCATTATTATTATCATTATCATTATGAAAGCTGTACTAATGTCAACGTTATAGATATTTACTCTGTATCAAATTTGAAAAGACAATGTTATAATGGGGTAAGAAGCCGTTCCAACGTAAAACTTTCACAAATGCTTTACTCACGTTTCAGATTCTAAAAGAGATAATCTGATTGATGAGTGTAAGGAGGAGTAGTGGATAACTGAGTGTGTTGACTTAACAGAATACTACACCTAACAGAGTTGTTTCAAATAGTTAGTTCTGCTTTCAGTCTAAGCACATGGGCTTATGTTCAAATTATGCATCTTTACTGTGAGACGCATCTACTTCACATTCAAGATGTCCCAATTTTAAATTTATTAAGGGTGCAATATCTGGATAAAGTCCGAAATATCAGGTAACTGCAAGCTCTGAAGTGTTTGTTAATGTTTATAAGCTCCACTGTCACTTCACTGTGTTCCGAGATATTCCTTAACATTGTCATAGTAGCAATACGGAATATGACAACCATAGCCTCTTGTTCCAACTTGTTTAATCCCTGGGAAGTCGAACCCAAGACTTGAATCACATGTACAAAGGGCTCTCACCGCACTTCATGAGGAGCCTCAAAAAGCATGATTCTTCCTCACTCACTGACATGTAACCACTTACACACAAATATTAATGTATTACAATTACTTAAATTCTTACTAAACTTTGTTCCTTTGATCATTCCTGCAGTCCTTAAGCCATAGTTCTATAAAGTAAAACTTTCCAAATATGGAGGAAAATATGGTTAAGTAATCTGAGGTCATTAGATATTTTAATCAATTCTCATTTTTGTACAATGTATTTTGAGGTTAGGTAGGAAAGATCTGCATGATGTTAGTTTAATTCAAGTAGCACTGCAAAATACAGAACCAAATGAAAGTAAAGAAGTTTGTGTTCCCAATGTTCTTTGGGATGACTCTACCTCCTAAAGTGTTCCTTTGCAATTGTTTCTAAATTTCTTTTGATTTTTCCAATATAAATTTGACTACAGTCACAGCATTCAATTTTATATATCCCTGATTTTTTGTTAGATGGAATAGCATCTTCGATGTTTGAGCAAATTAGTTTTTTTAAGGAGTAATGGTTCACTGGTGCTAGTTGAATGTTTTGTTTTTTGAAGACTTTTTTGAATTTATCAAAGGCCCATGGATGGTAAGTGAATTTTTTGAAGATCATTTTAGTTTCTGTAGCTGAGAGGGTTGTGGTTTCCTTTAGTAGTTTCTTCTTTTTTGCTAAGTTCACTTTTTTGTCAAATGAAAAATAAATTCCAAAATAGAATTAGTTTGAGTGATTTGTATTCACATTTTCCAAGAAATACATTTCCTCAACGACATAGAAATGCTGCTCGATTTACAACTGTTACTTCTCTCTGTTTACGACTCACACTTGGCAAGTCGTCGCCTCCTTAAATACCTCATTGAAAATTCTAGATATTTCCGGAATAAACAATCATTCGAATGTTATATACAACAATCAATATATCACTAGAATTTTCCAATTACCTCACTTATCTGTGTCGGTAAGACTTGTCTCACTGATAAACAATCCGACTGTTATCTTTATCTGCAGGCTCTTTGTGTACACAAACAGCGCTTTTTTCTCGGCACCGAAACCTCCGTGCTTTTCGCCGCGACATTGCTCCCTCCTCAAGTCTGGTCGTCCCGAACAGCACCATCGTAGTGGGCCAGAAGATCCAAGTGTACCACCAACATCTTCCCTCGGGGCACCTTCTGCGTGCAGTAGACCACGTCGTTAATCCTGTTCACCACCCGGTATACGGTCCTTGCCATGGTTGCTGAAGCTTCGGGCAGCGTCTCTTGGTCCGGGTAGGGCGGTACAACCAGGCTAGGTCAACATGCTGGAACCCTTGGCTGTTGGCTTGCCTGTCGTATTGGGTATTCATGCGGTCGCTCGCCTTCTGGATGTTCTGACGAGCCATCTCATGCGTGTCGTGGAGATGGTTCACCAGGTTCTCCACATACTTGGTTGCTGGCTGTTTTGCCTACGGGGAGCTTCCAAAAGCCAGATCACAGGGGAGGCGTAACATTAAGCTGGCTGGCGTGATCCCCGTGGTGTCGTGTGTTGACGAGTGGTAGGCCAGCAAGAACAGTGACACCTTGACGTCCCAGTCACGCTGATGACTGGCCACGACGTTCCTCAGATGCTCTTCTAAGATCTTGAGGTACCTTTTGACCATGCCATCCGACTGGGGATGCAGAGGTGCTGTGCGCGTCTTGTTAACCCCAAATCCTTCTAATGCCTTCTTCATTAGGTTGGATTCAAAATTGGTACCCTGCTCGCTGTGGATCTCTAACGACACCCCGAATCGGCAGAACACTTGCTTCACGAGACAGTCTGTGACTATCTCTGCTTCCTGTTTTGGGATGGCATACACCTCGGGCCACTTGTATATGTTGCCTCGGTCGGACACTGGTAATGGTCCAGCTATGTCGCCAGCGATCCTTTCAAATGGCGCTCCGACGTTGTACTGTTGCATGCGACCCCGTCTCCTAGTCTCGGCTGTGACTCACCGCGCATGCGTGGCATTTACGGCACCATCTCTCAGCATCTGCTCGGAGCCTCAGCCAGTAGTAGTGCTGTTGGAGTTTGTCGATCGTCCGGTGTCCTGAAGTACCGACATGCACTTCCCCCAAGAATTCCGGGACCTTACTTCGGGGAAGTACCAACTGTTCACTTTGCGTCTTCCCATCAGGTGATTCCCATACCCGAAACAGCACACCCTCTCTTGTCTTCAGTGTGTCCCATGGGACCCAGTACGACTTGTAGGTGGCGCTCCTCGGTGCAATGTCCTTCCAGGTTGTTGTTGTCCCTGCCTCCACTTTTCTCAGGAGTGGCCCCAAGTCTGCGTCCGCCAGCTGCTCCCTCCTCAGGCTTGCACAGTAACTGCCGTGATCACTCTTGACAGCTGCGGCATGCTCCTCTTCCACTCTTGTGCTTTGGCTGCACTCCTCTGGGCAGGATATTCAGGACATGCCGTCTGCGTTGCCATGGCTCTTCCCTCTACGATGTTCAGAGGTGAAATCGTATTCCTGCAGCCTCTGGACTCATCGGGCTGTCTGACCTTCCAAGTTTCTAAAGCTCAGTAGCCAGTTTAGGGCGGAGTTGTTAGTCCTCAGGTGGAATGGCTGACCATACAGGTATTTGTGGAAATGCTCCAAGGTCTTTACTACTGCCAGTAACTCTCGCCGGGTGATGCAGTAGTTCTTCTCTGCCTTGAATAGCGTCTTGCTGTAGTAGGCTATCACCCGCTCATGGCCGTCCTGGACTTGCAATAGGACGCCTCCAATGCAATGTTTGCTGGCGTCGGTGTCCACAATGAAGGCGCCGTCTGGTTGTGGAAATCCCAAAATTGGAGCACTGCAAAGCGTCTTCTTCAGCTGCTGGAAAGTGCCTTCGCCGTCCTCCGTCCACACGTAAGGTCGGTGTTCTTGTCAGGTGGGTGAGGGGCTTGGCAATGTTAGAGAACCGCTTTATGAAATGACAGTAATAACTGCACAGCCCTAGGAAACTGCACAATTCTCTCTTATCCTTTGGCCGAGGCCCATCTATTATACAAATATAATAATTCGTCACATAAAACTTCACTTATCTTAAAAGAAAATGATGTTGCAAATGTTGCAATCACTAGAGGTGACTATGTTTTTGTCAGTATTACCAGAATCTGAAAATGAAATAAACTTAATAACAGAATCGACTGCCAGTATTTCAAAATTCACTATGTAATGTTTACTTTTTAAAATAATATTTCCCTAACCATTAAATCTATTGGATCATTTACTTGTTTTAATAATAATAATAATAATTTTAATAATTTAACTTATTTAATGGTTTGGGAAAAATTATTTATTTTAAAAAATAAACACAGCATAATAACTTTTTAAATATTGGCAGTTGATTCTGTTTTTAAGTTTATTTCATTTCCAGATTTTGGTAGTACTGGCAAAAACAGTGACCCCTATTGATTATAATGTTGACAACGAGGTGGTTTGAGCTGATGATGTGAATGAGGTTTTCATGAAATTGCGATCCTCATCAACTTATAAGAACATTTTCATTATTTTCTTTTAAGATAAGTGAAGTTTTATGTTAGAAATAATTATATTTGTATAGTATTTGTTGTTTTGCAGTAAGTAGCATCATGTTTTAGACATTTATATAGTTCTACATTGATCAAGTACAGCTTCCATGTGACTATGGAGCTAGATAATCCAACATCGTTGTCTCCAGTTTTATATGTCCCTTGGGCGGTGTATATGAAGTTTTTGAAAAGATCTCCTGCTTCACTTTCACATAGATAAAAACTCTTTATCGCAAATCTGATGCTCTTTGTTTTGATGTATTGCTTAAAATCTAAGTGGCCCATCCAAAAGATCAAACTATCATCAGCAGTGACGTTTTCACTAGACACAACTTTCTTTAAATTTTGCAGTAATATAATAAAAAAACTGTAGTGATTTGCATAGTATATTATTTACAGTTTCTGTTTAGGTGAAATGATGGAACCTCGAAATGAAAGTAAATCTGTTATATCACATGCATTTCCCAGAAAATGGAGTAGGTCTCCTGTGATCTGTAGGCCGGTACTGTTCATTCTTATAGATGTGAATAGTGTAAACATAATGCCATTGGCATGATGTAGTCAGCGGGTCATTCAGTGAGTGGCAAGCAAACGAGCAAGCATCAATCTGTCCAGGTGTCTAGCATGTGACAAGAGTATTTGTCTGTATGATACTTATTATAGTAATTTGTTTATGGCACAGCTCAAATAATAAGACTAACAATTCCATTGTTAAATAGCAAATTGCAGGGGAAAAACTTGCACAGCCAGACACAAGGTAATAGGGAATGTACCAGTTCGTGATGAGGGAAGGTGTAAAAGGGAAGTCTGTACAGGAATGAGTAGCGGAAGCCACAGGTGTATACTTAGTTTAGTTTGTATAATTAAAGCTGGATTACAGCGCATTCAGTCAGCTGAAAGTTTATCTTCCTGAACACACTATTAAAGAAAGACCCAGAAGATCGAGGGAAGCCTCAAGATGTATATACATTGAAGTTTGCTTTCTTTGCAAGCTGTGTATACAATTATCTTTGTTTGGTAGCCTAAACTGAACCATAAAGCCTTGAATTGCAGAACACTTTGCTTATGCAGTTATGGTTTGTATGCACAAGAGACAAGATGACTCACAATTTAGATACATTGGATGCACAGAATGACTTTTGCTACAGTGATTGAGATGAACAGAAGAAAAAAGTGGGAAACAAACAATACATCACATCACACATATTAAACATCATATTAAACTTCACCCTCTGTTAGTCAGTTTTCCTCACTGCTTCCACCTGCATTCCTTGTCACTACCATTTTTCATATATACATCCTTTCCTGAATCAAAATTTTCAATTTCTGTTTGTTGATTTTCAGCCCTCAATCTGTAGAGAATCTAGTAATTGCTTCAATAGCTTTGCTTAGTCCTTCAACTGAAATGGACCCTGCCTCTGGTCATATGCAAACAGTAGCCATGGTTTAATTACACTGGGCAACCATGAAAATGTTTCGGGCTTAAAAATAGTGAATTTACATGTATCTCCATCTGCTGAATTCAAAAATCACCATAAAAATGATAGATTAGCTCTTGTTTTGAAGATAAAGTGGCATTTCGTTTTGTAGAGTGAAGATTTTAAATTTGGGGGAATTTTTTTTGGGAGTTGGCACACCTGTTAAGTAACATCAGAGAGACATTTTGAAAATTAAGTGATACAAAAGTTAAGGAAGGCATTTTTGTTGGACCACAAATAAGAGAACTTGTAAAGGATCCTGTATTTGTCCAATTTTTGAAGGGGAAAGAAAAGAAGCTTGGGAAGCCTTCAAGGGTGTTGTTCATGGATTTTCAGGCAACAAAAGGGATGACAACTACAAGCATTTGGTGACAGTGCTACTGCAAAAATACTGTAACCTTGGATGCAACTTGTCCCTTAAGATCCATTTTCTCCACTCCCACCTAAACTTTTTGCCTCCTAGTTGTGGAGCTGTTAGTTATGAACACGAGGAGAGATTCCATCAGGACATTTCTGTTATGGAAAAAAGATATCAAGGCCATTGGATTGAAGTAATGCTTGTAGATTACTGTTGGTCTTTGTATAGGGATTCTGCGGAACTCCCATCACAAGAGGCAAGCTAAAAGACGAAGTCAATAGGCCACCACATGATTCTCTTCAGACACGACTATCTGCAAAGTATTTTTCCAGCAATTTAGAACTCTTAGCATGTAATTACCAGTTATAAAAATCAAATGCACTTGCATTGTTGTTAGCATGTCTGTAATTAAAATGTACCTTTTTCTCTCAATCCATTAATATGTAATACTTCCACCTTGTGTATATCTTAGAAACTAGAGCTAATAAAAGATTTTCATTGTCTTATTTGTTTTTTTCAACCCAAAATAGAACCAGATATAATTATCAAATGGTTAGAGAAAGTTTATAGTATGGTGGTAGTGGGATAGAAGTATGGGGACGAGAAGGAGGTTGGGGAGTTATAGATGAGATGCTGTAAACAAATGCTTGAGTTACCAAATGCAGGTAGCACAAATAGAGATGGCTAGATTTGCCATTGAAACTCTGGTATAGAATATTGAATCTGGAAGAAAGGAATTTCTTAAAACAATGTTGAATTTATCAAGAGAAAAGTTTAAACAACAAGCAATGGGTAGAATGTCTTAGAAATAATCTAGAGATCAGTGGGTTAGGGCAAATGTGGAGAAAAAGAGAAAGTAATGTAAAACATTTCTGGAGATCTGCAAGAAAAAGATTTGAAGACATAGAAATGTAGAAAATATTTAGTGAAATAGCTGAGAAGAGATCCTTAGTTTGTTATATACCAATGAAGGGGACTTGGTGAAGGGAAAAGTACATAGACGTGACGAATAAAGAAGAGAGAGAAGGTGTAGCATGGGTGAGAGTAGCAGTATGGCAACTGAAAGGTTTAAGGAAGGGTATTCCACAAAATTACTGTCCCATATGTAGGGGAAATGAGAGCTTAGAACCAGGCGGCAGTATCGCAATGCCGATCAATAAATGATGGCCGTTGGAGAGAGGGGAGACAGGAGGGGTACCTGAGTCTTCGTTTACCCCTCCTCCTGCCACTCGAAGTGACACGAAACTTGCAGAATGTTTTCCCCCTCCATAAAAGGAGATTCGGGAAACTTCGGGCCGATCAATACCGGAAGCGACAGTCAGTTGAGTGTAGTGTTGTGGCGTGCGGTGTGTAAGTAGCGTCGAGCGTACGTGTAAAGACGAACTGGCAAAAATGTAATTGTGTACATTAAATTGTAATTGTGATATTGGAATAAGGTGGAAATAAAGAACATTTTGAGTGGTGTAATTGAACTTTTTAATTTCACGAACCCACAAAGTCACAACTGGCGTCAGAAGTGGGATAACGGCCATGGAATCGGCACTGGAAAAGATTTTACACAAAATGGAAGAAATGAAGGCCGAAATAACAGCGAAGACGGAAGTGGCAAATAACAACCTGGCCGCGGAAATAACAGCGAAGACGGAAGCGGCAAATAACAACTTAGCCGAAGAAGTGAAACAAATGAAGACGGCCAACGACAACATCGCCGAGAAGATGGAAGCGGCAAACAACAACTTGGCCACGACAAATACCGCAAAGATGGCCGAACTGACCACAGAAATGAGGGAAGCGCACGACAGCCTGGCCACGGAGATTAAAGCGGCAAACGAGGCCCTTGCCGTGAAGTTCGAAGAGCAGCTGACCGGCGTAAAAGAGGACGTCACAGAGTTAGGCGAGCGCGTCGAACAACTGGCGAGCCGCGTTGACGAGCTGGAGGGAAAGGCTGACAGCAACCCAAAGTCCCTGAACGCCATGGTGGAGGACGTCGTCGGCAGGAGGTTAAAGGATTTGAAGGTCGAAGCACCGGGACGCGACACAGCATCGGCGCGCGTCAAACCTCTAGATCCAGAATCAGATCTCCCAATGCTACTCCAATGAAATTCAAAATATATAAACCTATTTAACGAGAAAGCATTAAAATAAAGCATTAACAAAACTGTGGAGCGGGAAATTGAGGTACAAAACAGGTACAAAATTTCCATGCAAGTAGGAGATGCTTTTCATACTGATGGTCTCAATCCTTTAAAGAACATGAACAGTTAGTTTGAAATTACCTTCTAATGCTGTTGCACCAATTTTGCAACTGTAAATTTCTATCAGTCAATTCTGAGAAGAAAAGAAAATATATCTGCAAAGAGACTGTTATGCAACTACAAAATGTTTTTAAACAGCATAATCACTGGCTGCATGTGAGATCTCCAGAGATAACACCCGGTAGAAAATACTATGAAGTTTAGGACAATGCGTTACATCTAAATTCTCAGTATTAGTCTGCAATACCAATGTTGATATTCATTTGAATTTCAAGTTCGGCACTAATTCTTAAGCCATAACAAAAATTTACATGAAATAGGTTCATAATGAAGATGACTGAGGAAGAGCTGAGATACATGGCTAAGAAAATTCATGATAAATGAATAAGCGACTAACAATGAAGTGATTTCAAATTGATGGAAAAATTAAGTCAGAGCTACAACAATCATAATATCTGCATATGTTTGTGACTTGATGACAGGAATTAGCTCTTAAAAGTGATCAAGGCATAAGCAATCTAAGTGTGTCAATTCCAACTCAATTTGTGAATAAATTCAAGAAATGTATTTCATTAGTTTACAAATATACTAAAACAATTAAAAGTTAAAACTCTAAGGAACAGCTTGGAGAGGGACAATATTCTGTAAAATTTGTGCATTTCATAACTAAATAAAGCAAAAGGTGGATAGTACACAAAATATTTAGTACACATTTGATATTTGAAATATATTAAGTCTTCTGTTAAGGTCCCTCAAACCAAATTTCTCCTTTAAAATCTTTACTTAATATTCAAGTACTTTAAAGTATATTTCCATTGAAATTTTGTTATTAACACTTTTGTGGACTCAATAATATAAGAATTTAGTTAGGTTATCTCAAAAATGGATTATAATATTCCCATTTCTATCACTTTAAGAACATAACAAGACATTCTACTACAACAAGAATGTGACAATTATAGAAGAAATAAAATATACATAACACAAGAGGCAGAAGGCTTGTAATCGAGTACATTGCAGTCTTACCTTGAAGACATTACTGCAGGGAAGTCTCCATCCTGTAAGAGAACAATTCAAATGTACAGTTTTACATAATCTTTGTTACAATGTTAGTTAAAAGGTTCTGCATAAAAGGTTAGAAGATGCATGGAACAAACATTTGATATTTCATCAGATAGAGAGATATATGAAAACCAAGACATGAAGAAAGTATTTATTTTGTTTAGAGAACACAGTCTTTATTAAAACTATAATATATATTTAATTACTTAAGTATTAAGGAAATGGAAATGATTAAATGGGAATACTTTAAGTGAGACAGAAGCAGGGATGGAGAGAGTAAATGTATAGCATTTATCTACATTATCATGGAGCTGAGGTGAGTAACACACTGGGATATGTTAAGAAAACACTTAGAATTAAAAATAAATATCAATAACTGAAAAACTGCAAGAACCTTTGTAACAAAATACACAATATCTTTTATGTATAGAAATGAAATGACGTTTGTTGGTCTCACAGGCACTCGAGAACGGCTGACCCAATTTGCCTAATTTTGGTTTTGAAATATTTGTATAAGTTCAAGGAAGGTTTACAAGGTGAGAAAAAAGTCCTGAAGCGGTAATGGACCAGGTTGTTAACTAAATGTAAAATTACATGCACAAACTTTTATTTAACACCCACATCTTTTATTTTCGACAAACAAAAGCATTTCAAAGTATAAAGATACTTCACTCCTTTCTAAAGTCTTCAAAGATATCTCACTCATTCCTGACATACCTTGGAGAAAATTTGCAATCTCAAGATATTGTTTTAGTTAATTGATGGAAATTAATAATTTCTTCACGCTAGCCGTATATAGGCTAAGGTTTATGATAGATTGAGCCAACATGAAAAATTCAATGCCATGGCTGGGATTTGAACCACGGATCTCCCTGAAACCACTGGACAGAAACCAGGACATCCATGGTTCAAATCCTGGCCATGGCATTGAATTTTTCATGTTGACTCAATCTATCGAGATACCGTGTTTCATCGTTGGAACATTGAATTGAAATATGTGTTTGAAACGCACAGGAGTTATGACGCTTTACAATATCCATTAGTTTTCTGGCAGGGTGAAGACGTTTACCATTTCAGTATCAAAATGGTTAATCAAAAATAAGATTAATTAATGTATATTTAATTTGATATATCTATGTAACCAGTTATCATTTACGCTTGCAGGCGCTGAAGCTAACAAAAATATTAGTGCTAAATTATTAAATTTTAGATGAGTCGTATTTCTTACACATCTGCTTCACTTTCGTACCTATTTTGAGGACATGTTTCGCAAATCTTCGTTTGCATCTACGGCTTTTGTGCGACTGACGCTAGATCCAGCGGTGTGGGTAATTCTGGGGTTGTTGCTGCCATCCGTTGATTTAGTGATGAACTGAAATGTGGGATTCTCTTCTAGCGGGATTTCAAAGTTCATTAGTTGGTTTTTATGTTTTTCTATGTATATCCTCTCCCATATGACGAGTTCACTATGTTTTTGTACGTATTTTAGTAATTCTGTGCTATCTTCAATTTCATGATTTTCAGACCAGAAATGAGCTGCTATTGCGGACTTATCAATATTTTTGTATCTTAAGTGCCTGAAGTGTTCTTTCTTTCTAGTGCCTATGTTTCTTTTTGTCCTCCCTATGTAAATTTTTTCACAGTCTTTACACTTAATTTTGTAAATGCCTGACTTTTCCTCTGGTTTTATCTTATCAGTATTATTACTGTGAAGTAGGTTTTTAATATTGTAATTGTTTTTTGGTGCCAATGTTATATTGTATTTCTTGAATATTTTTTGGAACTTTTTTGTGGCCCAGGGGTGGTAAGTAAATTTAGCAAATCTAGTTTTTTGTTTTATTGGTGTGAGAGCTGTGATCTGTTTTAATTTCTTTTGAAGTTTGAATAATTTTAGTTTTTTATCTACAAGGTTTTTTCCATATCCATTTTTAATTGCAGTTTTTAAGATTTGATGGTATTCGTTTTGATATTCTTGCTGGCTGAGAGGTAGATTTACTAATCTGTGTGTCAGACTGTTGATGGTTGCATGTTTGTGTGGAATTGGGTTGAAACTATTTGCTTTGATGTAATTATCTGTGTGTGTTGCTTTTCTATGAATGCCAAATTCTAGTTTTTCATTGCCCTTTTTGATTTTAAGGTCTAAAAAAGGTAGAGTACAGTCCTCTTCAGTTTCTACTGTGAATTGTATGCTGGGTTCTTGCAGGTTGAGTAGTTTCAAAGCATCATCTATTAGTTTGTAGGGCACTATTGCATTTCAGTTCATCACTAAATCAACAGATGGCAGCAACAACCCCAGAATTACCCACACCGCTGGATCTAGCGTCAGTCACACAAGAGCCGTAGATGCAAACAAAGATTTGCGAAACATGTCCTAAAAATAGGTACGAAAGTGAAGCAGATGTGTAAGAAATACGACTCATCTAAAATTTAATAATTTTTCGCTTCACTGTGGTGTTCCAATACAGTTAAATCTCGATATTAGTGCTAAATGTTTATTCATAGAGACTCATGATACGTAAAGGTGAAGTAAATCACATTTTGATGTGATGACAGCTTTTTAATCAAGTTGTATTTGAAATGTATGCTTAAACTGATACTGAACAATTGACACATTCATTTGAACAAACAGCAGCTTTAATCTGAAGAATACGTCCATCATCGCAATGCTATTAATGCCAATGTTATCCCAAACAACGTGGGATGAATAACAATTTTGCGGCCACTGGAAGCCCACGCCACACGCATGAGTTCGTGCAAGAAGATGTCATATGCTAGACAATATGGCTGCCCAGACCTGTTCATTACGTTCACCTGTAACCCACAATCCATTGAAATCAAGAAGGAATTGCTACACACATCTACACCTAAAACAAAATAAAAGAATATGTACATAAAGAGTGTGTGTGCATGCGTGCATGGGTGTGTGTATAGAGAGGGAGAGAGAGAATATATATAGGAATGATTTCAAAAAAAGCTTTCTCAGTCCACCTGCAATAGACTTCTATATAACTTACCTTAATATAACTACAAACTGATGTTTCTGTTTCCAGACATTGCAGTTCTTCCTTAATTTGTGTTTTGTTATCCATTTCTTGATCACTGCTGTATTCCTTATTCTTCATTATAAGCTCCTCTGGAAGAAATTCTCCCTTGTTCGAGTCTGAAGCCACTGTCTCTGTTGTCTTATCAAGTTGCCAATTGTTGCTGCATGTAACAGTTTCAGAGCTACTCTGCTCTATGACAGATTTGGTAAAAGGAGTGTCTGCATTAATTTCTGTTTTAATTGTTATAGCACAAACATCGTCCAAACTCATATCACCATGGGTTTTTATTATAACAATCTCAGGAAAGAACTCTGTTTCATATTTTGAGGTTATGGCATCTGAGAGAGGATCCTCTTCTTTGATTTTTATTTCCTTATCCATTACTCTATTTGATGAATTGGAAAATTCTTAATTTCAGTAACAAATCTGTGGACAAAGAAACATATTATGTATAAATTAAACCATCAGCTTCATTGAATCATTATTCAATGTTCATAAAGACCATATACCTTTAATGTACTCTCATAAATAAACTACTTTGAAATAAATAGGACCTGAAGCTTTCCTGGCAATGAATATGCTCAATTTCTTCTCTGGAAGCAAGCAACCTGAGAAGTCTGAGCTGGCAGAGCATTGTTTAGATAAACGACCATAGAGCAAACTTTCGGGAGATGACCATCTTGGCAATATGCAGCAGTTACTAGGAGCAGAGAATTAAGGAGGCTTTGGCTATTTCCTACGGAAAGAGCAAGCTTAAATCCCATTTACCGGCAACCTATGTGGCACAATCAGCAGAATTTTTGCCAAATACAACATCAGGACCATACACCAGCCACCTCTGAAGATTAAACATTTGTTGAGACTGATGAAAGCCAAACTGGACTTCCAAGTTTCTGGAGTGTACCGCATTCTCTGTGAATGTGGGACACCGTATATAACACAAACCAGAAGGACCATCGCTGCTAGAATAAATGAACATGAATGAAGCATTCGCTTAATGCAACATGAGAAGTCTGGGCTGACAGAGCATTGTTTTGATAACGACCATAGAGTCAACTTTTGGGAGTGGACCATCTTGGCAAAATGCAACAGTTACTGGGAGGGGAGAATTAAGGCGGCTTTGGGCATTTCCTCTGAAAGGAGCACGCTTAATTGTGATACTGGATTTCAGTTCAGCTCCTCTTGGAAATCAGGCTTAAAAATGGAAATCCATTGACTTAAGAAGCACAGAACAATACAGCTTGATAATGAAGTTAAGTAGTTACGTTTCTTTGACCCAATTAATTTTCTATACTCACGCCATCTCCTTACCCGGCATTTAATTTACTGAAAACAGTCGTTTGTTGAGTAATACAAATTTTGATAGTGTTTTGTCTTTGTTTATATTTGTGATTCATTTGTGGTTATAACATTTAATAAATATCCTGAGAGATGGGAGAGATGCACACTCCTGAAATGTCAAATTCTAATTTTCTTTTCAGCTGGCTTGTTGCCCAAGAACAACTTGAGCATACTTTGAAATATATCAAAATTTTACTTTATTGGAACACCACAATGAAGCAAAACATATTTAAACTAAAGATGAGTCACAACTTTTACACATATGCTTCAATTACGTACCGAGATTGAGGACATGTTTCACAAACTATTCTTTGTATCATCAGCTCTATTGTGACTAAAGCTTGATCCAGTGGTGTGGGTAGTTCTGGAGTTGCTGCTGCCATCTGTTTTTTTTTCTGATGAATTTAAATGTGGGGTTGTCTTCTGACGGGATTTCGAAGTTCATTAGTTGGTTTTTATGTTTTTCTATGTATATTTTCTCTCAGATGACGAGCTCCTTATGTTTTAGTATGCATTTTAGTAATTTAGTGCTATCTTCTATCTCATGATTTTCAGACCAGAAATGAGCTACTATTGCGGACTTTTCAGTATTCTTGTATCTTAGGTGCCTGAAATGTTCTTTTTTCCTAGTGCCTATGTTTCTTTTTGTCCTGCTATGTAAGTTTTTCACAGTCTTTACACTTCATCCTGTAAATGCCTGATTTTTTTTCTGGTTTTATCTTATCTGTATTGTTGCTGAATATCTTGCAAAAATCAACGTGAAGTACATCCGTCACCCTCCCTATAGTCCGGATTTAGCCCCATGTGAGTTTTTCTATTTCCCCTAACTTGAAGAAACGCCTTCGTGGGAGACATTATCCATCATTAGAAGCAGTAGTGAAGGCTGCGGAGACGATTTTGAAGGATCTCTCAAAAAAAGGTTTCCAGCATGTCTTTGAAGACTGACAGAAATGCTGGGACAAGTGCATCACATTCAGGGGAGACTATTTTGAGAAGTACCATCAAAATTATGAAGATGAGTAAAGGTACGTTGTCAAAAGAATGTGAGCATTCTTTATTGAACAGCCCTCGTAAATTATTTCTGATATTGGGGCCCGCTATTCCTGTAGGTCCTATTTAAACCTCAAAGTGCTTAATCTTTATGGTGAATACATATCATCCTTTTTATATTTATAATCCTCCAATGAAAGTCAAATTGAACAATGTATGAAATGGGTGCAATGATGCTCAAAGGAGCACAGGGTTCAGTGAGATTAGAGCTACAAACATTCATTCCACCTGAGGACTGACCATTCCGCCCTAACCTGGCTATTGAGCTTTAAGAACCTGGAAGGCCAGACAGCACGTTGGATTCCGAGGCTGCAGAGTACGACTTCACCTCGGAAAATCACAGAGTGAAGAGCCACGGTAACGCGGACGCTATGTCCCGAAGACCCTGTCCAGTAGAGTGCAGCCAATGCACAAGAGTGGAGGAGAAAGGGCGTGCCGCAGCAGTTCGAGTGGTCACGGCAGTACCTGCGGATGGCTGGGATAGCGCAGGCCTGAGGAGGAAGATGCTGGCGGACGCAGACTTGGGGCCACTCTTGAGGGAAGTGGAGGCAGGGACGAGACCAACCTGGGCGGACATCGCACCGAGGAGCGCCACCTACAAGTCTTATTGGGCCCAAATGGGACTCGTTGAAGACCAGAGAGGGCGTGCTGTTCCGAATATGGGAATCACCCGATGGGAAGACGCAGAGAGAACAGTTGGTACTTCCCCGAAGTAAGGTCCCGGAAGTCTTGGAAGAAGTGCACGCCGGTACTTCAGGGGGACATCTGGGAGTGAACCGGACGATTGACAATCTACGGCAGCGCTACTACTGGCTGAGGCTCCGAGCAGACGCTGAGAGATGGTGCCGTCAGTGTCACGTGTGCGCGGCGAGTCGCGGCCCCCAGCCTAGGAGCCGGGGTCGCATGCAACAGTACAACGTCGGAGCGCCATTCGAAGGAATCGCCGTTGACATTGCTGGACCGTTCCCAATATCCGATCGAGGCAACAAGTACCTGATGGTGGTCGTGGACTACTTCACTAAGTGGCCGGAGGTGTATGCCATCCCGAACCAAGAGCAAGGACAATCACAGACTGCCTCGTGGAGCAAGTGTTTTGCCGATTTGGGGTACCATTAGAGCTGTACAGTGATCAAGGCACCAATTTTGAGTCCAACCTGATGAAGCAGACACTAGAGAGACTTGGGGTTAACAAGACCCGCACAACACCTCTGCATCCCCAGTCGGATGACATGGTCGAAATGTACATGAAGACCTTAGAGGAACACTTGAGGAAGGTCGTGGCCAGCCATCAGCGAGACTGGAACGTCAAGGTGCCACTGTTCTTGCTGGCCTACCGCTCATCAACACACGACACCACGGGGATCACGCCAGCCAGCTTAATGTTCGGCCGAGAGTTACGCCTCCCCTGTGACCTGGCTTTTGGAAGCCCTCCGGGGGTGAAACAGCCAACGACCGAGTATGTGGACAACCTGGTGGAGCACCTCCACGACATGCACGAGATGGCTCGCCAGAACATCCAGAAGGCGAGCGACCGCATGAAAACCCGATACGACAGGCAAGCCAACAGCCAAGGGTTCCAGCGAGGTGACCTAGTCTGGTTGTACCGCCCTACCCGGACCAAGGGACGCTGCCCGAAGCTTCAGCAGCCATGGCAAGGACCGTACCGTGTGGTGAAGAGGATTAACGATGTGGTCTACCGCGTCCAGAAGGTGCCCCGAGGAAAGATGTTGGTGGTACACCTGGATCACCTGGCCCGCTACGATGACGCTGTTCGGGTCGACCAGCCTTGAGGAGGGAGCAGTGTTACCCAAACGGCCGGCCTACGATGCCGATCAATAAATGCCGGCCGGCGGAAGGAGGGGGGACGCAGAGGTTGCCCCTCCTCCTGCCGCTCGAAGTGACACGAAGTTTCGAGAATGTTTTCCCCCTCCATAGAAGGAGGTTCGAGAAACTATGGGGGCCGATCAATACCAGCGAGGGGACAGTCAGTTGAGAGGAGCGAGTCGTGGTGGACGGTGTGTAAGGAGCGCCCAGAGCGTACGTGTAAAGACGAACTGGCAAAAATTGTAATTGTGTACATTAAATTGTAATTGTGATATTGGAATAAGGTGGAAATAAAGAACATTTTGAGTGGTGTAATTGAACTTTTTAATTTCACAAACCCACAAAGTCACAATATGGATAGACACCGCATACATCTCAAGATGGTGTTTGAAGGATTAAACCAATTTGGTCTGCGTATCAAGTGTGTAAATCGGTCATTAAGGTAGAATTCTGGAAGTCTCGCGTTTCAGTGGATCACGGTGAAGGTTCCGGACGGCAGGAGTGGAAGAGATGGTCAGTGGTGTTTTTCCAACCATCCCTTCGTTAGCACTATAAGACAAATGGGTAGGCGTGGTCGAATGCTTCCCGTCTGGCCCTACTGCCGACCAGTTCAATTGGGACTTCCGACGTCCAGAATTAGTATTTTAGTTTGTCCTTGGCAATATATACATGTTATGAGACACAACAAAGTGTATAAATGCAGTATATACATAAAGTCAAATTGATTACATACAATATACACAGTAAGCAGCTTTTCTATGGTTTCATGTGGTATTTGCATAGACTAATTTACTACAAGAAATGTCATAATATAAATATTACAGGTTTGTGAATGTACTATGCTCCCAGTGCTCATTTACATGATTATAGTTCTAAAAATTCATTAACTGTATAAAAACAGTGTTAATGCAAGAATTTCTTAACCTTATTCTTAAAGTGTTTTAATGATACAGCTTGTGAAAATGAATTTGGAAGTTTATTGTATAATATTATCTCTTTGTAGTTAAAGCTTCCTTCATAAAGGCTTGTTTAGTGTGCTCAAATTACCAGTTTATCCTTGTTACGACTGTGGTGGTAATGTACATCAGCATTTACTTGAAAATGATTTATATTTGTATGAACATTTGTGGATGTTATGACTCTCGAAAGGGGACACATTATTATTCATCTACCTCCGTATAACTATGATCTGAGTGCAATTAAGCTGGTGTGGGCAAAACTAAGGAATGTACAATGTACAATGTATCCTTCGCTTATCTTACATGCCATTTTGCTGAACTGTGTTTTTCAAGGTTGATCACACTGCAGAAACAAATGAGCATTAGCTCTCGCTTCTTCCCCTCTGCGCCCACCACACCATAAATCCAGCGCTCAACTTATCCTGCACACAATGTATATGCATATAAATAATTGTAAATAAGTTATGTGTTGAATTATATAGAATAAAAAGAAGTATTTCAGAAAGTGGAGTGCCATTGTTACTAAAATTAGGCAAGTGAGTCAACCTTGTATATACTTTTCTCCACTTACAAGTTTTTTATGAAGACTAGTTGAGTCTACCACAGAGCTGACGATAGGGGAGAAGTCCCCAGAAACTAGTCTTCATAAAAAACTTGTAAGTGGAGAAAAGTATATACAAGGTTGACTCACTTGCCTAATTTTAGTAATTATGTGTTGAAATTTAACTGTATTGGAACACCACAGTGAAGCGAAATAATTATTAAATTATAGATGAGTCGTATTTATTACACAACAGCTTCACTTACATACCTAATTTGAGGACATGTTTTGCGAACCATCATTCGCATCGTCGCCTCTTATGCGACTAACCATGCATCTGTTGCTTTCCGTCCAGTCGCTCTTAACCTTTGAGCTACCAATGCTTCCTCTGGGTATGAGGACAATTTCAGATTATTTGTACCAACATGCAACACAACTACTTAATTGTTTTGCAAGAAACTATCCCCAACATTTTGTTCATTCACTTTCCTCCACAGTTGCTGAGTGTTTATGCCTCTATTCACCCATTTTACACTATTCATTTTCACATACTTTATTATAGTCACCCATTACTATAATCTTTTGTTCTTTTTTTACACCAGTAGATTTCTTAGAAACCTAAAAGAGCCATCTCTGTTGTAGGATTCATCATAGACCTAAAAATCTCTGTTTACTGCTTCAATGACGTCCTTGTTGCTGTGAAATTGTCAACTTACAGAGTGCCACAGATTATTACTTCAGATCTCAGATATGGTATCATATTTTTCAGTCTGATTTTACCTTCAACTTTGGCCTACTTACAGCTATGTTGAAGAATAATTAATTTCAAATATAATGAAGGAAGTAATGTGCATTGCAGTTGCGCAGATTTACGTCGTGCTTACATCCAAAGTTAAATGGTTACATGGTTACATAGTTTCTCAGCATTGTGCAAGTTTTGGATGCAAAAGTGGTTATTGCACATTCTGAGATTGTTGAAAATAAACCGTGTTATAAAAGGTCCCATCGACTGTGAGGTGAAATATTTTAAATTTTTGAATGTTCAGAAGTTGAAACCTACAGAAATTTACTGTTAGTTAAATGAAGTGTATAAGTGATGAAGGCTGGGATTCAAGTACTTACAATAGTAAGTAGCCACAAACGGTGTGGTTCAAATCCCGGCCATGGCATTGAATTTTTCATGTTGACTCTATTTATTTTAAACCATGTCCTATTGGCCTATTTTCCTATTAAATTTTGTAAGGGGAAGAAAGTGTTTCACACTGTTAGGAAATTGACAAAACACGTAGCTATTCATCCTCTGCAAAGAGACTAGGTTTTTGCATTGCAGAACCTGCTTTATACATAACCCAGTTCTATGTAATTCTTAGGTATAAGTAAATATTTGTAGCTCTTATGAAATATAGTAATAGAAACTTATTTATACGTAATTGACTGTTATATACCAGGTCAGTCACATGCCCTTATTTGTTTTTTAATTTATGCAACATGGTAAGCGACATGTGTTACTTACGCCTTTCTTGAATGCCTTCTAATGGATGATTTGCAGAACATTTTATGTAGGAGGGGTAGATAACTTAGTGCATAAGTGTAGTATTGAACAGAAAGCAATCACTATGTAAGTCGATTCCAAAAACATCATATCCAGACACAGAGGATGCAGTAGTAATTTTATACAAGTTTACAAATATGTATTTGGAGGAATTTAGTAACAGTGATGTGAAAATTAATCTCAGAAACTATTTGTAGTTGGTTTATTAATACTCGTCATTTACTTGTTTATATTAATGAAAGACTAGTTTCAAAGGCATTAGCCTCCATTTTCAATCTCTTTCCAACTGAGTTGAAAATGGAGGTGAATGACTTTGAAACTAGTCTCTCATTAATATAAACAAGTAAATGACGAGTATCAATAAACCAACTACAAACAGTTTCTGAGATCAAGTTTACAAACTTTTATTCATTAGCGTACAGTCACACACACCTTTAAATCCACCCCTTAAGGAACAATCTCACATACATCAGTTGACAATAATGGCAGATCTACATAGTGGGACCAATTGGATTTAAATCTTCAGGCAATATGAGCTCAAAACACTGTATGAAGCTGTGAAAAGCGTGTAAACATTCAAGGTGGAGTTCGGAGTTCTGCAACTTGTTATTTGTGTATTAAGCTTTCTTCTGTATGTAGAGTTGGCTAAATGGCGGCATACAGTTTACTTAACCACTCTGAAACCTTAAGTTGTGTTCAAATCCTTCGTCTTCAACTTGAAAATTTTATTACCATGTCGTTTACATCTTGTGGCCTATAATTTGATATTATAATACAAATAACATTTTGAAAACATTATAGGTGTTTACAAAATACAATAGTAGCCATGTTTTCCACTGGCAGATAGTTATAAATGTGTAGTTTGTAGTAGATATTTTATTATGATCGGTCAGGACCCATTTAACCAAGTTTCAAACATTTTACAAATGCAAAGTGAATGAAACAAGATTTAAGCTACTACAACAGCAGATACGGTACATATTATATTGGTCACAAAGTTAAACATGATCCCTAATAAAAGATAAAGATAGCCCATAGTTACCCTTTAAAGAGCAAGGGCCTCTACTACCTGCTGATAGGATGAACCCGCACAACTTATATCGTCAGCTAATCCCTGTAGGTTCGTAATTATCTGATTGTAATTCTTGAGTCTTTGGCTCACAACAGAACCAACAGCAACAATAAATTAATGAATTAATAAATGAACTAATAACTACAAATAAATAATAATAAAATAAATTAACTAATAACTAAAACACACAATAAAGACTAGGAGAAAGAAAAAATAACCATCATCATGTGATGTCGTTTCGAACCTAGTCAATACATCATGATAATCCAGCAGCTAACTAATCCACTTGACCAGGTGTCATGTCTTCTGTCTTTGGGAAAACATTCGTTTACCACTTTGCTAGTATTATATGCATGAAAAGACATAGTTTCTCGTGGGCGGGTGGGCAGGCAGGTAATGTATGTAATGTGTTTATTTTACTTATTTATTGTTGTCTGAAAAGGTTCCCAAAACCAAAGCTCATATTAGGGAATTACAAAAAGGTATATAATATGATGGCACATAAACAGCACATAACAATATGACCTGAAGCTTTCCTGGCGACGTACAGAGGCCGACATAAGTACTCTAACGTAAACATATTTATTACTTATATTATTTTAAAGCTACTCAGAGTAAGCATACGTAAATACAAATGGTACAAAGTAAACTTGAGTCTTCCATTAAACATATAAACTTATAAATAGTAACTGAATCTAATTTGCACTACAAGGAGAAATAAAATGGTTACTTTACATCTGGACATAAGTATTCGAACAGAGAACAGCTAGTATTTAGTTATCATCCCCTTTCTTTGAACTACTGCTGATAATAGTTTGGGCATTGTCTGTATGTGTTGTTTAGTGACTGCAGAGTCCATATTTCTTCACTCTGTTTGAAGTTCTTTTAGATGGTCCTTGTTTCTGATGTGATGCTTTCTCACAAGCTCCCCGAGTTCCTTCCAGATGTTCTCTATAGGATTTAAATCTGGAGATTCGGGTGGTGTCTTCAAAGTGTGAGGAGTGTTGTACACAATTTCAACAGTAAGCTTCGGATCATTGTCCTGCTGGAAGTAATAATCATGCCTTAATCCCAGCTTCTCTGCACCCTTTTTAAGATTGTTTTCGAGAATCCTCTTGTATTAAAATTTGTCTATGATCCCATCTATGAACACCAGATCCCCAAAGCCAGATGAAGCTATACAGCCCCATCCATCCCACTACTGCTACCATGTTTCACTGTAGCTACCATGCTCTTAGGTTCCCATTCTATATTTGACTTTCGGATTCTGCTTCACCATTTTTATTATTTGCCTCCTTTCTGCGATGATGAGTTTAGAAGGAGCACCATTTCTAGGTTTATTTACAACAATATTTGTCTGTTTGAGGCGTTGAATTATGCAGAGCAGTAGTTTTGCTTGTACACATTTATCGCGATATTCCTCTCTGCCACCATTGTCTCCTTACCTTTACATCCTATATTACCTGTGAGTTCACAATCGGCTGAATAACTTTGAGCACACTGTCTCGAGGCATAGCATAAACACAGCTGCTATCTGGTATTGGTGCGTAGGGCACATTCAACCACCTTTCTGTCTGTTCAATTGGGTAGGTTCGAATACTTGTCCTCCAATAAGAGGGGCAATAGAATAAATACAGTACAGATTGTGTAATAAATACATGCAAAGTGATATTTTAAGGATTGTTTCCAAAACACAAAACGTTAATGTTTACACGTTTAACAATTCGACGCTGCCAAATAAATATTACAGTATTTATAGTACGTGCAATGTTATATTATTTGAATACTTCTGCCGGCCTCGGTATATATTCCAGATCACAGATCACTCACTCGCCAGGCCGTTCCAGATCCTCTCGGGAAACAAGCCAGGTGAAAAGACGACAGTAGTAATACATTTTGTGGTTATAACATTTCTTTAAATATCGTGATGATGGGGAAACGTCGATTTCAAGTCGTCCTTTCACCTAGCTTGTTTCCCGAGAAGATCTGGAGTATAGACCTTAGCAATATTTATAATACATTCTTATAGTAAGAATTAATTTCAAGTTTGCTTTTAAAACGACAGTCATTTGATAATTTCACGGCCTTGTGAATTACGGTGTCAACGACCTGAGAGATATGACACATATACATGCAGCATAAAGTTTTGTGGTTGCTGGAATTATAAACCGAGATTAAGAATTTACAATAAAACGAGTTTTTGCTTGCATACATGCAGCATAAAGTTTTGTGGTTGCTGGAATTATAAACCGAGAGTAAGAATTTACAATAAAACGAGTTTTTGCTTGCAGAAGTAGCAGTGCAAGATTTAGCAGACGTAGAGGTATGATATTTGTTCGTTCTTTCGTAGGACACTAGCAATGAATAAAACTCAGGGCTTATTCACACGTCACATATTTATTCTATATTTATCATATTAGAAATTAGCTTCTCAGTTTGCCATCGAAAAGGTTTCGCTACATATGTCGTGGTTATGCGTCATCACAACGTAACTTGTCAATAAAAAATAACCTTGCATGTGTTTCAGGATTCCAGAGTGATAATAGCTGCTCCAGAAACAATTATGAATGTAAGTTATTAATTTCATTGATGTTACTACCTTTTCTTTAACTTTATTTTCACCCCGCTAAGTGCATTCTTGTCCTTTCGTTATCTTTTCTTTTTCCAGCTTCTGAACTTCCAACTTCCTTGGTATTTATCAAGTTAACTGTTTAGAATGTGATAAGATCTATATTGGTAGAACCAAGCGTAATTTGGAAACCAGAGCGAAAGAACATTTTAGAAATATTAAATATAGACAGACCGAGAAATCGGCAGTGGCTGATCATTTTTGGTCATATAATCATGAAGTAAATCCAGAAGTTAAATTATTGAAACAATTGAAGGAACCGATAGATTTAATGGTTTGGGAGAAGATATTTATTTTGAAAAATAAGGATCGCGTAATGAATTTTGATATCCCTCCTATAGACATCATCAATAAGTTTGTGTTGTCCCCGATAGATGGCAGTTAGATAAGGAGCTATCCTTCAAACTCCGGTAGTGGTCAAGGTCAGTCCGTCAGTTAGTGGGTGAGTGTCAAGCTGAATGGCTGAGGATAAAGCAGATGTTTGCTTTGAAACCGGTCCCCAAGAGTTAAATAAGATAAGTGAAGTTGTGTTACTAGTGTTTAGTTATTATTTATAACCTAGTTTACTTCACTGTCAGCAGCTTCAGTTTTTTACATAACTATTGTGATTTGGTTGAAGCATTGTATTGGTCACTTTGTAGGGGTGAGTATGGATAGCTCAAAGAAGAGTATTCACTCGTTCAATTTAAATTTTAATAATGCTAAATATGAAATTAAACAGTTCTGTAAACTCCAAGTAAAGAAAAGGCACACTTTTGCGGATATTCGTTTTTTAAATATGTGTTTGAAACGTAGAGTTACACCTGTGTTTGTTAGAAAAACCGTTAAATTTCAAAATTATAGTGTTCAGCAAATGGCGGCAGATAGAAAAGTTATTCAAACAGAAAGGAATTTACATTTCAAAAATTTAAAGAATATTGAACTGAAATTATATAACTTACATCTAAAATTAATGAAGGTTTTAGGAAACATTGGTTGGCTTAATTTTGAATATAAATTATTGGCAAATCTTAATTTCAGTATGAAGAATAAAACAAAAAGATTAACCCTTTCACCGATATGGAATTCATATGACGTCCAAGTTAAAGTGCCCCAAACCGATATGGACGTGTATAGACGTCCTGCGCATACACGCATTTAATGCTCAGTTAACGCCAATTATTTTAATCTTGCTGTTTTACAATCAATTTAAATTAGTTCTATAAGGAATGTAAACATATCCTTAAAGGTTTCTTTTTGAATTGTACACCTCCAAACCTGGATAAACACCCAAGGGCACATCTGTAGATTCACACCAAATAATATTGGTTTCCTTGCGAACTTCTTTTTCGCAACACACTACACATTTTCGAAATGGTTACAAGTTTTTGGGTGTGGGTGGTATACTTTTAGGAAAGTGTTTTCTCTCAAGTATGAGGGATGATGTGAATTTTGCTACCCCCTAGTATAAAGAGGCCTCTGAGTATTATAATGCTCAATTAGGTTACGAGCTCTTTATACGCGCAAGTACAGGTAGATGAATGTCTTTTACAGCTCTGATAATTACTAAACAACTGTGCATAGTTACATCCAGTGCTATAAAAATACTTTTTTTTACCATTTAACTGTTTTCCGTAAAGAGGGATAGCTGGTAATAGCTGATCCGTATCACCCATATTTGACCCGCCATTTCCCCAAACAATGGAGTAGCTAACATGCCAGCTGTAGACCAGTACACGTCACTGCTACGTATGTCCTAAAGATCTCCTTCATAATCGTACAACAAATCTTCCAGATTTTCTACAGTAATATCAGAAGCCTGTACACATCATACCCAAGCTAATTTATTTGCTACATTACCGGGATAAGCCATGGTTAACATTGAAATTTAACAATTTCAAATGTGCCGTTCATTTAGTTCTTGATAGCTACAAGAAATCTCTCTGAACACAGAGAGAGTATAAATAGCTGAAATACAGAGCGAAAACTGCTGCATAAGGCTACTAGAAACCTTGGTTGAGAAACACTGTAATAACAGATGCTGACAGAGTTTTCATTCCAGTGTGTGAGTGTGTGACGCAACATATTCTCGTCATATTATCGCTTGGCATAGCATAAATAAACTAAACTTGAACCTGAGAAGACGCTTGCGTAGCTATACATACATACTATGGCTCGTATACACAAAACAAAATGATTCACATATTAGGCGCGTTCGGCACAAAGAATGGCTTTTGCTACAGCGAAACAAAGTAGTGAAATTTCAACAATTTATTAATGTAGTCTCTACTTTATTGTTACTGTATATTTATACTGCCTTTAATGAGCTTTAAACCAGTTTTTGTTTCGTTTAAATAACTTAATAAATACGGAAGATACGGAATTGTATTTATGATGCATTTTTACAGCATTTAACAATTTAAATGTCCTGTTCTGTTTATTGGGTATCCGTTTCCGGCCACTGAAGCGTTTAAATGGCCATCGGCGAAGCGGTTAAAGGATAAATTAAAAAGATTGTGCGAAAAGCAAAAAGAAATAAAAGCAACGACACAAAATAATAATAAAAAGGATAATGTGATTAATCTTTCAACTTGTAATCTTAATGAAAAAGAAACCAACTTTCTAAACAAAGGCATAAAAACGTGTGTAGGTTTTTCAAAAAATATTGAAGATTACGTCGTTGACATTGAAATCGCAAGTCAGGATTTAAAAGAAAATGATAAAGCATTGGTTAAAATGAAATGTAGCAAAATCTTGCAAAATTTAAATAAAAACCACCCTAAAGAAAATTACAATAAACATATCATTAAATCATTAAAAGAAAAAGATGTTATATTTACTAAAGCTGATAAAGGGAACAAAGTTGTAATATTAGACAAACACGAGTACAACAACAGAGTGGAACTTTTACTGCAAGGAGAAGATTACATACGCATTAAGAATGACCCTTTAAAATCGTGCATTATAAATGTAAATAAAACACTTAATGAGGTTAAAGTCATACCTAAAAAGGAACAGCATATGGTTAAAGTCAGTAACCCAGTGTTACCGAGAATGTATGCCTTGCCTAAGATACATAAACCTGGCAATAAAATGAGACCGATTGTAAATTTTATAAATTCACCCACGTATAATTTGGCAAAATGGCTAAACAAAAGGTTTAATACTTTTGATAGATTTAACAGCTTAAGTATAAAAAACTCATTTGAGTTAGTAAACAAGATCAGCAATATAGTATTGTCAAAAAATGATAGGCTTGTTTCCTTTGACGTAACTGCCCTATTTCCCAGTATTCCCAAGGAAAAACTTCTAACGTTTTTAAGAAAATGGTTGAGCTCTAATGATTTGGATAAGGAGTCAATAGAAGATTTTATGAAACTTACAAATCTGTGTTTAGATCAAAATTTCTTTACTTTCAATGGAAATGTTTTTCAACAAATTTCAGGAGTAGCCATGGGTAGTCCCCTTTCACCCTTTCTTGCTGATCTATTTATGAGTTTTTTTGAAATAGAAGTCACTAAATCTTTTCCTTCAATTTTTAAAATATGGTATAGATACGTAGATGACATTTTTGCCATAGTTCCTGAAAGATATATAGATGAGGCTTTAAATATTCTAAATTCACAGGATAAAGCTATCAAGTTCAAAATAGAAATTGAAAACAATGGCTACATCCCCTTTCTAGATCTAAAAATAATGAAAAATAACAATAAATTAAGTTTTGGCATCTATAGAAAGTCAACTCACACGGATAATTATATCAAAAATAAAAGTTTTAACCCTATGTCACACAAATTTGCTGTTTTTAATAGTTTGATTTACAGATTGATAAACATACCTCTAAATGAAGAAGAATTTAATGCGGAATATAAACATATTGTAAACACTGCTTTAATTAACGGCTTTAATAAAGATTTTATCATCAGAAGAATGGAAAAATTTAAATATCAAAAAAATGTTAATGATGTTTCCACTCTTAAAAAAGTAAAAGAGGACTATATTTTCAAAAAATTTACTTATCATCCGTGGGCAAATAAAAAGTTCCAAAAAATTTTCAAAGAAGTGGGTATAATACTAGCACCTCATAATAATTACAGTATAAAGAATTTGCTACAGTTTTCTAAAAAAGACAAAATTTCAGACAACAAAAAATCTGGTATTTATCAAGTTAACTGTTTAGAATGCGATAAGATCTATATTGGTAGAACCAAGCGTAATTTAGAAACCAGAGCGAAAGAACATTTTAGAAATATTAAATATAAACAGACCGAGAAATCGGCAGTAGCTGATCATTTTTGGTCATATAATCATGAAGTAAATCCAGAAGTTAAATTATTGAAACAATTGAAGGAACCGATAGATTTAATGGTTTGGGAGAAGATATTTATTTTGAAAAATAAGGATCGCGTAATGAATTTTGATATCCCTCCTATAGACATCATCAATAAGTTTGTGTTGTCCCCGATAGATGGCAGTTAGATAAGGAGCTATCCTTCAAACTCCGGTAGTGGTCAAGGTCAGTCCGTCAGTTAGTGGGTGAGTGTCAAGCTGAATGGCTGAGGATAAAGCAGATGTTTGCTTTGAAACCGGTCCCCAAGAGTTAAATAAGATAAGTGAAGTTGTGTTAAGAATGGACAGACTTACGTTAAGTGTCTGAGAATAATTCAGTTTCCATCTCACACCAGTCATGAGAAGTTTGAAAACATATTTTATATTCTGGTAGAACTTAATTATTTCCGAACCATAGCAGTCAAATTAGTTAACAAGTTTGGTGATTTGGCCCACCTGCGCTCCGGCATTGTGGCTACTATAGCATACTTTTAACAAAAAGTAAGATAACTTTTTTTTTCAGATGTCCACATCACAGAGTACCCTGCTGCCGTTCAAGGATGTTATAATCCCAACAGAGAAATATTTGTGAAAGAGTTGGTTGTAGTAGAAATCGAAAATGAGCAAACAGTTCTTCATGTTTTGTTTAGACAACCCTCCGCCATTCCAAGAAATGCTTGGCCTCAGAAGTACTGGAAAGCCAACACATGATTGTCCAACAATGTCCACCACATTCCATGGAGTTCAGGTCAGACAGAAAGCGGCCCAAACATATGTACATGGGATCACAGACGGAATTTTAGTTAATTGATGGAAATTAATCATTTCTTCACGCTAGCCATATATAGGTAAAGGTTTTTGACAGATAGCATGAAAAATTCAATGCCATGGCCTTGATTTGAACCACAGATCTCCTGGTTTCCGTCCAGGAAACCATTTATATATTTTCATATTATATTTTATTTTAGTACAAAAGTGAATCGAGAATATATTGACACATTGCTTCACTCACACTGAAGCAATGAGTGAAGCAATGTGTCAATATATTCTCGATTCACTTTTGTACTAATTTGTGCTTCACTGTCCCTACGCTTCTTTCAAGTTTATACTTTGGATATTTTATTTTATTTATTTTAATTTTATTATATTTTATTTTCATGTTATATTTTATATATTATCATATAGTTCCCGGGTATGAGTCAAATGGAGAATTTAATGTCAGGATGGCATGTTGGCCATGGTAGCTCAATGTGTTAGAGCGACTGGATGGAAACCAGGAGATCCGTGGTTCAAATCCCGGCCATGGCATTGAATTTTTCATATTGACTATAAAAAACCCTAGCCTATATACGGCTAGTGTGAAGAAATTAATTTCCATCAATTAACTAGAAATAATAAGAGTTAAATGATGAAGCCTGGACTAAAGTACTTTTGCCAGATGTACTTTCTGAACAAGCATCACTCGAGATACATCAGCCTTGGTTTCTACAAGAGAAAAAATTATGAGGCTCACATGGAAATTGGCGGAGTAAAGCAGAGAAGAGATGTGCTCTCATCCTACTACTTTACGACTCTGCTAAATCATCTACCCCAAGCTTGCTGAACATCTCTGCAAAGAACAGTCCTACAAATGCATCGAAGAGTTTGAGTTTCAGCTCAAATCCATAAACGGGCATCATGCCAGGTCATCCTCTATCTCGATGATATAAACTTTCTGTTGTGCAGCGCAAATATATTGCAACATCAACTAGCAAAATATGTTTTAGCCACATCAGATGTAAAAGACGATGTTATCAGTGTCTCAGGCAGTAATAGTTTTGTACTTCTAAAAGAAAACACTTCACCTTTTCTATTTTATGATGTTATATGCGATGAAATAAATTCAATACTTGTATCTTAGTAGAATGAATAAAAGAAAAGAAAACATGTTTTCACTTGATTCCATTTATTTCCCATTTTCTTATCCTAATATAGCTAAAATCCCTCCCATCCTTAACTGTAAATAAAATACAATGTTCAGGTTAAAACATGACTATTGCTGACAAGCTTTTGTAATAAGAGCCAATTTGCATTTACTGCTTTATCATCATCATTAATCTTGTTTCAATTTGTAACAACTAATCTACCAGTTCTTAAATTACTAGTAAAAAAATATGAAGCTATTAACAGTGAAGCAAACAAATTTATACACATATAATAATTTGTAACTTAAAACTTCACTTATCTTATAAGAAATGATGATAATTCTCCAGGATCGCGAATCCATGTACACATCTTCAGCTGGAAAAACAAAGCTGTCGCCATAGTTACTAAACATTAGACAATGATATGTTCTTGTTAGTACTACCAAAATCAGAAAATAAAACAAATTTAAAAACAGAATCAACTGCCGTTATTTCAAAATTCATTACGCTATGTTTGTTTTTTAATATAAATATCTTTCCCCAAAACATTAAACCTTTCGGACCATTTAATTGATTTAATAATTTAACTTCTGGATTTATTTCATGGATAAATGACCAAAAATGATCTACGGCCAATTTATCAGTTTCTTTATACTTAATATTACGAAAATGTTCTTTCGATCTGGTTTCTAAATTATGTTTTATCTTTCCAATATAAACTTTATCACAATGGAGACAAATTGAAAAATACCAGATTTTTTATTATTAGGAATTTTATCTTTTATAGAGAAATGCAATAAATTTTTAATACTATATTTATTTTGAGGAACTACAGTTATATCAAACTCTCGAAAAAAAAAAATGAAAATGTTTATTAACCCAGGGATGGTAAGTAAATTTTTTAAAATTGTAACTGTCTTATTTTTTTTATTGGTAGAAATATCATTAATTCCTGGAGAATTTATAAGAATTACCATAATTTCTTATAAGATAAGAGAAGTTTTAAGTTAAAAATTATATTTGTATACACTAATAAAAAAATTGAAATTCTAAGAACGTTGGTTACAAATCCCAGTAATGTTATACATCTCACCTCTATGGCTATTAGCAAAGGTGAACCCAATATCTTCTCTTCTTTCTTCCTGCTCACTGAAGCATTTGTCTCAATTTTACTACTTCAATAAAACAATCATATGTACATTAGAGTCAAATCAGTAAATACCTGCTTTACAGAAACAGCGTTCCTATTTTCTTTAAAATATAAAAATTGGATTAAACTGTACTAAGTGCCATTTGCACAAACTGTAACAGGTAGTACTGTTATATGTGTTTGGAGGAATTTAGTAACAGTGACGTCAAAATTAATCTCAGAAACTATTTGTAGTTGGTTTATTAATACTCGTCACTTACTTGTTTATATTAAGGTTCATAGTTCCACCACCAGAGAGAGAGCAGACAACAGATGCCAGTTGGAAAGAGATTGAAAATGGAGGCGAATGCCTTTGAAACTACTTTCTCATTAATATAAACATTAAGGTTCATAGTTCCACCACCAGAGAGAGAGCAGACAACAGATGCCAGTTGGAAAGAGATTGAAAATGGAGGCGAATGCCTTTGAAACTACTTTCTCATTAATATAAACAAGTAAGTGACGAGTATTAATAAACCAACTACAAATAGCTTCTGAGGTAGTACTGTATTTACTTACAAAATGTGAAAATATCTGATATCAGTATACTAAGCTGAAAACTTGTTACATTTTGTTCTCAAATGCTACCAAGATTCTGCTGCTGTTTTATATTGCAAGCTAACAGCAACAGCAACTCAGTTCTTGTTTTTAACTGACCTAATATAGAACAACAATAGTAATAATAAACAATAAAACTTCAGACCTGGAAAGTCTACAGAATCAGTGGTCTGCAACATAGTTGATTGGATCCAACAAATTCACAGAGAAAAACAAATAGGTGTGCTCATCTCAATAGACATATCTGGTGCGTTTGACCATGCCTGGTGGCTAAAAATTTTACACCAATTAAAATTGAAAGGTTGTTCTAGCAATTTATATAAGATTGTAACAAACTATTTTGACAACTGATATAGTCAGCTCAGTATTAATAATATAATTGTTATCAAAGAAATTACTTGTGGATGTCCATAAGGTTCAATTTGTAGCCCAGTTTTTTGGGTTCTGCTATATGATGATTTAATAATACAATGATCACCAGAAAACTGCCAGTTAGACGCTTATGTTGATGATGCTCTATTACTTATTAAGTCTACTTACTACCTTTCAGATGTTAAAGATGACAACCAATGAAGCCCTTCATATCATTCATTCTTGGGGTGTAACTAACAGATTGAACTTTAATGACATTGGCTACGCTAGCCACTAAGAAAACAAATTTGGAAGAATTAACTCTGTAATGAATAATGGAGAGATTAAATTAGTGGATAATCTGAATTATCTAGGAGTTATTTTAGACAGACATTCTGAAATCATCTTGATTTCAACTAAATTCACAGGTACATAATTACTACACTCGAACCAATAGTCACCTCTCAGTAATACCACACAACACTTTTGTTTGAAGGAAGTGTCACATACAACGGAATTACTCTATATTATCACTTACCACATAACATTAAAAATGTAACCAACATCAATAAATTTAAAAGTAGAATTAAGGATTTCATGTACACTCATTTTTTTTATAACAAGAGTATTTTAACATATGTAAATCTGTAGTTCATATAGAATCACTGTAAATATTATACATATGTATTATTAGAATGTGTGTTCTTTTCTGGTTATTTTAGCGCATGTAAATCTGTCTCCTTAATATACATAAGTACTATTAGAATGTCTGTTCTTTTCTGATTTGTAAAATATGTATATTTCTGACGTGTCCCATAACATGTATTTGTTCAGTTGGGCAATAAATAAATAAATAAATCAATAAATTATATAGCCAGGAGGGTTAGTTAAATTCTTACTGCATTAACTGCTTTAATGAGACCCACATGGGACTAAACTCTTCTTCATTAAAGTTAATTTATAAAGGAGCAGTTGAACCTATGGTTCTCTATTTGCAGGAGCATTGTAAAGTATTTTTAGAAGAGATGGGCACAGACTAAATTATTACAGATACAGCGTGGATACATCTTAAGAATCCTCCGAGGATACCACACCATCTCCACTCCAGCAGCGCTTATTGTTGCAGATATTTTACCTATCATTCTTACTGGTGATTATACAGCAAATATTAACAACATTGGAACTGGCCAAGCTCTGCCACAAGGTATTTCACACCTGCAACTAGAACAACCAGTTAAACAAGCTTGTCATCCAGCCACCTGTGTCTCTAGTGTTCTTGAAGATTGTACAGCAGAATGTCATCAATACTCCATTTACACAGATGGTTCTTGAATAGCGGAAGACCCACATAAAAATGCTGAAGTAGGATGTGCGTTTGTAGTATTTTCTTGCTGCATAGAATGCCATTGTTCCATGTTCAAACATGCCAAGGAGTGTTCAGTCTTTCAAGCTGAATTATTAGCAATTCGTTAAGCAGTGAACAACAACTTACAATGTACCGCTCGCCATTTCAGTGACTCATAGGCAGAAGTTGCGGCTTTGAAAGATGAAAAAGCAGCAATCCTATTGCAGTTGAAATAAGGAATCAACTGTTAAGCGGCTCTCATCTGTGTATTTCATGAGCCAGAGGACATGTGCAGATGAGCTTGCAAAGAGGGCTGCAACTTCAGATCTTCCAGTAATTTACACTCTATGCCCTATTTCTTATGTGAGGCAAACATTGAAGAAGATTGTCATTCATGACTGGAATGAATATTGGTTAAGTGATTGTGGTCTAGTTATTAGAGTACCATTACACTTATATGTTATATGTGTTTGGAGGAATTTAGTAACAGTGACGTCAAAATTAATTTCAAAAACTAATTGTAGTTGATGTTCTTCTATCCGTTTAAGGTCGGGCCTGAGGAACCAAAGCTTTGGATCCGACAGAGATCAGCGCAATGTCTGGTGTGATGGTGGGGGAAGTGGATGATATATGTGAGGGTGAAATGAATGATAGGAAAGATGAAGGAGCATTTGGTGGACCCGGAGAAAACCTGTCCCAGCGCCATGTTGTCCACCACAAATCTCACTTTGTGGTTGTTTGGGATCAACGCAGGACACCTTGGGGACAGCCAAGACTATAATTATTACACAAGTTAAATGAACAAGATTGTCACTCGAAATGTGCACTCATTATTTAATGTTCTCTGAAGCTGCCACTTTAAATTAATACACATCACCAGTGGAAACGAGAATGTTGAAAACTTTTAAATCAAACTTTCTTTTTATTAATTTAAACAGAATGGCTATTCACATATGTACCTGCACTCTTTGTGGGCAACATTACATACAAGGCCATCATTAAGGACTCACTCAATGACAGTTTATACTACTTGACGATCAATATAGCATTATATTAATCCAAATATTTACACTGTGTTCAATAAATTTTATATAACAATGAAGCAATACAAATATTACAATAGTTCAGGGGCAGCTGGTGAGTCATGGTATTGACAGTGCCATAAATAAATAAACAGATAATAAATAAATAAATTGCCACTAGCAATAGTGGAACTTTGCATATTATTAAAACAAGATGTGTAACCACAAAGTTGTGTGCAATACTTCTCTTTAAAGTTGGTTTTTTTGAGACATAGTAGCTTAGGTCTATACTCATTGATACACTATTTAATGTAAGCTCTTCTTGCATAGAAATCGTTGTAATTTGACTGAATTAGATCCATAATTATTATGAACTTGAAGTTTCTAACCTTTTAATTAGTCAAGAAGATTGGCCTTTAAAACCTTTGCTAGAGAGACTTGGATGAACTTATCTTAACAACTTAGTTAAGGCTGGCAAATTACATGAAAATTCCTTAGCCACATCCAAGGGCAACTGATGGATAAAATTAGGAGTGTGCTACAAAGCTACCTATTGTTAAAAAATACTTACAGCCTTACTTAACGTCGAAGTAGAAGTCCATGCTGTACTGCACAACTTATTAATGACTCTGTTGTTAAAATCCTCCATCTTAGAGGCAATGCTCCTCTCCATTGACAACATTGCTAGGGCAGTAAGGCGTTCTTGAGACATGGTGTTACTCAGAAATGTTTTTATGCAATTTAATTATTAAAAACATCTTTCTGGCTCTGCAGTGGTCATTGATGTTATAACTAAAATTTTCAGCAAATTGTTCACTTCAAAAAATCAATCTTGTAAGCTGTTTGATATTAAATATTGCAATAATTGTACAGCTCCATCAATATTTCTAAAATCAGGCCTTCCGTACAGAATGCTGAGCTGTGTCTTCAGAATTTTCTTGTTCAGTACTGCATTTGCATCACAGCCGTTTGAAGTTCATGCTCAGGAAACTAATGTAGAAAACTACCAAATAATTTACAGTTTAAGAGCTTAGCTGCATCGAAATGACTTCGCAATTGATATTGACGTCTGGCTTCCTCATTAATGCGATCAAAAACTTCTTTAGCTTTAACTTTCTGATGCTTACTTGTCAATTCACAGGAAATAAAATCCATACTGTCAACTGCCTCTAAAATATCAGAAATGAAACAAATAAAAGAAGACACAACATTTCTTCACTTTAATGTTATCAGTTAATTTTGACTGGAGTTGATTATAAAGGATATCAATATGTGGCATTAATTAAAGTTAATTGATGGAAATTAACCATTTCTTCACACTAGCCGTATATAGGCTAAGGTTTTTGATAGAGTTAACATGAAAAATTCAATGCCATGGCTGGGATTTGAACCACAGATCTACTGGTTTACGTCCAGCTGCTCTAATCCATTGAACTACCATAGTCAACGAGCCGTCATGACATCAAATTCTCCATTTGACTCATATATTTCCCCGGCAAACCACTAGGAGCTCTCGTATCCGAGATACATTGTTTGTGGCGACTTACTATCATAAGTACTTAAATCCCAGGCTTCATCATTAAACTGTTATTATTTAAGCTAAATGATTGAAATTAGTCATTTCTTCACACTAGCCATATATAGATGAGATATGAACCAGGAGATCCGTGGTTCAAATCTAGGCCATGGCATTGAATTCTACATGTTGACTCTATCAAATACCTTAGCTTATATATGGCTAGTGTAAAGAAATGATTAATTTCAATCAAGTATCTTAAATAATAAGAGTTTAATGATAAAGTCTGGGATTTAAGTACTTACGATAATAAGTCGCCACAAACGGTGTATCTCTAATACGAGAGCCCCTTATGGTTTACCAGGAAATATATGAGTCAATTGGAGAATTTAATGTAAGGACAGCACGTTGGCCATGGTAGCTCAATGGGTAAAGAGCGACTGGATGGAAACCAACAGATCCATGGTTGAAATCCCGGCCATGGATTTAATTTTTCATGTTGACTATCTATGTGGCATTAAGTTATGGAAGAACTTCAACATTGCAAGGAAATGCATATCTTCTAAATAGTGCTGAAGTCCATTTGCTTCTAGACTAGTCTTATCGTTTGTACCATTTTCCAGTTCCACTAAATGCTGCAACAATTCATCTTGATTTTCAAAAACATATTAACAGTTCTGAAGCTAAAATTCCACCTGGTTGCAGAACCATAAGCAACTCGTCTGGCTGCCACTGATTGTAAGGCAGCTAAATGTTGTGCAGATCCTGGAAAAACTGGTGAACTTATTTTGTGAAGCTGCACATTCCATACTAAATTTAATTGGTGAGCTTAGCAGTGAATGAACCGAGCATTTGGATACTGTACTTACGCTTGAACTCCTCCTACAGCACCGCTCATTACAGAGGCTCCATCGTATGTCTGGGCAATGAGTTTCTGATGCTTTTCTATAAATAATTCAATAAGAACTATCAAAATGCTCTCAGAAATTGCCTTCGCATTTTGTCCCTCTGGGTTCAAAAATCCCCAAAACCTCTCATATGGAAGACCATCTTTCTCACAACTGATGAGAAATGTCTGTAGTTTCATCAGCCATAACAGCTACAAAGTCAGCTTCTTTATCACCTCACGGCAAACTTCCAGCATACAGTCGAGGAGTTGATTGTGGATTGTTTTCGAGGTTCCTTTGAAAATGTTATTTGTCGCACCAATAAGAGTCGCAGTAACATTACTCACCCTGGGACTAGCCTATACAATACATTACATGGACATTACAAAGATCAGGTCTATAGCAAAGTTAAATGTTCATTAACAAAAGCACTCTTAAAACATGTACCTTTTAGCATCCAGGAATTTAAAGACATAAATTTGTAATAACTTTGTAAATATTACTTCTTGTATAAGCCACTTCATATTGTACATACTGTTGTATATAGTATTATGTTATATAGTTATGTAGTATTACTGATGAAGCCATGATTTATTAAATTCATGTTAGTGCACGCAAAAGATGTGGTGATACCATCAACCATACCAGTATAACTTGAACGGCACAACTGTTTCCAGTAAGCCAATATTTCAAATTTGTAAATAACAAAAGCCAGTAGTGAGTCCGACTGCAAGCAAATACCTGCAAGAGAGCATTTCCAGCAGTAGTATTCATTGCAACTACTGCAGATGGCACTGAAAACACTACAGCAAGCAGTTTGACTGTAACATAATCCCAAGCAAACACAGCCAATCAGAAGAGTGGTTTCAAAGCAATGCACCACTATGTCACTTGCGTTCATTGGACAGCATTCCCACAATTGTAGCTCAAATAGTGGTCACATGTTACTTTAAGGCGAGAAGGTACTGCCTATCTCCACAATGCTATTTCCAAGATTTTTGGGTGCACATTACTAAGTTATTATTGATATTTACATGAAAATTTTCAGGCATGTTCTTAATACCTCTATCTTTAATAATATCTATTATTATTTTAAAATTTTGTACTGATAATTTGTTATAATTTTTTAGTTTTTGTAAAACAAAGCACTGAAATTTCAGAAAATTTTATTTTTTTAAACAAATATGATGAATCTGAGAGAAAAATCCCTTCTTATTATTATTCTTATGAGTCTACTTAATACACACAAAAAATTCATATGTTTGGGTTGATTAGTTTTTTAAGAAAGTGTACCAGAACCTGAAAAAATGTGAAACTGAGAAAACAGTTTTAAAGTTGATATATTGATTACTGACTTCTTACATGAGTCGGAACATGCATAGTCTTGACCAGTGGCAGCTCATGTTGTCTTCGCCCAGGGGGGCTGCACTGATTATTGAAATTTTAGCTTACCTTAATTATTTGAAGATGAACTGCATACAGCGATCTTTCTTTGTAGCAAACTTATTAATCAATCTCTCGTTGAACTTTGGGATGTTTACTATTGTTTCTTTTTCTATGGACAATATAGCAAGCGCAGTTAATCTATCTTCTCCAGTAGTGTTCCTAAGGAATGTTTTAATTCCTTTCAGGGTGGAGAAACAGTGCTCAGATTCACTTGTTGTAGAGGCAGAGTAATAGTTATTTTCAAAAGTTTTAACACTTCAGAAAAAGTGGAAGAAAGATTTTTAACTCTAAGATATGGAAGCTATTTTACAGCACAAGCAATATTCCTGAATTCTTCTCTTGAATAGAGGACTGAAAGTTCTCTATGTAATTTGTCCTTATCAAACACTGGGAATATTTTTATGTATTCACTGAGCGCATTGTCTAGAAATATTGAATTAAATTGCTCAAATTGTGAATCTCGTAGCAGGGAAGACACAGAAAGATGTTTTGTAAACTTGAAGCGGAGATTAAATTGTGACAGTGTAACATCACATACTTCCTTGGCTGCTGCTGCTCTGGTCTGTGTGTTTGAAACAATTTTTCTTTTGGGTGGGTTTTCTGCTGCCAAATCACATGACTTCACTGTGTTTCTTACTTTTATAGTTTCAACAGTGAAAGTAGATATTGTGACTTTGTGGGTTCGTGAAATGAAAAGTCCAATTTCACCACTCAAAAATGTTCTTTATTTCCACCGACTTACAGTTAAACTCTTGCCAAATACACAGAATTACTTGCTGCACACAATTACAATTTACCAATTCGTCCGTTACAATTTCACTTGTACTCGCGATTACATAAACTCCGATGCACATACCAGTTACGTACAGTCTTCCGTTGCACAATCTTCTCGTTCATTAACACGTCACTGCCTAACTCTTTCACCAAGAACTGCGACTGTCTCCTCGCTCACACTCACTAACCAACTGACTGACTAACACTGACTGACTGACTGCAGCCCTTTTTATAGGCATCTCGCCGACTTCTCGGCTTTTCTAGTTCCCAGGCGACGTTTCCAGATGAAGAACGATCCCGTAATTTCTGGAACACAGGTGGAAGAGAAACAGACCGCACAATTATGTTTCTTTCCCCAGCCGTCCCTGTCACCACTATAAGACAAACGAGGGGAGGGCGTAGCTAACACGGACCACCCTCGTCTCCCGCTCTCAGCTGCTTTCATAGGGTGTTCCAACGCTCGTGTGACAATATGTACACTGGAACTTTGGCAGCATCTATGTGGCGATTCTGTAGTTGATTGTACAGCATTTCTACATGAGGCATATCTAAATGGAAAAAATTAAACCAGAAACAAAACTCGTTATTTTCAAGATACCCCAATAAAGTACTTGTCTATTTTATTGTCGCACTGCTTGAGGTCTCTGATTCTAACAAAATTTCAAAACATTCTTTCAATAGATAGAGGCAACATAAAAAATTCAATGCCATGGCCGGGATTTGAACCACGGAGCACCTGGTTTCCAGTTTTTTTGCAAATGGACGTGTAACTGTAAAGACGTATTTTGCGCCCTTCTGCTATTGTGCAGAATTTGTGCCTCAGTATCTTACATTGGAAAGTGGACAGTTATAAATGATTGCACAAGCTAATGTACAATCAACATATATAAAGCATTGTAAAGTGAAAGTAATTGTTGGAAAAGTTTCATTTTAATTAAAATACCAATTTCTATAGAACACAGGAGGAACTACCATCTTATTTTATTTATAACTAAATTATCACTTCCCATCTGAGACGACCCCTGAGAATAAGAGCTTATGTGAATACCAAAGCAGCTGTCAAACCATCAGAATCCAGCAACTAGAGCTTCAGCAAGGTTCATCATCATCTCTTCCTCCACAACTTACAACAACTCCAAGCCGTTACACGTCAATCAGATATGTGCATCTGTTTCACACATTTTTGTTCTGGATTTAATTTAAGATACTCCACATGTGAAGATGGTCTTTTTAGTTTCTACTAAGGATTTTATTTTGTCTTTAACATATCAATATGAAGAACTTGCATTCAAACTTTTTTAAAATGAATCTGTCATAGAAAATGCTACGCCCTTTGTTACAAGGGCAGATCAAATATAAATGGGAATTATTGTTTTAAATTCATTGGATCAACAAACAAAAATACTCATCTACAGATTCTTTTTCTATATAGTGTTCTGTCTTAGATACACATTTGTGAAGTCAGTTGCATACGAACTCTTCTACACTTGCATCATCATCAAAGTGCTGTCCTCCTAGGTCTTATCTGAGTGGTTCAAGCAAACAGTAGTTGTAGCGCAATAAATATGGACTGTAAGGAGGGTGTTCCAGAAGTGTTCAATTCATTTTCTCCAGTTTTTCTCGCGTTAAAGTGGCAGTATGTGGTCTAAGCATTGTCACTGAGGAGAATGGCATTTCAAATCAGTTGTTGGAGTTACTTGTTACAAAATGCAGCTTTTGCTTCATTAAAAATGCAACAAAAAATGTTTTGCCTGGCAACTCTCTCCGTTATCACATTTAGTTGATGAGCTAAGCACTGCACAAAGTAAGCATTGGGGTTCACATCTCTAACTTTAGCTTGCCCCGCTCATTACCACTGCACCATCAAAACTTTGGCCTATAAGCTTCTTCTTATTTTCTTTTAATATATTGCCAAGCTCAGAAATTACAACTTCTGCAATTGCATCAGAATTTTTCCCATTTGGAATAAAAAATCCCCAGAATCGGTGAACAAGACTACCTAAGGCATTACTATACTTAAGACTATTACAAGCTGAAACATCTCAACAATATCTGTATTTTCGTTGGCCATAACAGATACATAGTCTGCTGCGTCAATTTCATCTAAGATGTTTTGTTTACAAACTTCAAGAATGCACTGAAGTAACTCATTTTGTATTGTCTTTGAAGTTCCTTTAAAAAATGAGTCACCATTAAGATGGACCTTAAATAAGAAATCAATTTGTGCTGTATATTTAATCAACCGTCTGAACACCCGTTGATTTTGTGAACCTCCATGGCCTCTTAGAGGTAGCTCATAAAAACCACAAAATTTCACAAGTTGATTATCTTTATAAGAGTCACTATTCTTTTAGACCTGATCATTGTGACAATCTATTGATTCCTTATAGGCTTGGCTTAAACATGTCTGTAGATTTACTGGCCCAAGTGTAGCAAAATTAAGCATGTTATTAACATGGTTTATGGACATTTCATGTTTATAACGTTTTTCATATAGTCTCTTCAAGTCCGAAACTCCCTTTTGAACCCATGCAATGTTGGCTGCGTCGTCTTTAATTCCAAATAAAAGACAAGGAAAACAGAACAGGGAATTGCTGACTTCACAGCCACATATCCACTCATATTTCGTGTAAAGTTCAGGACTGAAACACCTGCTATATTGTTTTTGGCGGCTTGTTGCACTTTGAGTAATATTTAACACAGAAGTCAGTCTTCCTCGCACATTAATGTCACATTTCTCTTGCAGTGTTAAAGCGCCAGAACGAATCGACTATAAATATTGACTGAATTACTTATTATTACTATCACACCATTGATAGTAGTATATAAAGTCACATTTGATTATACTTTACTGTTAGGAACAAAAATATATTTGAATCATCGTAAAAATGTTCAAAAACCATTTGATTTCACAAAAATCTGCACGAAATTGCACTTACATGCTCTTGGGACTGAAAACATTGCAGTCCAGTGAGTTCGCTAAGCTCTGGCGCACGTGGTAGGTCAAAACATGGAGCGGAGGGGGAAATGGAAGCGATATGGACGTTAGTGAGTTGTCCTGGCAGTCCAAGAGGGAGAAGCAGCTTCACATATTAACTTGTATTGATTTACAATGTCCTGCACCATGGCATAGCGGACTAAAGCAGCATGCCTTGGTCCCTGGTCATGGAAAGTGGCCCGGGTTCGATCCTACCCATGTGGTGTATAGGACCGGTGCCCACTCAGCATCGTGAGGAAAGAGAGGAGCTTACATTAGGTAAGCGGCCCAGGTCAGGAAAACCAACATTCCAGCTGAGGGATGCCGAGATGATGACCGCATCTCCTCCCCATATCGGTTGGATGATCGTCCACCTCTGCTGTGCGTAAGTCGGCGTGAGGCCAGCAGTCGGGTAGGTAGACCTTGGCCCTCTAAGGGCTGTCACGCCATGGGTTATTATTATTATAATGAGTTACAATATATATACAGATGTAATCTATTCAATTAAGGCAACAACAATAACATTGAAATTTGCTCTGGGGGGCTTGCAGTCTCACAGCCCTCTTTTATCACCGCCACTGGTCTTGACTCTCTGTATTCACACTTGTTCTTTACAAGTCCCTCTTCATTTTTCTTGCCTTCTTGGTCAGTTCTTCAACCATTTTATCTGCTTTCAAGACTCGCAGCTAATCAATTTCTGTATATGACTACTATCATCATTAGCACATGTATTGTGTGAACTGGGACTACTAATCTCAGTATTACACGTGGTTTCATTGTCTATTCTATTTATATTTACTACATTTACTGTTCTATGTTTACTAAAAACATTTCCTATAAGCTTTCTGTTTCCAAATGTTTTTGGCCTATCCATATCATATATTCACCATTGATTAATTGATTAATCTTTTATACATCCTTTTGATCATAGTACATGATATAGGACACTTCAAGTACTTATAACTAAAAATTATACAGTAAAGATTTTTACAACACAAGTTTAGAAATGAACATTCAGAAACTGTATGTACAATATAACAATTTATCTGTAGTTGACATTAAAAAAATTCGCCTATACTATAAATACAAAGATATTGTCAAGCTAGTATAATAAATTACACACCCAGAAGGGGTTCATGGAAAAGTATTTAGAAACTCATCAACTGAGTAAAAACAATGTTGCAATAGCACATGTTTCACCTTGTGCTTAAATGCAGTTTCTGAGGTGGTGAGTTTAATAACTAGTATTAACAATAGCTAGTACAAAATATTATTCAGAACAAATAACTGTTCATTCACACAGCCAAAGACAAAAGAAATGCTAGCATCATTGGAGTTACAGTGATACTAGCAGAAAGCTTGGAAGATCCCTTACAAAACAAGGATTGGTTCAGAAATATCTGTTCAGAATTAAGTTATGATCAATTTTCTGAAAGTTTACGAAAAGGGGCATGGCGAAAACTTATCACCCACTAATATAATTAGCAAATTAGATATAAAATATTGCTCCAATGAACTTTTTAACTACATACTTGTAATCTAGAGGGATGACATAATAAAATGTGAAAATATAAAAGTGAATATTAACCCCAACCTTCTCACCTGTGTCTGACAACTATCCTTGCTTCTTGCTAGCACATATAAATCTGAGAGAAGCATAGAAAGTGTTAAGTCACTCGTTTCAGCAAACTGATTATTGTGCTGTAGCACCTAAGTACAAGCCGCGCCTGGCCACATCAACATTTGTGACACCCCTAGTTCTGTCAAAAAGGTTCATAAGTTGGTTTAGGGATCAAGTTTGAGTTAGTGGAAGATAATGCTCGCCTCAAGTTTGCAGTGCAAATCAGAGTCTGCTTTAAAATCAACCCCAGAAACTTGTGGTGTGTAAGTCGGGGGCTGGAGAATTGCAAATTTGTGAGGTTAAGTGGAACAAGAAAATGAAGCCAGGTAAACGTTGCGTTCTGTATTACACTTATTTCATTGCAGCAGGACTTTGTTTTTCATTGACGTAGCACTGCTAGTAATCTCTATGTTAGCATCTGAAGGAGAACTTTATTTTGTATTGTTCCATTATCACTAATGCCAACAGAATTACACATAGATGGCTGAAGAGAATCATTATTTAGCACTGTAACATTAGCAATATTGCCAGTTGAGTCAGATGTGGATGACTGAAGGAAACCACTTTGCATTTGTGCATTGTTAGCAACATGTTCAATGTTTGCAGTGGATGGGTTCGAGTCCTGATTATCTACAGATGTCCTTGATTTTTGCAAAGGAAGCAGATGGGAACGTCTGAGGATACAGATATCCAGTGTGGAAGCTTATCTACTATCACTTGGAAAGAATCAGGAAGTTTATCTTCATCTTCTGGTGCAATGAAAAGTTGCCAATGAAAACTCTAGATGTGAGACAGTCTGAAGTCAGAAAAACCTGCTCATAGAAATGACATTCAAGCAACAGTTTCTACTCAAAATGCTAGCAGTTCTTTCGCTAATACATAATGTGGAATACTGGGGCACACATTAGATAAAATTATCCTCTTGTTGTGGGATATTGATGGTCTAATTGGAAGATTCTCTCCTATTACTGTAATTACTTTGTTTACTTATGAGCTGATCTGCTATTTCCTTATTACTGAAAAAAACATATAGTCCTTTGATAGATAGTCAATATAAAAATTCAATGGCATGGCTGAGATTTGAACCACGGATCTCCTGCCTTCCATCCAGTCACTATAACCCATTGAGCTACCATAGCCAATATGCCGTCCTGGCATTAAATTCTCCATTTGATTTGTATATTTCCCCGGTAATCTACTAGGGGCTCTCGCATTCGAGATACACTGTGGTCACTTACTATCATAAGTATTTGAGTCCCAGGCTTCATCATTTAACTCTTATTATTTTAGTTAATTGATATAACTAACATAGTCTTTTGTTTGATATTTTAGATACAAATCTAATATGAGAGAGATTAACTTTAGTGCTAATTGGTGCACAAATTCAATGATGGGAATATAATCAACTGAATCAATTATAATAGCATTTTACTTTTTAAGGGATATTGTACTCTGAGATGCTTGCAAGTAACTATTCTTGGACTTACTGTTACATATACCTGTAGTTGGTTGAGAAATCCATGTTGGTGAGGTTAGGTGAGTTGGAAACGAAGTATAAATCAAATATTGACGAATTGCTACTCACAATATGAACAAAATTTTACCAAACTTAAAACAATTAAAAATTAATAGTAAACCACATTAAACCAGATACAATGCACACTTCTGGTAATAGTAACCATAAATTGAGGAAATCATAAATCCCACTCAGGTGTAATGACTTCTTACACTGATGAGTTAAACTTTATATTTACAAATCAGTAAACCTAAATAATTACAAATTTTACATTGCTACAGATTCTTGACCTCATGAGCCAAACTAGGTGTCTTCAATCTGACAACCAAGTAAAAGCTCTTATTACAACCTTGGATTGGTGAAGGTTCTGATTCTCATGATATGTTTTAAATATGACATCTGACTGAAGATCTTATCCAAGCATTACATTTAACCCTTTAATGGATGGTGTTGCCCTAGGGTAGCATTAGGCTGAATTCAGCTTAAAAATGCTTTAGTGTTTCTTTGTTATAATCTTGCATTGGTTTTTGTCAGTTATGCAAATAACATTTTGAGTCCTTTGAACTGTACATATATAATTTTACAAAAACAAAAATATGTAATCTTCTACAAAAAGGCAATATCCAAGCAACTGTAGTCAAATGATACTCTATCAACACCCAGGCAAGCAATCACACTAATTATTTTACATGGGCCTTTCCTGTTCTTTGCCACAGGCACATTTGACTAAAGTTGCTGTGATTCAAACTCATGACATTTGGCTTTGAATGGATGGTCACTTCACTACCTAACGACCATGGCTGTTAGAATTGAACGAAGTGAGGTTCCGAAGAAAGCAGTGTGAAAACCGTTAAGAAACCACAGCCAGAGTGACATAAGTAGCAAAATTATTCTTCCATTAAAGGCTCAAGTGTTTTGTTACTCTAATGAATCAAATTATGTCGTTTTAAATTTGACAACCGGGTAAAGCTCCTACTACAAAATTTACATTGATGTGACTTCTTACCACCATGAATCAAAGTATGCCTTTTCAAATCAAAGAGCTGAAAGAAGCTCTTATTGCAAGAGTTACATTTATATGCTTTCTTACCCTCATGAATCAAATTATGTCTTTTCAAATGGGAAAAAACAGTAAAGCTCTTATCACAAGTTGTACATTTATGTGCCCTGATACCCTTATGATCCAAGTTATGCTGTATCAAATTTGACAACCAAGTAAAACTGCTACTACAAGTTTTACATTTATAAGCCTTTTTACCCTCATGTATTAACTTATGTGTTTTCAAATTAGATAACTGAGTAAACGTCTTATTGCAGATGTTACATTTATGTGGCTTCTGACCCTCATGAATTAAATAATGTTGCTTCAAATTTGACAACCTAGTAAAGTTCTTATGACAACATTTACATTGGTGCAATTTCTTATCTACATGAACTATCTGATGTTGTTTCAAATGTGACAACTGAGTAAAGCTCGTATCACAAGATTTGCATTGGTATGGCTTCTTGACCTCATGAGTCAGACTATGCTTTTTCAGATTTGACAACTGAGTAAAACTCTTATTACAAGTGTTACATTTATGTGGTTTGACACCCTTATGAATCAAGATATGTTGTTTCAAACTCGACGACCAAGTAAAAGCCCTGTTACAGATTTTGCAGTTATATGGTTTCTTACCCTCATGTATCAAATTATGTTTTCTCAAATTAGATAGCTGTATAAAGCTCTTATTACAGATGTTACATTTATATGCTTTCCTACCCTCATGAATTAAATCATGTTGTCTCAAATTCGACAAGTCTGTAAAACTCTTATCACAAATGTTACATTTGTGCAGCTTCTTACCCTCATGAATCAAATTATGTCTTTTTACACCTGACAGCCGAGTAAAGGTCTTATTACAGGTTTTACATTGGTATAACATTTTACCCTTGTGACTTAAATTATGCATTTTCAAATCTGAGAACACAGTAAAGCTCTCATTACACATCTTACATTGGTGTGGCTTCTTACCCTCCTTTATCAAATGTCTATTCAAATCTGATACCCGAGTAAATGTCTTATTACAAGTTTTACATTGGTGCAATTTCTTACCCTCATGAATTAAACTATGTCTCCCCAAATCTGATAACCGAGTAAAGCTCTTATTACATGTTTTACATTGATGCAATTTCTTGCCTTCATGAATTAAATTGTGTCTTTTCAGTTGTGATATGTAATTAAAGCTCTTAGCACAAGTATTACACTTGTAGGACCTTTCTACCTTATGACTAAAAGTAATTTGTCTCAAGGATACAGATCTTTCGCACATGTTCTCATCATTACATTTACCAAAGTGGTCTGAGAGAACATATCCTTGTATCGTTGGGACTTCTGTGACATATATTTCCTCTATTTCCTGAATTTCCAGGCGATTCTTTCTGTTACTGAAGCTGGTGTCGTTTCTTGGGTTTCCATCAGAGTGCATGAGTGGTTTACCACTGTTAACATCAAAAACAGTTTCTGCAGAGGACCTGAAATTTTGGAGAGTATAAGATCATTAAGTACAATAACGAGATCATTCAATCTAAACAAAAAATCTGTGTTAGTTCAGCAGAGTGTGATAGTGATCTATCATTGCTGCTGTCAGACAGCTTTTTTACACAATTTGAAATGTTTGTGAATTTAGATCTTTAAGGATAATAACAAGTGTAACAGTCTGATAATAGGCACTCTGTTGGTTAACAGCATACACATTGTCAGAAATAAGTAACAACTCTAGTTTTACACCCTACATGTAAAGCAACCAAGTTAATTACAACTGAATTAACTTTGTTAACTGACGATATTATAAGGTTAATTAATAAACCTGTCAAAAAATAAAACTAGTGGCAATTCAAGCAATCAAGCAATATATATATATATATATATCAAATTCCTGCTTTCCTTTAAGATCTATGCAAAGTAGTTTTATAAGAAATTCCTGTTTCAATTATATGTGAGAAAAATATATTCATAAGGAAGTGGGTATCAACAAGGCATTTATAAACCAATTAATATGTTGGTTCTCACAATGCAACTGAACACCATTTCTATGAAACAAATGAAATGTAATCAAGCATTAGCAAATATAAAAAATATATGAAAATTCTGATAGCTAAAGACATCTTAGAAATACTGTTACCAAAGGATATCTTACAACTGTGAGGTTGATCCAGATTTGGATTTAATATTTAGAATCAGCTTCTTGCTCTTTTAAGTCATGAATAATGATGATGATAATTAATAATAATTAATAAGTAATAATAACAATAATAACAATAACAACAATAATATTCAATAATATATTTACTAGATCCAGAATCAGATCTCCCAATGCTACTCCAATGAAATTCAAAATATATAAACCTATTTAACGAGAAAGCATTAAAATAAAGCATTAACAAAACTGTGGAGCGGGAAATTGAGTTATTAAAACAGGTACAAAATTTCCATGCAAGTAGGAGATGCTTTTCATACTGATGGTCTCAATCCTTTAAATAACATGAACAGTTAGTTTGAAATTACCTTCTAATGCTGTTGCACCAATTTTGCAACTGTAAATTTCTATCAATCAATTCTGAGAGGAAAAGAAAATATATCTGCAAAGAGACTGTTATGCAGCTACAAAATGTTTTTAAACAGCATAATCACTGGCTGCATGTGAGATCTCCAGAGATAACACCCGGTAGAAAATACTATGAAGTTTAGGACAATGCGTTACATCTAAATTCTCAGTATTAGTCTGCAATACAAATGTTGATATTCATTTGAATTTCAAGTTCGGCACTAATTCTTAAGCCATAACAAAAATTTACATGAAATAGGTTCATAATGAAGATGACTAGGGAAGAGCTGAGATACATGGCTAAGAAAATTCATGATAAATGAATAAGCAACTAACAATGAAGTGATTTCAAATTGATGGAAAAATTAAGTCAGAGCTACAACAATCATAATATCTGCATATGTTTGTGACTTGATGACAGGAATTAGCTCTTAAAAGTGATCAAGGCATAAGCAATCTAAGTGTGTCAATTCCAACTCAATTTGTGAATAAATTCAAGAAATGTATTTCATTAGTTTACAAATATACTAAAACAATTAAAAGTTAAAACTCTAAGGGACAGCTTGGAGAGGGACAATATTCTGTAAAATTTGTGCATTTCATAGCTAAATAAAGCAAAAGGTGGATAGTACACAAAATATTTAGTATACATTTGATATTTGAAATATATTAAGTCTTCTGTTAAGGTCCCTCAAACCAAATTTCTCCTTCAAAAACTTTACTTAATATTCAAGTACTTTAAAGTATATTTCCATTGAAATTTTGTTATTAACACTTTTGTGGACTCAATAATATAAGAATTTAGTTAGGTTATCTCAAAAATGGATTATAATATTCCCATTTCTATCACTTTAAGAACATAACAAGATTCTACTACAACATGAATGTGACAATTATAGAAGAAATAAAATATACATAACACAAGAGGCAGAAGGCTTGTAATCGAGTACATTGCAGTCTTACCTTGAAGACATTACTGCAGGGAAGTCTCCATCCTGTAAGAGAACAATTCAAATGTACAGTTTTACATAATCTTTGTTACAATGTTAGTAAAAAGGTTCTGCATAATAGGCTAGAAGATGGATGGAACAAACATTTGATATTTCATCAGATAGAGAGGGATATGAAAACCAAGACATGAAGAAAGTATTTAATTATTTTGTTTAGAGAACACAGTCTTTATTAAAACTATAATATATATTTAATTACTTAAGTATTAAGGAAATGGAAATGATTAAATGGGAATACTTTAAGTGAGACAGAAGCATGGATGGAGAGAGTAAATGTATAGCATTTATCTACATTATCATGGAGTTGAGGTGAGTAACACACTGGGATATGTTAAGAAAACACTTAGAATCCAAAATAACTATCAATAACTGAAAAACTGCAAGAATCTTTGTAACAAAATACATCAAGATTAACAATGACAATATCTTTTATGTATAGAAATGAAATGACGTTTGTTGGTCTCACAGGCACTCGAGAAGGGCTGATCCAATTTGCCTAATTTTGGTTTTGAAATATTTGTATGAGTTCAAGGAAGGTTTACAAGGTGAGAAAAAAGTCCTGAAGTGGTAATGAACCAGGTTATTAACTAAATGTAAAATTACATGCACAAACTTTTATTTAACACCCACATCTTTTATTTTCGACAAACAAAAGCATTGCAAAGTATAAAGATACTTCACTCCTTTCTAAAGTCTTCAAAGATATCTCACTCATTCCTGACATACCTTGGAGAAAATTTGCAATCTCAAGATATTGTTTTAGTTAATTGATGGAAATTAATAATTTCTTCACGCTAGCCGTATATAGGCTAAGGTTTATGATAGATTGAGCCAACATGAAAAATTCAATGCCATGGCTGGGATTTGAACCACGGATCTCCCTGAAACCACTGGACAGAAACCAGGACATCCATGGTTGAAATCCTGGCCATGGCATTGAATTTTTCATGTTGACTCAATCTATCGAGATACCGTGTTTCATCGTTGGAACATTGAATTGAAATATGTGTTTGAAACGCACAGGAGTTATGACGCTTTACAATATCCATTAGTTTTCTGGCAGGGTGAAGACGTTTACCATTTCAGTATCAAAATGGTTAATCAAAAATAAGATTAATTAATGTATATTTAATTTGATATATCTATGTAACCAGTTATCATTTACGCTTGCAGGTGCTGAAGCTAACAAAAATATTAGTGCTAAATGTTTATTCATAGAGACTCATGATACGTAAAGGTGAAGTAAATCACATTTTGATGTGATGGCAGCTTTTTAAACAAGTTGTATTTGAAATGTATGCTTAAACTGATACTGAACAATTGACACATTCGTTTGAACAAACAGCAGCTTTAATCTGAAGAATACGTCCATCATCGCAATGCTATTAATGCCAATGTTATCCCAAACAACGTGGGATGAATAACAATTTTGCGGCCACTGGAAGCCCAAGGCACATGCATGAGTACGTGCAAGAAGATGTCATATGCTAGACAATATGGCTGCCCAGACCTGTTCATTACGTTCACCTGCAACCCACAATCCATTGAAATCAAGAAGGAATTGCTACACACATCTACACCTAAAACAAAATAAAAGAATATGTACATAAAGAGTGTGTGTGCATGCGTGCATGGGTGTGTGTATAGAGAGGGAGAGAGAGAACATATATAGGAATGATTTCAAAAAAAGCTTTCTCAGTCCACCTGCAATAGACTTCTATATAACTTACATTAATATAACTACAAACTGATGTTTCTGTTTCCAGACATTGCAGTTCTTCCTTAATTTGTGTTTTGTTATCCATTTCTTGATCACTGCTGTATTCCTTATTCTTCATTATAAGCTCCTCTGGAAGAAATTCTCCCTTGTTCGAGTCTGAAGCCACTGTCTCTGTTGTCTTATCAAGTTGCCAATTGTTGCTGCATGTAACAGTTTCAGAGCTACTCTGCTCTATGACAGATTTGGTAAAAGGAGTGTCTGCATTAATTTCTGTTTTAATTGTTATATCACAAACATCGTCCAAACTCATATCACCATGGGTTTTTATTATAACAATCTCAGGAAAGAACTCTGTTTCATATTTTGAGGCATCTGAGAGAGGATCCTCTTCTTTGATTTTTATTTCCTTATCCATTACTCAATTTGATGAATTGGAAAATTCTTAATTTCAGTAACAAATCTGTGGACAAAGAAACATATTATGTATAAATTAAACCATCAGCTTCATTGAATCATTATTCAATGTTCATAAAGACCATATACCTTTAATGTACTCTCATAAATAAACTACTTTGAAATAAATAGGACCTGAAGCTTTCCTGGCAATGAATATGCTCAATTTCTTCTCTGGAAGCAAGCAACCTGAGAAGTCTGAGCTGGCAGAGCATTGTTTAGATAAACGACCATAGAGCAAACTTTCGGGAGATGACCATCTTGGCAATATGCAGCAGTTACTAGGAGCAGAGAATTAAGGAGGCTTTGGCTATTTCCTACGGAAAGAGCAAGCTTAAATCCCATTTACCGGCAACCTATGTGGCACAATCAGCAGAATTTTTGCCAAATACAACATCAGGACCATACACCAGCCACCTCTGAAGATTAAACATTTGTTGAGACTGATGAAAGCCAAACTGGACTTCCAAGTTTCTGGAGTGTACCGCATTCTCTGTGAATGTGGGACACTGTATATAACACAAACCAGAAGGACCATCGCTGCTAGAATAAATGAACATGAATGAAGCATTCGCTTAATGCAACATGAGAAGTCTGGGCTGACAGAGCATTGTTTTGATAACGACCATAGAGTCAACTTTTGGGAGTGGACCATCTTGGCAAAATGCAACAGTTACTGGGAGGGGAGAATTAAGGCGGCTTTGGGCATTTCCTCTGAAAGGAGCACGCTTAATTGTGATACTGGATTTCAGTTCAGCTCCTCTTGGAAATCAGGCTTAAAAATGGAAATCCATTGTCTTAAGAAGCACAGAACAATACAGCTTGATAATGAAGTTAAGTAGTTACGTTTCTTTGACCCAATTAATTTTCTATACTCACGCCATCTCCTTACCCGGCATTTAATTTACTGAAAACAGTCGTTTGTTGAGTAATACAAATTTTGATAGTGTTTTGTCTTTGTTTATATTTGTGATTCATTTGTGGTCATAACATTTAATAAATATCCTGAGAGATGGGAGAGATGCACACTCCTGAAATGTCGAATTCTAATTTTCTTTTCAGCTGGCTTGTTGCCCAAGAACAACTTGAGCATACTTTGAAATATATCAAAATTTTACTTTATTGGAACACCACAATGAAGCAAAACATATTTAAACTAAAGATGAGTCACAACTTTTACACATATGCTTCAATTACGTACCGAGATTGAGGACATGTTTCATAAACTATTCTTTGTATCATCAGCTCTATTGTGACTAAAGCTTGATCCAGTGGTGTGGGTAGTTCTGGAGTTGCTGCTGCCATCTGTTTTTTTTTTTTCTGATGAATTTAAATGTGGGGTTGTCTTCTGACGGGATTTCGAAGTTCATTAGTTGGTTTTTATGTTTTTCTATGTATATTTTCTCTCAGATGACGAGCTCCTTATGTTTTAGTATGCATTTTAGTAATTTAGTGCTATCTTCTATCTCATGATTTTCAGACCAGAAATGAGCTGCTATTGCGGACTTTTCAGTATTCTTGTATCTTAGGTGCCTGAAATGTTCTTTTTTCCTAGTGCCTATGTTTCTTTTTGTCCTGCTATGTAAGTTTTTCACAGTCTTTACACTTCATCCTGTAAATGCCTGATTTTTTTTCTGGTTTTATCTTATCTGTATTGTTGCTGAATATCTTGCAAAAATCAACGTGAAGTATATCCGTCACCCTCCCTATAGTCCGGATTTAGCCCCATGTGACTTTTTCTATTCCCTAACTTGAAGAAACGCCTTCGTGGGAGACATTATCCATCATTAGAAGCAGTAGTGAAGGCTGCGGAGACCATTTTGAAGGATCTCTCAAAAAAAGGTTTCCAGCATGTCTTTGAAGACTGACAGAAATGCTGGGACAAGTGCATCACATTCAGGGGAGACTATTTTGAAAAGTACCATCAAAATTATGAGGATGAGTAAAGGTACGTTGTCAAAAGAATGTGATCATTCTTTATTGAACAGCCCTCGTAAATTATTTCTGATATTGGGGCCCGCTATTCCTGTAGGTCCTATTTAAAACTCAAAGTGCTTAATCTTTATGGTGAATATATATCATCCTTTTTATATTTATAATCCTCCAATGAAAGTCAAATTGAACAATGTATGAAATGGGTGCAATGATGCTCAAAGGAGCACAGGGTTCAGTGAGATTAGAGCTACAAACATTCATCTTTCAGGATATTGGAGAACTCTGGAAAAAAGCTTATACAGATAACTTAACTGTAGAGAGATTTGAACTGAGGACCTCTTGAGCTACTGCGTATGCTACAGAGCAAGGCACACATATTCTCTATACAGTTATTATAACAAATTTGCAACAAAGCATGCTGTGCATACTACAGAATGCAGGCTATCTGCACAGACACCACACTACCTCAACTACTAGGTCATTGTAAAGTTTTCAAGAAAGTTGTGGTCATTCTTAAAGACTCACTTCCCATACAATATGGAGGAATTCTTTAATATCCATTCAGCATTTAAACTTGCAATACATAAAGCAGACTGCATGCAACTATGATTTGAAGCTTCAGGTTATTGTTGAACCTTCTGTAATGCATGTTCTGAGGTTAATGCTTCAAATGTTGGTGATTCACAAATTTTCAAAGTTTCTACATAAAGTAAGATTTAAAGAAAATCAAAATTATAGGTATTGTGGTGCTCTTCGAACCGTTACCATGGATTTATCTCTGGTAATAGATACCTCTCAGATAACACACTGATTACTCCACGTGGAGTGAACATATATCTGTCATTTGTGATTTCTGCGAATTCCATTGGTTGAAGTGATGCGTTCATTGGTGCTTAGCACACGACCGAGAGGCCCGTCAGTACCCCTTTCACTCTTACAAGAATAATCAGTGGGTTATCTGAGAGGTTTCTATTAACAAAGATAAATCCATGGAAAGCATTCCAGCAGCGCTATAATACCAATGTACTTGTGGGTGTAGGTATACTACTAGTCATGATAAATATACAATAAACATATGACATGTCAAATGTTCCTGAGCTTTGATCTTCGATCTGACCTGACGGAGTAACAAACAACTCAGTAGAACACTGTTGACACCAGAAATGTCATTTTACATATTTATTATTCATACACATTTTCTCCGTAAGTAGAAAAAAAGAAAAAGAAAAAAAAAAGAAAGAAAGACGTGGTACAAAGCAGAAACAAAAAAAAATAAGTTTAGTAACATAAGGGATGTTACCTTGATAAGTATTTCTGGAATAGAGAGCATCACTACGGAATCATGCAACACATGCACCCGTCTTATAAAAAGTTGACACTCACAGAGAAATTACCAATCGGAGTCTTGCAGTGCGTGACGAGCGCTGTGACTTATATAGGATACTGCAGCTACAAAACCTCTTTGGATAGCAAATAAAGAGCTGTTTCCAAAATTATGGAAGTACTACTGCACCATACAAATGTGACGTGTACAATGTCCCAATGCTTTGGTCATTTTTGGTAACAAATATCATAACTGTAAAAATACCAGAATCTACCTGCTAATTCTGAAGGTAGATGCTTGTTTTATAGTAAATGCATAATCTTGATTTAGAATAGCACTAAAAGATATATAAGATACTTCTCTTAGGATGTTGACTAAGTGATCTACAGGGCTGTGAAATGATCTTATTGAGCGCCGTTGTAATTTAGACAGTTGATGGAGTTTCATATATGCTTATTTGAGTTGCTCTTGATGTGTTCAAAAACAAATTAATTGAAGTATTCAAATAAAGTTTGTGTAATCATCAAATCTGCCTTATTTAAATTTATTTTATACAGAACCAAACATAAGCGGTAACAATATAAAAGAAAGAACATGGAAAAACAGAAAAGAAAAGTTCAGGATAATAACATCTTCAGAGGCTTACTAGCCACACATAAATAACATCTGGATTAGAAGCTTTTGTGAGTACTGTGTGAGAGGATATCTCTAATTCATTTATTTCTTGTATTGGCTTATCATCTGTTAAATTCTCGTCCATTTTGTTAGAGCATTTCACCATAGATATTTCTGCTGTTGAGGATGTCTTCTCATCTAATTTGTTACCGTGTTCTCAATCTGGAGCAGGGCCTGATAACTCAGATAGGAGACCAGGAGACACATTAAGGTTCGCGAAACACCCGGGGTCTAAAGATACAGTTTTGAGCGCTGCAGGCGCCGGATTCAATGCCGCCAATATAATTATTTTGGCTGCCGTGTTGCATACTGACTAATATATAAAATAACTTCTGCTTAGTTCAAAATTTAATAGTTATTGTATTATTTTACTACTTATGAAGTAATTTTCGTAATATTATTGACCTATTATCGACCTTATTTGAGCTCAATGTACGATATGAATAAGACACTACATTGGCTAACCTGTAAATATTTGAATTAAAGCTTTAACGGCAAGGAGGCCAAGCCAAATTAAGTTCTGAATAAAATTTTCATCGATTTGTGAAATTGTAAGCATTTGAAAGAACTACGAGGACGTATGGGCAGCAGGAAGAACGAGAATAGATTTTCACAAAGACCTATTGGTAAGTAAGATTTAGCATGTAGCTAAATACAGACAATTAATATGACATAACCTGAAATGTGCCTTAATACATATTCATGCATAGTTAAATTCTCTACATCAATGTAGCGCCTTATAATGGAAAAAGTGTGTTGTTTTACATACAAAAGCATTAGTTTCATTAACCTTGTTACTTTATTACTGTAATAATGGCATTTTCTGTTTTTTGTCTTTCAGGGGTCATCCATCATCTCAGGCTACCAGGAATACGATGGCAGAAATCAGAGTGCAGGATTATTGGATATTGTGTATGTGTCTTGTTTTGGTGATGTGCAGTGATCTTCAGGAACTTTAGTAATGTAGCACAAAGCATTCTTTCCCGCGTATACAGCAATTTAATGTGGCATATCAAATATTTCTGAAAGTTTGAGTTTCATTTCATATCAGTGGAAAATTTAACAAAAACTTTGAGGAATACTGTGACCAACAAGGAAAAGTGAAGTTATTTTAGACAGTTGATTGGGTGTATTAATTTTTGCGTTTGTACTTGTAGTTTTAAATTTAAAATATATGTCATATATAAGTCCATGTAAGGTAAGTAATATGCAGTTTAAATTACTGAAAAAATAGCTGTGAATTTTCAGACATACCAAAATTAGCATCATCTGTGTTTACGTATAATCTAGGTGGCTTAAATTAAAATATTTGGGCGAGATGCTTGATATGAATTTTATAAACTTTTTCTTTAAATTGCAATGATAAGTATTTTGAAGAATTAAGTTCTCTTAACCTTACTCATCAGTGTATATCGACATCATTGATCAAGAATGTCACAGCTTTTAACAGCAATTAAAAGTATGATCTGAGATTACATAAACCTAATTTGTTCTATATTGTTTAATACAGTAGTCACTATGCAATATTATTGTACACACTACACTAAATTATTTACCTGAATAACCACCTTTGAAGAGATCTGATGGAATTAGAACTTATTTGAAAAAGCTTTACAAGTTTTTAGGTCTAATTGTGCAATGCAAGAAATGATTAAAATGTCATTGTGTCATCATCATTATATGCCACTTTTAATTTTATTTCTAATATTTCAGTTATTCTTAAAACATGCACAATGTCAGCTAGCTAGGACCTAAACACAGTGTGGCTTGATCTCAAATTAGTAAAACTTCACAATAAATAATAGGTTATAAATCCTCTTCCTTGTTAACACAAACACACACACACACACAAATGGGTTCAGAAAAATAACAAGTTAAAGTGATATTTGCACAGCATTTATGTATTCTGTGGTATATCTGTTCTCAACATGTACTTGCCACCATTTATGAGTAATATTGGTACACAATTTCTGTAATGCTAACCATTTTAAGGGTGATATAACGTTACTAGCGTGACCCACAGAAATGTTACATGTCACATTAAACTACACTGTTAAACATCCTCTCATTGTTCTAAGTTGGAATGAAAATCTCAATCTTTGGCATGGGAAAAAGATGTTTAACTTAATATATGAGCCATTCGTTACATGCAGTGATGCGAAGCCACATAATAATTTTGAAAAGTAGATAAAACTGCACATTATTTTGCTATATAATGCACTTCTTGTTTCTTTGTAGTGAACACATAAGGGAATTATGGACTGTTAAAAGAAATAATGGTTAGATGTGTGAGCAAATAAATTACATTACTAAATTATTTTCTATTAACTACTCAAACACACAGTTCCATCACTTTCACTTCTTAACTAAAACTACAAACAGCATTAATAGTTCATAGTGTAATCTTTCATTGAGTTATTTATTTGACACACATTCAGTTGTATGTCATGGACTGAGAGGTTTACACTATGCAGAGGGCTCCATTTGCCACCTTAGTCATAAAGTACATTGTTTAAAGTCTTATCAAGTTAAAGCAAGCCATTTATCCAAACAATTGCTCTGCACATTAAGCAAATTATATTTCACAGTCAGATAACTACATGAAATAATCTCTTATTGGAAGATACACTGTGCATTAAATTTTATTTTTAAAACTGCACATTTTCTTCTTCAGCATTCACTTCTGTGCATATGCATGTCATTGAAGCATTTAAAAATTCAACGCTGTAATATTCTTGTGTTGTGAAGACAGAGTTAAGCTTAGGACAATTTTAAATGAATGATACAGCTTTAATGTAATTATTATTTTTCATAATTTATTTCAACCAAAGTGATTAGAAGTATATAAAATAGTGCCATTTATGAAATTTATGTCACCAGTTGCTAATACTGACTTCTGTACTAATTTGACATTATTAATCTTATATGAATCGATTACAAATTTCAGGTTTTTCTCTGAATATACTTTAGTATACTTGTGCTGAAAATAATGTATGTACTATTGAGCTTTTAAAATTCTTATTAAATATAACCATTAACAGAGCTGCTTTGTTGTCATTTTAAAGAAATAGTGCTATTTTTTTGTACATAGTTGTTATCATTTCAAATTTATATACATATTTCTTTAGGTTTTTTTTTTCTCACTGTTATTCCAGGGAATTTTTCAACATTCTGTGTACAAAGAAATTGCATTACATATAACATTATGGTAACCTTACCTGCTTTCCTGTATCTACAGAATCATTATTTTAGTGTTAAGTTATCTTTATTTTAAGTATTACATTAAGAAGCTTGAGGGAAAGGGTATACAGATGTCTTGTATAATCTCAACAGCATCTTAAGTGATCTCACTCTCTCGTTTTTTAAATTTTAATTGTTTTTAAAGACAAAATTATCAATTTGCAACAGGAATAAAGATATAATGCTTTGTGGAAGTCAATTATTCATATTTAACAGGAAAAGTTCAAGTGGATTCTTCCAATTTCTTTCACAAATTGGACAACTTCTTTCGAAGTCACATTTCGCACACTGATGAATAGTTTATCGCACATTTCCTCACGTATTTGACGCGTATTATCCTAATATGAAATAGCTGATATGTGCCGTAAACTATTCATGTGTGACGAGAAGTGATTTCGAAAGAAGTTGGATTCCATCAGTCAGTGAAAATGGGTGCCGAAGGGAAGGGGAGGTGAATGCACCATAGCTCGGTCGCAATAGAAGCTTACTACATTACTGGCCGCACCGGCCGTAGTTGCCAAGGTCGCCGGGGTCTAAAGATTTAGGAAAGAGCGCCCTATGCGTCTTCAGATTTTAACACAGAGTTGAGCATCTGGTATTAATCTGTGATCTGGAGTGCAGAGACATTCTCGACCACAGAGGTTTCTGCTGCCGCCTTCTCATCTGTTTCCTTACACGTGTCATCATTAATGTGGAATATAGGAGAATTTTCCATCTTAGATTGCTCTGCAGTTGATGTATGCGCTACCAAGATTATGGAAGATATCTCTCTCTTAAAATCCGACTTTGCTGTGCCTTTTGTTCTTGGATTTTCTTCTTCAAATTCTCTTTGTACGTAGAATGTATTGTTACCGAAGATGCTGTACCTGAATTTTTGCTGGTAGATTCGTCTGTAGAATTTTGTTCGTCGGGCTTTTCATCCATGGTTTGCCTAAATGTAGTAGCCAAAGGATGAACTTAGCGAAATTTTTATACTTATTTGATACAGTAAATTGGATACTAAATTACAGAAAATTTTGCAGTTGTCAAAGCTCCGAAAATGTTTGTTAGTTGAACTACACGATATAAGCAAGGCCTGCCGACGGAAACTAACAAAGTAAGCAAACAAATTCCATCTTTCTGGACTGAAAAATCGGATATATGGTTCTTCCAAGTGAAAGCTCAGTTTTCCATTTCCAATATTACGCAAGAGGATACGAAATTTAATTGCCTCGTTTTGCAACTAGACCCAAAATATGTCGAGAACATCTGGGACATCATCAAAAGTGTTGATCGAAACAAATACTCTGCACGAAAAGACGTCTTTTAAACATGTTTAAAGAGAGTGAAGACAAACAAATAAAGCGTTTGCTAACGTGTCCACTCCGATTTATCCTTTCCCAACTTGACTAGCTACATTCTTGACCTCCCCCGACCTTTCTATGCCAGTCTACCAGACAGTTTCAACCCTGGTAATACATACCAACATCCCAGAGTTGTACTAGCCACTTAATAGCTCATATCATATCATAAACCTTACTTAACTCTTCTTAATATCCAATGCCTCGCAAGAGAACTCATAAAATTGAAACCCACTCTCTAGCTACCGTCATTTTTCGTAAATACTATCTATCTATGCCAGTTAGGGACGATGTCCCGGGATGGCTATATGTCGAAGGCGCCTCCTTTACGGAGGAGTGTGTGCTGTGTAGGACTGGAAGTAGGTGACATGAAGGCAAGCCAACTACTCCGTTAGCCGATGTAAATGAGTCTGAGAAAGTGCTCCGCACGTTATGGTCAGAGCAATTACCGCACTTCATTAAAAATATTTCGATACTGTCAGATGAAAACTTGGAAGAAATAGCCATAAAGGCAGATAAGATTAGCGAAATGAACACTCATAGTGAACTGTGTAGTGCGAGGGACGTAGTAATGAAACTCTTAACCCTACTAACGACGTTCTTTCACAAATTTCAGTCCAGATGGCTGTCTTGGAACGACTTATTGCTGAACTGAGTGGTTTCAGACGCCGTAGCCGCAGCTCAAGTCACAACCAAAGTCAGAAAACTTACAATTCAGCTGGCAAGGTGTCCAATGATTTCCTAACAAGTGTAAACCTCCGTGCTCGTGGAAATATTCGGAAAACCCCAAACAGTAGTAGAGGTATGAGCAAGTCCCACTGCTGAAATTATGTCTTTGCTGCAAGTCCTGCTTATTTGTGCCAGACAAAACCACGGGTTTGCACCTTCTAGTAGACAGTGGAGCAGATATGTCCATAATTCTTGCTTCCAGTAGCAATAACATTTCTGATGCTAATGGTTTATTTGCTTATTTACAACTAACTAATGACTTTGAAATACCCACACATGGCATAAAAACATTGAACATTGACTTAGGACCTCGTCGCCAGTTTCACTGGCCTTTCATCACTGCTAAAACCAACAAAGGTATTTTAGGTACCAATTTTATAAGGAAGTTTAATTTAGTAATTTACCTGAGTCAAAAGCAGTTGATGTTGAAAACAAACTTTACATTCGAGGTGAAGTCATGTCAGTCACATCAGGTAATATTATTAGCACTATGTCAAAAACTGAGAAGTTTGCAGACTTACTATCATGACTTAACCAAACCATACCTTTGGATATCAAACACGATATAAAGCACTATATTCCAACCTAAGGCCAACCAGTATATTGTAAACCAAGACAGCCGGATCCTCATAAACTTAAATTAACCAAACAGGAATTTCAGTTCATGCAGTATAATGGTACAATTCGACCATCTCAATTCCAATGAAATACCCACTCTATCTATTTCCAAAGAAAGATGGCACTGTGCGACCATGTGGTGACTATAGAAAACTGAATGTAAAAACTATTCCAGATCCATATCCAATTACATGTATTGACGATTTCCAGCATATTTTACAGGGTAAAGGAACCTTCAGCAAAATTGATCTCTTCAAGGCCTATTTTCAGATCATGATCGCAGAAGAGGACAAACCATAAACTGCTATTACCACATTTGGGCTATACGAATTCAATTTTATACCATTTGGACTTCAGAATGCCCCGAGTACCTTTCAACATTTCATAAATGAAGTCTTACGAGGCATGGATTTTGTTTTGCTCTACCTGGATGACTGTTAGTTGCTTGAAAGGATATTGTTACCCAAACGGCCAGCCCACGATACCGATCAATAAATGCTGGCCGGCGGAGGGAGGGGAGACGCAGGGGTGGCCCCTCCTCCTGTCGCTCGAAGTGACACGAAGTTTCGAGAATGTTTTCCCCCTCCATAGAAGGAGATTCGAGTAACTTCGGGGGCCGATCAATACCAGCGAGGGGACAGTCAGTTGAGAGGAGCGAGTCGTGGTGGACGGTGTGTGAGGAGCGCCCAGAGCGTACGTGTAAAGACGAACTGGCAAAAATTGTAATTGTGTACATTAAATTGTAATTGTGATATTGGAATAAGGTGGAAATAAAGAACATTTTGACTGCTGTAATTGAACTTTTTAATTTCACGAACCCACAAAGTCACAACTGGCGTCTGAAGTGGGATAACGACCATGGAATCGGCACTGGAAAAGATTTTACACAAAATGGAAGAGATGACCGAATTGACCACAGAGATGAAAGCGGCAAACGAGGCCCTTGCCGTGAAGTTCGAAGAGCAGCTGACCGGCGTGAGAGATGACATCACACAGCTCGGAAAGCGAATGGGTCAAGTGGACCAGCGCGTCGAAGATTTCGCAAGCCGCGTTGACGAGCTGGAGGGAAAGGCTGACAGCAACCCAAAGTCCCTGAACGCCATGGTGGAGGACGTTGTCGGCAGGAGGTTAAAGGATTTGAAGGTCGACGCACCAGGACGCGACACATCGGCGCGCGTTAAACCTCCGAAATATGACGGCGCGTCAACGTTTGAGGTCTTCCGCCGTCAATTCGACGCAGTAGCCAAGCACAACAAATGGTCACCAGAGGAGGAGGCCACACAGTTAATAGCCAGCCTCCAGGGACGGGTCGCGGAAGTCCTAAACGCGGTACAGACAACGGCGGCGCCCAAGAACATCTGGGAGGCCCTGGAGAATCGTTTTGGAAACCACAGCGTACCGCAGCCAGCTAAAAGCAAGGTCACAGCAGCCAGGGGAGACGCTGCAGGTGTTCGCCCTGGCAGTTGAACAACTGGCTAGCAATGCCTTAGTCGACCTCCCACCAGAGTTCGTATCCCGGGAAGCTGCCTACACATTCGTTGACGGGGTACGGGATACGGAGATTCGTCAGCGCCTAATGCTCGGTGATTATAAAACAATCCACGAGGCGCTAACGGCAGCATTAAGGATGGAGGCGGCCAAGGTAACAGCTATCCTGTCGTCGAGAACGAGGAGTGTGCGCTACGCCGCAGACAGAAGACCAGCCGAGGGACGCCGGTGAACACCTAGCGGCCTGTGTTGGGCGTGTGGTCAGCCCGGGCACCTGCTGAGAGACTACCTACACCAGGAAGAGCAGCCGGAAAACGAGTAAGGGCCGTCGTGGAGAGGGGTGCACGTCGGCGCCATCACCACCATCCCCTCGGGTGACACTGCGCGCCATCAGCCGGCGGATGGAAGACAGCCTCATCGCGGACGGCTGGGTAAGAGGAAAGCTGAGCCGCGTGCTGATGGACACCGGAGCGGCCGTGACCATCATCAGACCTGACGAGGCGAAGGGTTTGCCGACGAGGAAGCTGAGCCGACCATACCAGCTTGTGACGGCATCGGGCGACACCTTACCTGTGGAGAAGGAAGCCCTGCTGGAGCTGACCTTGAGACGGAGTGCCGTGCGTCTGTGGGTGTTCGTCGCGAAGGTGGCTGAGGAGGTGATTCTGGGACTGGATGCCCTCAGGAGCCACAAGGCGTCGGTCGACGTCGGCAGGAAGGTCCTGCGGCTCAACGGGGAAGAGGTTGTACTCCGTCAACCCAAAGAGTGCCTTGGAATTGGTAGGGTCATCTTGAAGGAAGACGTGGTGGTCCGCGCAAGAAGAGAGGTGGTGGTGACGGCGCGACTGGAAGGTCAGCGGACGAAGAACATGATGCTGGACCAGCTGACGCCTGTGCACGGACTCTGTGTAGCCAGGACATTATTGCCGTCCCGAGAGGAAGTGCCAGTGAGGTTGCTCAACCCGGCAGACACCGACCACGACGTCCAGGCCGGAACGGAGCTGGCGACGTGCGAGCCCGTGGTCAGCGTGGCAGCTATCGACAAGATACAGGAGCCGGTGCCGGCGCAACACCTGGGGTCCCGGCTAGAAGGTTTACTGGAGAGGGCGGCCGACCACCTGACCGCAGAACAACTGGAGAAAGTTCGACAACTGCTGAGGCGATACCAGCGCGTCTTCAGCCAAGGCGATAGTGACTACGGCCGCACGGACAAAGCACTTCACCGCATCGACACTGGGGATGCCCGGCCTATTCGATAACCACATAGACGCGTTCCGCTTGCGAAGCAAGGAGCGGTACGAGACATGCTGGAGGACATGAGATCCAGGGGGTGATTGAAGGGTCTGACAGCCCTTGGTGTTCCCCTGTAGTCTTTGTGACGAAGAACGGCGAGCTACGCTTCTGCGTGGACTACAGGAAGCTGAACGCTGTCACCCGGAAGGACTGCTTCCCCTTACCCTGGATTGACGACACCCTGGACACGCTAGCTGATGCAAAGTGGTTCTCGACCCTGGACCTGAAGTCGGGATACTGGCAGGTAGCTCTGGACCCAAGAGACATGGAGAAGACCGCATTCTCGAAGGGCCAAGGGCTCTGTCAGTTCACGGTTATGCCCTTTGGCCTCTGTAACGCACCAGCTACCTTCCAACGCCTCAAGGAGTCAGTGATGAGCGGACTGACTTACGACGCCTGCCTGCTATACCTGGACGACATCAATATTGTCGGTAAAACTTTTGAAGACCATCTAGAGAATCTGAGTAAGGTGCTACAGAGATTGCAGGCGACCAACTTGAAGCTGAACGCGAAGAAGTGCCAGCTCTTCCGCAAGGAAGTGAACTACTTGGGCCACATAGTCTCAGCAACCGGAGTGGCCACGGACCCGGAGAAGACACAGGCTGTGAGCGAGTGGCCTCGCCCAAAGGATAAGAAAGATTTGCGCAGTTTCCTGGGGCTGTGCAGTTATTACCGCCGCTTCATAAAGGGGTGCTCCAACATCGCAAAACCCCCCTCCCACCTGACAGAGGAACACCGGCCTTATGTGTGGACGGAGGATGCCAAAAACGCTTTCCAGCGCCTAAAGGAGACCCTGTGCAGTGCTCCAATTTTGGGTTTCCCACAACCGGGTGGTGCCTTCATTGTGGACACCGACGCCAGCGAGCATTGCATTGGAGGTATCCTATCGCAGATTCAGGACGACGCTGAGAGGGTGGTAGCCTACTACAGCAAGACGCTATCCAAGGCAGAGAAGAACTACTGCGTCACCCGACGAAAATTATTGGCGGTAGTAAAGACCTTTGAGCACTTCCACAAGTACCTGTACGGTCAGCCATTCCACCTGAGGACTGACCATTCCGCCCTAACCTGGCTATTGAGCTTTAAGAACCTGGAAGGCCAGACAGCACATTGGATTCCGAGGCTGCAGGAGTACAACTTCACCTCGGAAAATCGCAGAGTGAAGAGCCACGGTAACGCGGACGCTATATTCCGAAGAACCTGTCCAGAAGAGTGCAGCCAATGCACAAGAGTGGAGGAGAAAGGGCGTGCCGCAGCAGTTCGAGGAGTCACGGCAGTACCTGCGGATGGCTGGGATAGCGCAGGCCTGAGGAGGGAGATGCTGGCGGACGCAGACTTGGGGCCACTCTTGAGGGAAGTGGAGGCAGGGACGAGACCAACCTGGGCGGACATCACACCGAGGAGCGCCACCTACAAGTCTTATTGGGCCCAAATGGGACTCGTTGAAGACCAGAGAGGGCGTGCTGTTCCGAATATGGGAATCACCCGATGGGAAGACGCAGAGAGAACAGTTGGTACTTCCCCGGAGTAAGGTCCCGGAAGTCTTGGAAGAAGTGCACGCCGGTACTTCAGGGGGACATCTGGGAGTGAACCGAACGATTGACAATCTACGGCAGCGCTACTACTGGCTGAGGCTCCGAGCAGACGCTGAGAGATGGTGCCGTCAGTGTCACGTGTGCGCGGCGAGTCGCGGCCCCCAGACTAGGAGCCGGGGTCGCATGCAACAGTACAACGTCGGAGCGCCATTCGAAGGAATCGCCGTTGACATTGCTGGACCGTTCCCAATATCCGACCGAGGCAACAAGTACCTGATGGTGGTCGTGGACTACTTCACTAAGTGGCCGGACGTGTATGCCCTCCCGAACCAAGAGTAAGGACAATCACAGACTGCCTCGTGGATCAAGTGTTTTGCCGATTTGGGGTACCATTAGAGCTGCACAGTGACCAAGGCACCAATTTTAAGTCCTACCTGATGAAGGAGGCACTAGAGAGACTTGGGGTTAACAAGACCCGCACAACACCTCTGCATCCCCAGTCGGATTGCATGGTCAAAAGGTACATGAAGACCTTAGAGGAACACTTGAGGAAGGTCGTGGCCAGCCATCAGCGAGACTGGGACGTCAAGGTGCCACTGTTCTTGCTGGCCTACCGCTCATCAACACACGACACCACGGGGATCACGCCAGCCAGCTTAATGTTCGGCCGAGAGTTACGCCTCCCCTGTGACCTGGCTTTTGGAAGCCCTCCGGGGGTGAAACAGCCAACGACCGAGTATGTGGAGAACCTGGTGGAGCACCTCCACGACATGCACGAGATGGCTCGCCAGAACATCCAGAGGGCGAGCGACCGCATGAAAACCCGATACAACAGGCAAGCCAACAGCCAAGGGTTCCAGCAAGGTGACCTAGTCTGGTTGTACCGCCCTACCCGGACCAAGGGACGCTGCCCGAAGCTTCAGCAGCCATGGCAAGGACCGTACCGTGTGGTGAAGAGGATTAACGATGTGGTCTACCGCGTCCAGAAGGTGCCCCGAGGAAAGATGTTGGTGGTACACCTGGATCACCTGGCCCGCTACGATGGCGCTGTTCGGGACGACCAGCCTTGAGGAGGGAGCAGTGTTACCCAAACGGCCGGCCTACGATGCCGATCAATAAATGCCGGCCGGCGGAGGGAGGGGAGACGCAGAGGTGACCCCTCCTGCCGCTCGAAGTGACACGAAGTTTCGAGAATGTTTTCCCCCTCCATAGAAGGAGGTTCGAGAAACTTCGGGGGCCGATCAATACCAGCGAGGGGACAGTCAGTTGAGAGGAGCGAGTCGTGGTGGACGGTGTGTAAGGAGCGCCCAGAGCGTACGTGTAAAGACGAACTGGCAAAAATTGTAATTGTGTACATTAAATTGTAATTGTGATATTGGAATAAGGTGGAAATAAAGAACATTTTGAGTGGTGTAATTGAACTTTTAATTTCACAAACCCAGAAAGTCACAATATGGATAGACGCCGCATACATCTCAAGATGGTGTTTGAAAGATTAAACCAATTTGGTCTGCGTATCAAGTGTGTAAATCGGTCATTAAGGTAGAATTCTGGAAGTCTCGCGTTTCAGTGGATCACCGTGAAGGTTCCGGACGGCAGGAGGGGGAAGAGATGGTCAGTGATGTTTTTCCAACCATCCCTTCGTTAGCACTATAAGACAAATGGGTAGGCGTGGTCGAATGCTTCCCGTCTGGCCCTACTGCCGACCGGTTCAATTGGGAGTTCCGACGTCCAGAATTAGAATTTTAGTTCGTCCTTGGCAATATATACATGTTATGAGACACAAAAAAATGTATAAATGCAGTATATACATAAAGTCAAATTGATTAAATTAGAATTTTAGTTTGTCCTTGGCAATATATACATGTTATGAGACACAAAAAAATGTATAAATGTAGTATATACATAAAGTCAAATTGATAACATACAATATACACAGTAAGCAGCTTTTGTATGGTTTCATGTGGTATTTGCATAGACTAATTTACTGCAAGAAATGTCATAATATAAATATTACAGGTTTGTGAATGTACTATGCTCCCAGTGTTCATTTACATGATTATAGTTCTAAAAATTCATTAACTGTATAAAAACAGTGTTAATGCAAGAATTTCTTAACCTTATTCTTAAAGTGTTTTAATGATACAGCTTGTGAAAATGAATTTAGAAGTTTATTGTATAATATTATCTCTTTGTAGTTAAAGCTTCCTTCATAAAGGCTTGTTTAGTGTGCTCAAATTACCAGTTTATCCTTGTTACGACTGTGGTGGTAATGTACATCAGCATTTACTTGAAAATGATTTATATTTGTATGAACATTTGTGGATGTTATGACTCTCGAAAGGGGACACATTATTATTCATCTACCTCCGTATAACTATGATCTGAGTGCAATTGAGCTGGTGTGGGCAAAACTAAGGAATGTACAATGTATCCTTCGCTTATCTTACACGCCATTTTGCTGAACTGTGTTTTTCAAGGTTGATCACACTGCAGAAACAAATGAGCATTAGCTCTCGCTTCTTCCCCTCTGCGCCCACCACACCATAAATCCAGCGCTCAACTTATCTTGCGCACAATGTATATGCATATAAATAATTGTAAATAAGTTATGTGTTGAAATTTAACTGTATTGGAACACCACAGTGAAGCGAAATAATTATTAAATTATAGATGAGTCGTATTTATTACACAGCAGCTTCACTTACATACCTAATTTGAGGACATGTTTTGCAAACCATCATTTGCATCATCGCCTCTTATGCGACTTACCATGCATCTGTTGCTTTCCGTCCAGTCGCTCTTCACCTTTGAGCTACCAATGCTTCCTCTGGGCATGAGGACAATTTCAGATTATTTGTACCAACATGCAACACAACTACTTAATTATTTTGCCCCCAACATTTTGTTCATTCACTTTCCTCCACAGTTGCTGAGTGTTTATGCCTCTATTCACCCATTTTACACTATTCATTTTCACATACTTTATTATAGTCACTCATTACTATAATCTTTTGTTCTTTTTTTACACCAGTAGATTTCCTAGAAACCTAAAAGAGCCATCTCTGTTGTAGGATTCATCATAGACCTAAAAATCTCTGTTTACTGCTTCAATGACGTCCTTGTTGCTGTGAAATTGTCAACTTACAGAGTGCCACAGATTATTACTTCAGATCTCAGTTATGGTATCATATTTTTCAGTCTGATTTTACCTTCAACTTTGGCCTACTTACAGCTATGTGGAAGAATAATTAATTTCAAATATAATGAAGGAAGTAATGTGCATTGCAGTTGCGCAGATTATCATCGTGCTTACATCCAAAGTTAAATGGTTACATGGTTACATAGTTTCTCAGCATTGTGCAAGTTTTGGATGCAAAAGTGGTTATTGCACATTCTGAGATTGTTGAAAATAAACCGTGTTATAAAAAGTCCCATCGACTGTGAGGTGAAATATTTTAAATTTTTGAATGTTCAGAAGTTGAAACCTACAGAAATTTACTGCTAGTTAAATGAAGTGTATAAGTGATGAAGGCTGGGATTCAAGTACTTACAATAGTAAGTAGCCACAAACGGTGTGGTTCAAATCCCGGCCATGGCATTGAATTTTTCATGTTGACTCTATTTATTTTAAACCATGTCCTATTGGCCTATTTTCCTATTAAATTTTGTAAGGGGAAGAAAGTGTTTCACACTGTTAGGATATTGACAAAACACGTAGCTATTCATCCTCTGCAAAGAGACTAGTTTTTTGCATTGCAGAACCTGCTTTATACATAACCCAGTTCTATGTAATTCTTAGGTATAAGTAAATATTCGTAACTCTTATGAAATATAGTAATAGAAACTTATTTATACGTAATTGACTGTTATATACCAGGTCAGTCACATGCCCTTATTTGTTTTTTAATTTATGCAACATGGTAAGCGACATGTGTTACTTACGCCTTTCTTGAATGCCTTCTAATGGATGATTTGCAGAACATTTTATGTAGGAGGGGTAGATAACTTAGTGCATAAGTGTAGTATTGAACAGAAAGCAATCACTATGTAAGTCGATTCCAAAAACATCATATCCAGACACAGAGGATGCAGTAGTAATTTTATACAAGTTTACAAATATGTATTTGGAGGAATTTAGTAACAGTAATGTGAAAATTAATCTCAGAAACTATTTGTAGTTGGTTTATTAATACTCGTCATTTACTTGTTTATATTAATGAAAGACTAGTTTCAAAGGCATTAGCCTCCATTTTCAATCTCTTTCCAACTGAGTTGAAAATGGAGGTGAATGACTTTTAAACTAGTCTCTCATTAATATAAACAAGTAAATGACGAGTATCAATAAACCAACTACAAACAGTTTCTGAGATCAAGTTTACAAACTTTTATTCATTAGCGTACAGTCACACACACCTTTAAACCCACCCCTTAAGGAACAATCTCACATACATCAGTTGACAATAATGGCAGATCTACATAGTGGGACCAATTGGATTTAAATCTTCAGGCAACATGAGCTCAAAACACTGTATGAAGCTGTGAAAAGCGTGTAAACATTCAAGGTGGAGTTCGGAGTTCTGCAACTTGTTATTTGTGTATTAAGCTTTCTTCTGGATGTAGAGTTGGCTAAATGGCGGCATACAGTTTACTTAACCACTCTGACACCTTAAGTTGTGTTCAAATCCTTCGTCTTCAGCTTGAAAATTTTATTACCATGTCGTTTACATCTTGTGGCCTATAATTTGATATTATAATACAAATAACATTTTGAAAACATTATAGGTGTTTACAAAATACAATAGTAGCCATGTTTTCCACTGGCAGATAGTTATAAATGTGTAGTTTGTAGTAGATATTTTATTATGATCGGTCAGGACCCATTTAACCAAGTTTCAAACATTTTACAAATGCAAAGTGAATGAAACAAGATTTAAGCTACTACAACAGCAGATACGGTACATATTATATTGGTCACAAAGTTAAACATGATCCCTAATAAAAGATAAAGATAGCCCATAGTTACCCTTTAAAGAGCAAGGACCTCTACTACCTGCTGATAGGATGAACTCGCACAACTTATATCGTCAGCTAATCCCTGTAGGTTCGTAATTATCTGATTGTAATTCTTGAGTCTTTGGCTCACAACAGAACCAACAGCAACAATAAATTAATGAATTAATAAATGAATAAATGAACTAATAACTACAAATAAATAATAATAAAATAAATTAACTAATAACTAAAACACACAATAAAGACTAGGAGAAAGAAAAAATAACCATCATCATGTGATGTCGTTTCGAACCTAGTCAATACATCATGATAATCCAGCAGCTAACTAATCCACTTGACCAGGTGTCATGTCTTCTGTCTTTGGGAAAGCATTCGTTTACCACTTTGCTAGTATTATATGCATGAAAAGACATAGTTTCTCGTGGGCGGGTGGGCAGGCAGGTAATGTATGTAATGTGTTTATTTTACTTATTTATTGTTGTCTGAAAAGGTTCCCAAAACCAAAGCTCATATTAGGGAATTACAAAAAGGTATATAATATGATGGCACATAAACAGCACATAACAATATGACCTGAAGCTTTCCTGGCGACGTACAGAGGCCGACATAAGTACTCTAACGTAAACATATTTATTACTTATATTATTTTAAAGCTACTCAGAGTAAGCATACGTAAATACAAATGGTACAAAGTAAACTTGAGTCTTCCATTAAACATATAAACTTATAAATAGTAACTGAAACTAATTTGCACTATAAGGAGAAATAAAATGGTTACTTTACATCTGGACATAAGTATTCGAACAGAGAACAGCTAGTATTTAGTTATCATCCCCTTTCTTTGAACTACTGCTGATAATAGTTTGGGCATTGTCTGTATGTGTTGTTTAGTGACTGCAGAGTCCATATTTCTTCAATCTGTTTGAAGTTCTTTTAGATGGTCCTTGTTTCTGATGTGATGCTTTCTCACACGCTCCCCGAGTTCCTTCCAGATGTTCTCTATAGGATTTAAATCTGGAGATTCGGGTGGTGTCTTCAAAGTGTGAGGAGTGTTGTACACAATTTCAACAGTAAGCTTCGGATCATTGTCCTGCTGGAAGTAATAATCATGCCTTAATCCCAGCTTCTCTGCACCCTTTTTAAGATTGTTTTCGAGAATCCTCTTGTATTAAAATTTGTCCATGATCTCATCTATGAACACCAGTTCCCCAAAGCCAGATGAAGCTATACAGCCCCATCCATCCCACTACTGCTACCATGTTTCACTGTAGCTACCATGCTCTTAGGTTCCCATTCTATATTTGACTTTCGGATTCTGCTTCACCATTTTTATTATTTGCCTCCTTTCTGCGATGATGAGTTTAGAAGGAGCACCATTTCTAGGTTTATTTACAACAATATTTGTCTGTTTGAGGCGTTGAATTATGCAGAGCAGTAGTTTTGCTTCTGTTAATGGTTTTGGCAATTTCAGAGATTTGTTTTGCTTGTACACATTTATCGCGATATTCCTCTCTGCCACCATTGTCTCCTTACCTTTACATCCTATATTACCTGTGAGTTCACAATCGGCTGAATAACTTTGAGCACACTGTCTCGAGGCATAGCATAAACACAGCTGCTATCTGGTATTGGTGCGTAGGGCACATTCAACCACCTTTCTGTCTGTTCAATTGGGTAGGTTCGAATACTTGTCCTCCAATAAGAGGGGCAATAGAATAAATACAGTACAGATTGTGTAATAAATACATGCAAAGTGATATTTTAAGGATTGTTTCCAAAACACAAAACGTTAATGTTTACACGTTTAACAATTCGACGCTGCCAAATAAATATTACAGTATTTATAGTACGTGCAATGTTATATTATTTGAATACTTCTGCCGGCCTCGGTATATATTCCAGATCACAGATCACTCACTCGCCAGGCCGTTCCAGATCCTCTCGGGAAACAAGCCAGGTGAAAAGACGACAGTAGTAATACATTTTGTGGTTATAACATTTCTTTAAATATCGTGATGATGGGGAAACGTCGATTTCAAGTCGTCCTTTCACCTAGCTTGTTTCCCGAGAAGATCTGGAGTATAGACCTTAGCAATATTTATAATACATTCTTATAGTAAGAATTAATTTCAAGTTTGCTTTTATAACGACAGTCATTTGATAATTTCACGGCCTTGTGAATTACGGTGTCAACGACCTGAGAGATATGACACAAATACATGCAGCATAAAGTTTTGTGGTTGCTGGAATTATAAACCGAGAATAAGAATTTACAATAAAACGAGTTTTTGCTTGCATACATGCAGCATAAAGTTTTGTGGTTGCTGGAATTATAAACCGAGAGTAAGAATTTACAATAAAACGAGTTTTTGCTTGCAGAAGTAGCAGTGCAAGATTTAGCAGACGTAGAGGTATGATATTTGTTCGTTCTTTCGTAGGACACTAGCAATGAATAAAACTCAGGGCTTATTCACACGTCACATATTTATTCTATATTTATCATATTAGAAATTAGCTTCTCAGTTTGCCATCGAAAAGGTTTCGCTACATATGTCGTGGTTATGCGTCTTCACAACGTAACTTGTCAATAAAAAATAACCTTGCATGTGTTTCAGGATTCCAGAGTGATAATAGCTGCTCCAGAAACAATTATGAATGTAAGTTATTAATTTCATTGATGTTACTAACTTTTCTTTAACTTTATTTTTACCCCGCTAAGTGCATTCTTGTCCTTTCGTTATCTTTTCTTTTTCCAGCTTCTGAACTAGATGTAGGTATAATAAATGTGAAAAATAGTGGCAATTTACATTCCATTTTCTAGTGTTTTTGTTCGTCAGGTTTACCGAAGATCAAAGCTCAGGTTATATCATGACATTCATTGCATAAAAGATGGAGCTAATGACAGTGAAGCAACAAATACTACACAAATTATTTGACATTCATTTATTGTACATACATCATTATTAGTGATATACCCAGCACCACAAGTACTTGGTACCTATAATTTTGTTTTTCTTTAATCCTTAACTGGTGAGGTAAGCTTTTTGAAATGTATCTGGTGAGGTGGGGTTACACAAACCCCAGAACTTAAACAAGGCTGACAAGAAAATGGTTATAAATATCAATGCAGTACTGAAATGGTATAATGAACATAACAGTATCATATTTGTTTGAAAACCATAACAAACACAAAACTTAAATTGTTCGCATTCGGACAATGTACATAAGAATGAAAAAATGCAACACTTTAGTTCTTTGAGTTCTTCAGACAGAAAACATTTCTAAAACTGATAACTTCTTATATCTATCTAGCATGATGAATATAATCAATAATTAACATTTTGTTTTGCTGAGAGTATATTAGAGCACTTTTGAACACAGTTTACTCAGCAAAATTTTCACACATGCTCAATGCACATTTTGAGCAAATCGGAGTTTCACACTCAACACAAGTAATTCGTGTCTTTCTCTCTTTGATTCTAGGGTACATGCTACATGTTACTTGTTTCTGCAACTTTTGTCTGGCTTCTGTGGGATGAGTTTTGTTGAGGATATACCGTATACTAAACATAGATGTACCTACTGTGACTTTGTGGGTTCGTAGAATTAAAAGTCGAATTTGCCAAAATTCTAAATGTTCTTTATTTGCTTAGAAACACACTGCATAGTAGCAGAATAACATCACATCACAATCTACAACACACAGGTCGATGACAATAACAAACAGCTTACTCAACTTCCACTGTTTACAACACTCTTGTTATATGTCTTTACAACTGTTTACTACTCACGACTGACTCTTGGCGAGTCGTCGCTCTCTTAAATATCTCGTTGATAAATTGGAGAGACTTCTGGAAAATATGAAAAACAACTATCACTAGAACCTTCCTTACGTGAAACCCTATCTGGGCCGGCATGTCACTTATATCAAGCGTTATGTTTCTCTGCTTATACAAGCACTGTCCGTCTGTTATCTTTATCTGCAGGCTCTTTGAGTACTTATCTCTCAGCACCGAAATTTCTGTGCTTTTCGCCGCGACACTGCTCCCTCCTCAAGGCTGGTCGTCCCGAACAGCACCATCATAGTGGGCCAGACGATCCAAGTGTACCACCAGCAAGGCCGCGCCGTGGCTCAGTGGTTAGACCGCTTGGCTCTCACCAAGGCGGCCCGGGTTCGCTCCCAGGCGACCGCAAAGTGAGATTTGTGGTGGACAACACGGCGCTGGGGCGGGTTTTCTCCGGGATCTCCGATTTCCCCCGCCATCTCATTCCACCGGTGCTCCATCTTCATCTCATGTATTATCAGTGTCATCGCCTGCGATGCCATATGTAGTAAAAGCGGGCATTAAACACTACACATTTCATTTCATTTTGTACCACCAGCATCTTCCCACGGGGCACCTTCTGGATGCGGTAGACCACGTCATTAATCCTCTTCACCACCCGGTACAGTCCTTGCCATGTTTGCTGGAGCATCGGGCATCGTCCCGTGGTCTGGGTAGGGCGGTACAACCAGGCTAGGTCACCCTGCTGGAACCCTTGGCTGTTGGCTTGCCTGTCGTATCGGATCTTCATGCGGTCGTTCGCCTTCTGGATGTTCTGACGAGCCATCTCATGCATGTCGTGGAGATGGTTCACCAGGTTCTCCACATACTGGGTTGCTGGCTGTTTTACGTCCGGGGGGCTTCCAAAAGCCAGATAAATGGGGGAGGCGTAACTCTCGGCCTAACATTAAACTGGCTGGCATCATCCCAGTGTTGTCGTCTGTTGACGAGCGGTAGGCCAGCAAGAACAGTGGCATCTTGACGTCCCAGTCTCGCTGATTTTTTTTTTTTTTTTTTTTTTTTTGTAATTTACGTCCTCCAACTTTAAGTCATATCGGGCGATGAATGAAATGGGTGAAATTATGCTCAAATGAACCCGGAGACCATGGCTTAGAGTTACCTGACATTCGTCTCTAAAGATAAGGGGAAACCCCGGAAAAAACCTTATCCAGGTAACTCACCCTGACCGAGATTCGAACTCGGGACCTCTTAGCGTGAGGCAGACACGCTACCATCTACACTACCTAGGCGGGCGTCTTGCCGATGGCTGGCCACGACCTTTCTCAGGTGTTCTAAGGTCTTGATGTATCTCTCGCCATGCAATCCGACTGGGGATGTAGAGGTGTTGTGCGGGTCTTGTTCACCCCAAGTCTTTCCAGTGCCTCCTTCATCAGATTGGATTCAAAATTGGTGCCCTGGTCACTGTGGAGCACTAACTACACCACAAATTGGCAGAACACTTGCTCTACGAGGCAGTCTGTGATTGTCTTTGCCTCCTGGTTTGGGATGGAATACACCTTCGGCCACTTGGTGAAGTAGTCCACGACCACCATCAGGTACTTGTTGCCTCGGTCGGACACTGGGAATGCTCCAGCTATGTCGACGGCGATCCTTTCGAATGGTGCTCCGACGTACTGCTGCATGCGACCCCGGCTCCTAGTCTCGGGGCCGCGACTCGTCGCGCACACTTGACATTGACGGCACTATCTCTCAACATCTGCTCGGAGCCTCAGCCAGTAGTAGCGCTGCCGAAGTTTGTCGATCGTTTGGTTTGCTCCCAGGTGTCCTCCTGAAGTACCGGCGTGCACTTCCTTCAAGACTTCCAGGACCTTACTTCGGGGAAGTACCAACTGTTCTCTCTGCATGTTCCCATCAGGCGATTCCCATACCCGGAACAGCACGCCCTCTGTTGTCTTCAGTGAGTCTCATTGGGCCCAGTACGACTTGTATGTGGCGCTTCTCGGTGCGATGTCCTCCCAGCTTGGTCTTGTCCCTGCCTCCACTTCCCTCAAGAGTGGTCCCAAGTCTGCGTCCGCCATCTGCTCCCTCCTCAGGCCTGTGCTATCTCAGCCATCCGCAGCCACTGCCATGAACACTCGGACAGCTGCGGCACACTCCTTCTCTTCCACTCTTGTGAACTGGCCGCACTGTTCTGGACAGGGTCTTCGGGACATAGCGTCTGCGTTGCCGTGGCTCTTCTCTATGATGTTCAGAGGTGAAGTCGTACTCCTGCAGCTTCTGGACCCAACGTGCTGTCTGCCCTTTCAGGTTCTTAAAGCTCAGTAGCCAGGTTAGGGCGGAAGGTCAGTCCTCAGGTGGAATGGCTGACCGTACAGGTACTTGTGGAAGTGCTCCAAGGTCTTTACTGCCGCCAATAATTCTCGCCAGGTGACGCAGTAGTTCTTCTCTGCCTTGGATAGCATCTTGCTGTAGTAGGCTATCACCCGCTCGTGGCCGTCCTGAACTTGTGATAAGACGCCTCCATTGCATTGGTCGCTGGCGTCGATGTCCACAATGAAGGTGCTGCCTGGTTGTGGAAATCCCAGAATAGGAGCACTGCACAGGGTCTTTTTCAGGTGCTGGAAAGCGCCTTTGGCGTCATTCGTCCACACATAAGGTCGGTGTTCCTTGGTCAGGCAGGTGTGGGGTTTGGCGATGTTGGAGAACCCCTTTGTGAAGCGGCGGTAATAACTGCACAGCCCCACGAAACTGCGCAACTCTCGCTTATCCTTTGGGCGAGGCCAATCTCTCACAGCCTGTGTCTTCTCCGGGTCTGTGGCCACTCTGGTTGGTGAGACTATGTGGCCCAAGTAGTTAACTTCCTTGCGGAAGAGCTGGCACTTCTTCGCGTTTAGCTTCAAGTTGGTCACCTGCAGTCTCTGTAGCACCTTACTCAGGTTGTCGAAATGGTCTTCAAAAGTCTTGCCGACGATGATGTCGTCCAGGTATAGCAGGCAGGCGTCATAAGTCAGTCCTGTCATTACCGACTCCATGAGGCGTTGGAAGGTAGCTGGTGCATTGCATAGGCCAAAGGGCATAACTGTGAACTGCCAAAGCCCTTGGCCTGTCGAGAATGCAGCCTTTTCCTAGTCTCTTGGATCTAGAGCCACCTTCTAGTAAGTCGACTTCTGGTCCAGAGTCGAAAACCACTATGCACCTACTAGCGTGTTCAGGGTGTCGTCAATCCAGGGTAAGGGGAAACAGTCCTCCCGGGTGACAGCATTCAGCTTCCTGTAGTCCACGCAGAAGCATAGCTCGCCGTTCTTTGTCACCAGAACTACAGGTGAACACGAAGGGCTATCAGACTCTTCAATCACTCCCCTGGATTTCATGTCATCCACCATGTCCCGTACCGCCGCTTGTTTTGCCAGTGGAACACGTCTAATCCTTGTTTCACAAAAGCTTGCCCCATATCTCTTATTGGTCACGTGACCTAATCACCTCTGATTAGCTGCTGTTGTGGTAATGACTCATGCAGTAGGCCGCGCCGTGGTTCAGTGGTTAGACCGCTTGGCTCTCACCAAGGCGGCCCGGGTTCGTTCCCAGGCGACCGCAAAGTGAGATTTGTGATGGACAACACGGCGCTGGGGCGGGTTTACTCCAGGATCTCCGGTTTCCCCCGCCATCTCATTCCACCGGTGCTCCATCTTCATCTCATGTATCATCAGTGTCATCGCCTGCGGTGCCGTATGTAGTAAAAGCGGGTGTTAAACACTTCACATTTCACACTGTTGTGCGGTAAAAATTAGTTAGTTATTTAACATGGTGATATATCTTTATATGTTAGAAGAGAATGTCATATTTATATTTTCGTAACTATTTGAATTAAATATATTACACAACAGAGTTGATTTATCTGAAATGCACGCTAATTCTTAAATGAAGTAAAGAGGAGGTTCCTTTGCTCTCAAGCACATGGCAGATAGCACATGATTTAGTAGTAGTGGTGACATTTGTTTATATGACTTTTATCACAGACCTTGTTTTAAACTGAATTAGTCATATATCGCCATTTGACGGTGTATTGTGCCCAGTGCAAGAGAAAAATTATTTTATTGATCGTTTATTGCGCGTGTACTTATTATATGTATAATGGCAGAGTCTGGCAGAGTCTACCGCCAGTTTTTCAGAATCTACCGCCAGTTTTTCGTTGAAGTATCGCAAGGATAATTCTTATCAAACAGGCGAAAAAAGAATTGTTAATGTGTTTAATGCACTCACAGAGAAAAATCCGTCTTTGTTAGTGAGAGAAGTCGAACAGCTGTGCTCTGAAGTTACAGGTGTGAGTGTTAGATCCGCAGGAACATTGCGATGTGAAATTGAGAAAACAGGAAAACTTACCACTCCAGGCAAAAGCAAGAATAAACAATTAATGCTCTTCCTAATGATTTTAGAAGAACAATTTATAATTTCAGTGCCTTTAAAATTGCTGCTTGAGAGTATCTGCTCAAAATCATTTTATTCTGTATAAGATTACCTGAATGACTAATTGAGGAGCATTTTTTTCAAAACTTGATTGATGCAACATTTTACAAAAGTGAGCTATATTTAGTAGCAGCATAATTTTCATCTTCTGCATCATTTTGTGCAATCAGATTTTGCAAAATTTGATTCCTGTCCTGTATAGAAGGTAGGGAATATTAGCAGGTTTTTCAAAACTCGATAAATGCATTTGCTCAGTTAAAGCAAGTCAATATATGCAATTTCATGATCTTTTGATCCAGCATGTAGCAATTCTATGAAACGCATGTTGGCATTGACTGCCATCTCACTATTGCAATTCTTGGAATTCTCAATCATTTCTGCAAGCTTTGTACACTGCTGCACCATTGGCAACAACTGAACTCAGGTTGTGCGCTTGGATTTCACATTCATTTCTGAAAGCTTTGTTATACATATAATGGCATTTTTATTCTTAGTTGAACATTGCACTGTACTATGCACAATGGACAGGAGCTCAGATTGTGAAACTGTACCAGTCGTAGAATGCGCAGAAGGTAGGAATTGCAAAAACAAGGGAATCAAAATGCAAGTCAAGGAAAGGTCATACTCCAGCAATTTCATGTTCACATGGTCTCGAGTGCACTCCACGAAATCCTAAATGTAAGGGGCATAAGCACTATGATGTAGCATATTTGACTTATGATATAAGTGGATTTCACCATCTTTCCGTACTCAACAAAATAAAGGTAAATTCCTTATAAAATGCACGAGTATTACATCTCCTAATAGAATGGTGAAGAAAGAAGCTGCAAATAGAAAGCAGACTATTAGCATTAAATACAGTATGAGAACTAATGATGGCTGAGTACTGTCAGTATGTGCTGCAAGCTTCCAAGGAATCACGGAAGTGTCAAAAGATAGATTATCTCTCCTGGCTAGAAAATTTCACTTAACTGGGAATGTGCCAAAGGAAACCAGAGGAGGTGCCAGAACAGGAATATTACAGAAGGGCATTTCTGCTGCTTTAAAGCAAGACATAAAGAAGTACAGATGTAGAGAAAACCATTATGGAAGAGCAAAATCAAGGAGATGATCTCCAGAACTTAATATCAGAAAAATGTGGGGCAACTTTTGCAATGAAAGAAGATTAAGAAATCTACCAGTCTGCTCATTTTCAAAATATAAATACATATTTTTACAACTTCTTCAATCTTTCATTCTGTATACCATACATTGACACATGTTCAACCTGCAAAATGGGACTGATGAAAATTAAGACACAAGCAGATGTGGAAAAGAAAAATAAACTAACAACCATGTACAGACTGCACAAGCTGCATTCAAAAAGGTTTCATCAGCTATTGAAAGAGGAAAATGCCGAGACAATCACTATTTGCTTTGATATGCAGCGGAATCAACCACTGCCTCAACTTTCTGTTAGCGAGATTACTAAACCATCCTCTGAAAAATAGCACACCAAAAACTCAATTATCAGGCATTTATCAAATGAGCTGCCAGGATTGCAACAAAATATACATTGGGAAGATTAAAAGGAATCGAGGAATAAGAATGAAAGAACACTTCAGAAATATTAAATTCAAACACAAGGACATGTCTGTCTAGCACATCAGTTTTGACCTGAGAATCACAACATAAAGCAAGAAATAGAACTAATCAAACAGGTAAAGGAACCTCTAGAACTGCAGATTTGGGAAAACATGTTTATTACAAAGAAACAGAACCTCTTGATGAATTTTGAAATTCCCACCATAGATGACGTCATCAAGCTTACCAGAGTGTCAGATGGCAGAACAACACCAAGCCAGATGCAGACACCGGATACATCATCAGTCAGTCAACCACAGAACTGGCGATCGGGAAGAAGTTCCCAGAAATTAGTCTTCATTAAAAAACTTGTAAGTGGAGAAAAGTGTATACAAAGTTGACTCATTTGCCTAATTTTAGTAGCAATGGCACTCTGCTTTCTGAAATACTTCTTTTTAGTCTATATAATAAATGTTAAAGCTTACATATTCATAATATTTGCAATTTCTTTATATGTATTCAATATGTTATATAAATAAAACAAAATATTATATCATTATTGTGAATGTAGCAGTGCTTAGTTTCTAAGTTTATACCTAATAAAATAATCCTTATAAACATTAATATTTTGGTTGTATAATACATTATGTATTATGAAAAGGTGAAAATAAATAAAATGTAATAAATACATAAATAAAAAGTAACAAAGACAATAAATGACAAAAATAACAAAACTTCATGTGTGAATTTCTCGCTCATGCAGAAAAGTTAATCAGCATCTATCGATTTTTGAAAAAGCTCTGCATTTTCAAACCTCAAATTTGCACTAATTTAACTACGCTATTTGTTTGTTTTCACAATCAATGAAGAAGTTTCAGGAAGGAGAATTGAATGATTAATATAGTTGCAGTGCTAACCATTTAGTATTTCCAATAAATAGAAAAAAACTGTTTATCTTGGAAACACATTTTTCGCATCTGTGGAGTTTTGAAAAAGTGCTCCTTAATTATCCTGCATATGTAGCTGTTAATAGAATCTAGCTGTTCTAATGACGAATCATTGACAATTTACCTTTGAGGGCTGTTCAAAAGCTAGTTTAATGTATGTGTATTAAAGAAGTAGTCCTAAATGAATCTGGATTTCATCTCTCTTAAAGGAATCATCCTATATAATAAACTCCCAGCTAAGCTAAAAGATCTAAATTATAAAAATGTCAGAAAAGCTGTAAAAAATATCCTATTAAAAATAATGCCACAGACAACAGATGACTTTTCAAGAAGTAAAATTAAATAATGAAGTAAATATTGATTTTTTGGTAAAAGTTGTCTCTTATAGTCTAGTTCTTAAAAATGTAATACATTAAAAATTATGTGACCTACGTTGCATTATTCTTAATTACTATTTGTGTTATTATTCTGTTAATTACTGTTGCATTACTTTAATCACTATTGTATTATTTAATTACTATTGTATTATTCATAATTGTATTACTCATAAGAATTGTATTATTCTTATGGGTACAAATTTGACAAAGCCATGAATATTGTATATTCCTATGGTGAATAAAACTTACTTACTTAACATGGCAATTCTAATATACATATATTGTCAAAAGCCAAGTCAATGGGGAAAAAACAAACAATAATAAAATTTTAGTTAATTGATGCAAATTAATCATTTCTTCACACTAGCCTTATATAGGCTAATGTTTTTGGTACATATAGGCAACATGAAACATTCAATGCCATGGCTGGGTTTTGAACCACGAATCTCCTGTTTTCCGTCCAGTTGCTCTAACCCATTGAGCTACCATGGCCAATGTGCCATCATTACATTAAATTCTCCATTTGACTCGCATATTTCCCAGTAAACCACTTGGGGCTCTCGCATCCGAGATACACCGTTTGCGGCAACTTACTATTGTAAGTACATGAGTCGCAGGCTTTATCATTTAACTCTTAGTTGAAGCCTCTTGAAGCCTGGGACTCAAGTACTTACGATAGTAAGTCGCCACAAACGGTGTATCTCGGATGCGAGAGCCCCTTGTGGTTTACCGGGAAATACACGAATCATATGGAGAATTTAATGTCAGGATGGCATGTTGGCCATGGTAGCTCAATGGGTTAGAGCGACTGGATGGAAACCAGGAGATCCGTGGTTCAAATCCCGGCCATGGCATTGAATTTTCGTGTTGACTATTTATCATAAACAATAATAAAATATATAAAATAGAAAGAATATAAAAATATAAAGAATAGAAAGCACCAAATTGTATATTGTATTTGTATATTGCACAGTTGCTACGTTTTCTCGCTAATGCGTCAATTTTTCTGATCCCTACACAAAAAAAATACATCAATTTATATATTAAAAAAAGTATGGTGGTATGCTTGTTGTGTATAGTCTTGGAACTGCCTGGTTTGCAGTTTTCATTATCGCATAACACATACCTTCACAGAAGTCAATTTCATGTTGTGTAGTGTTATTAAAGAGGAGCACAAATAAAGCTCAAATTGAAAAGGATCCTATAAAATATGATTTGTAGTGTACAATAAATTACGATTTGCAATTAAGAATATTAAAAACTTGAAATGTAACATGTTAAAGCAATTCCTAACAGATAAGTGCTTGTACAAAACCACCAAATTATTATGGATATCTATGTGCATATAAATAATAAATTATTTGGATGAGTAGAGCCAGACTGAAAAATTCAATGCCATAGCTGGGATTTGAACCACGAAAGTTACCACAAAAGGTGTGTGTCTCTTTGCATATGAGAACCCCTAGGTGTGTACCCGGAAACATACAAGTCAGTTGGAGAATTTAATGTCATGTCAGCATGTTGGCCCTAGTACCTCAGTGGTTTAGGGCAACCGCACGGAGAGCAGAAGATCTGTGGCTCAAATCCTGTCTATGGCATTGAATTTTTTAGTCTGGCTCTACTCATTCAAACCTTAGCCTGCACACAGCTAGTGTGAAAGAAATGTTTATTTCCATCTATTATAAATAAGTTATGTATTATTTTTTGGATGGAGTCAAACTGAAAAATTCAATGTCATGGCCAGGATTTGAACCACAGATTTCCTGTTTATGTCCAGTTGCTCTTACCCATTGAGCTACCATGGCCAACATGCTGTCTGACACTAAATTCTCCATTTGATTTGTGTATTTCCCTGGTAAACCACTAGGGGCTCTTGTATTTGAGATACACTGTTTGTGACAACTTAGTATTGTAAGTACTTGAGTCCCAGGCTTCATCATTAAACTCTTATTTAAGTTAATTATATATGGCTAGTATGAAGGAACGATTAATTTTCATCGATTAACTTAAATAATATCTTAAAATTTACCATTAGTTGGCAAAACTGGATTGAACTTGTTCAACAGTGTGTTAAATTTAAACATTTGGAATTACATCACACATTATCACACATTGTCACGAAGATGCCTACGAAGAAGCCAAAGGCTCCCAATTGTCACTGAACCGACTACAAAAAGTTTCTCCAATTAATTTTGACTTCACTGTTACTAAATTCCTCCAATCACACATAATAAAGAAAATGCTTGAAGGAAAATAACTAACTTCGTAGAAAACAGTTATTTAAAAAGATGATTCTCAAGGATATATTAATTCATTATTATGACTTTGATGGTACTTTCAGCATTTGTTGTGGGTATCTCATTCTTCTGAGACAAAAGTCATAAAGTTTGGTACTTTATTTTTCTCACATTATCATGAGTACAAGATAACCTTGATTTTTAAATAAAGTACAAATGCAAACAAATGTGCATTAGTTTTAGTGTCAGGTGTGTTCCAGTAGTGATTTTGTACTCTTCAAACATTCATTGAAATGGTATTTTGCACATGGTTTGTGATGCAGTTTACCCATGAATTCCATTGATGAGTCATGATAGTCTGTTGTTCTGCAGTGTTGTAATTGCACTGCAGATATTATTTGGTCCTGTCTAGTTATGGTTAGTCATTAAATTGGTTACAAAGAATTCATTTGTATTTCATTTCTCTTCCAATGCTTAGGTTTTCCACGAGGAAAGTAGTTCTTGAAAGTGGATGTTTTGGGTAAAGCGTTATCTTGTATTCGAGAGATACAGTAGCTTTTAAAGATAGCTCAGATGTTTTATCTATGACCTGTACAATGAGATAATTAGAGTTGCCACATGATCTGAAGTGAGAATATGTGCATGATGAGGTGTAAGGAGGATTCAAGGAAAACCTACTTTGTTTCTTTAAGACATGCATTTACTACCAAGTTTGGGTAATACAAAAATGTTTTTAAGATTACATTTAATTTTCATTGTGAATAGACCTTAAAGATTCTGTTTCAGATGTAAATATATGATGATTTTTTGGTGCATGAGATAAGTTTATATGCTATGTACTTTACATACCACCAAATTGTATTGTGTAAAATAATGTTGCATTTATTTTTAATGAATGTTCAATCTGTTTGATATTTTGTATTATTATTTTTGCTTGTACAGTATATTTCTAAATTCTGATGCATGACACTGTTGATAGCTGCATGATATAATCACTAAGGATATCTTCTAAAAACCTGTTGCTTCAAGCATTTTATGTAAGATAACAGTTCCAGATGTTATTTTTTATACAAAAAATACAAAAATAAGGAGCCATTATTTTCATTATCCTCAGCTAATGTCAACTCATTGAGGATGTTAGGAAGGTCCTAACAAAACGCATTGTAAGTAAAGACTAGCAATATATGGAGCCTTGAGTACTAGTTCAACTCAAAATTATATTACTTATATAGGTATGTAAGATAACTAAGTGACATTAGGATTGACATAAGGAGACAAGGATTTATAGTTTGAGTCCTGGACATGTCTCGAAATTTCTCAAGTCTCGTTCAACCTTTAGATTTTTTTTAATTAAGGACACATCCTATTGTTAGAAGATTAATGATAGATTTAAAGAAGCTGTTGGTTAATTTTATACATATTATTATGTTTCTTTCTCCACAGATTTGTTTCTAAAATAATTACATCCAGTTCAACAAATTATGCCATGGATAAGATATTAGAAATCAAAGAAGAGGATCCTCTCTCAGATGACACAACTTCAAAAAATGAAAGAGAGTTGTTTCCTGAGATTGTTACAATGAAAAATAGTGATGATATGTATTTGGATGATATTTGTAAGATTACAATTAAAACAGAAATTAATGCAGACACTCCTTTTACCAAATCTGTCATAGAGCAGAGTAGCTCTGAAACTGTTACATGCAGCAACAATTGGCAACTTGATAGGACAACAGAGACAGTGGCTTCAGACTCGAACAAGGGAGAATTTCTTCCTGAGGAGCTTATAATGAACAATAAGGAATACAGCAGTGATCAAGAAATGGATAAAACAACAAAAATTAAAGTAGAACCACGGTGGCTGGAACCAGAAACATCAGTTTGTAGTGATATTATGGTAAGTTATTTCGAAACCTACCGCAGTTAGAGTGGGGAAGGTCTTTTGAAATCGTACTAATAAATAATAATAATAATAATAATAATAATAATAATAATAATAATAATAATAATAATAATAATAATAATAATAATAATAATAATAATAAATAATAATATTAATTAATGATAATTAAATAATAATAATAATAATAATAATTAATAATAATGTAATCCAGTAGCATACCGAGCGGCATGGCTCAGGCAGTTTCGCCTGTGGCCTGCATTTGGGAGGCTTGGGTTTGATACCCTTGGCCGGCCTATCTGACGAATAGCCCTTTTTGGGGGTTTTCCCCGGGTCACTAGGCGAAGGCTCGGTAGGTTAATTACATCCCCCAAATTTCCTGTCCATTTTATCTCCATTATAATTTCAATCATCTCTTATCTGGTGATCTCTTTCAGGGTAGAAGTGTCGGCGATGCATGGCGGGTTGATATGCTCTGAGGTAAACTATTTCCTCCTCCGATAGTTCGGTTGTCAGTCTCTGCACCTCTGCTGGGACCATTTTGGGACTGCCAGCCTGGGACCTTTGGGCCTGGGCTGCTGGGCTCGTTGCCATCCCACAGAAGGGAGCATATCTGTTGTCCTGGCATGTTGGGGGAAGTTTCTATCTCAGTAAACTGTAGGGACTCTGCCCTCTGCACTCTCATGGTTCCTTGGGTCGGCCACCCTCTGTCTCCTCTTGCTGCGTCATTCCTCCTGGGGGTACCCCACTTAAGTGTATAGGCACAATGGACCCAACATGGTGGCCTACATATCAAATCCCCTCCATAGTGAAATCCTAATCCAGTATCATGTTTTTGTTGTTGTAGGGCCTCCAGTCAATGAGATATTCTTTTTTGTCGCCAATTGGAGGAAAAATGCATTTAAAGACTAATTCCAGTTATATTGAGAGTACATATTAGTAGGTGTAAACCTTGCATGCAGTAAAAGAACCCCTACTGTAGAAGATTCAGCTGGGAAAGTGTTACTATTGCACTTGTTGGCTTTCCATGTAGCTTAGGCCTGGTGCTCTTGACCAAGATCCTGTTCAAATCAATATCAGTGGATATGGAAGTAGGATTTACAGGTTCAGGTGTTGAACTGTTGACTCTGTTGCCATCAGTGTGTTGAGCTTCTTAGTCTTTGAAGTCAAGACTATGTCAAATATATTACTGGTACTGTGTATTATTTTACTTCGGCCTTTGTCATAAGGTAAATTAATTCTCGTATAGTGATTGAAGCAGCTATGTCAAATGTGTGTTGCTTTCACAATAACCTATGAATTTATAGCCACATATCTCATGTCAAGAAAAATGTACAGAATTTGAAAAGGCAAATTGGAATTAACACTCTGAAGTAATGTAATAACTCATTTTAATTAATGTACTGAATATTTGCCAGAAGGTGTTCTGAACAGGCACTGTGTACCAAATTGAACCTGCCCTAGACTAGATAATAAGTTGCATATAAGTGGCCCATGGAATCCATGTATGTAAGTATGGCCATGTATAGCCATGAAAATGAATGTGAAATTTATTTTCACCACATTCAAATAGATGTTTCTGTCTAATGATTCATAAACAAGGACACATGGCACCAGAAATCTGTGACCATGACATTTTGGCCCATTATGCTAACCTGACCACTCAAATGATCACTCTTAACCTTCTTGAGGAACACACTGCCCCTAGCAGTTCCCTGTGTCATACGGCTCATGCACCACATTGTCTATGTACACCATATATATTTTGTTTGTATATATGCTGCTTTGGACAACTTGTTTCCAAGATTTCAATTCTGTGACCTTAAATCCCCTAGACTTCTACTTATGCTCCTCCAGAAAGATGTGCTTTGTAACAAACCAGTGAATTATCTGGAACGGGAAGTGTATTTTGTTGTGCAACAGGATATTGGATTCCTATCTTCTTGATAATAATGTCGCGAACTCGATCGCGATAAGGCGACTTGCGCACACAAATAAGGAAACAATCGGCGGATAAAGTTTCATGGTAATAATGAGCCTTGCTAAGCAGTTAACGATAGCGTGTTGAGTAAACATATATCGCCGGCAAGCAAGATAACTGAGGTAAAGGACTTGCCGCTCAGATAGGGTTTCAGTGTTGAAATGTTCTAGAGATATCTCCATTAACGGAGAAGGATTGTTTTTCTTGTTCTCGGTTCATGAATTTGGATAGAAAAAGAAGCCATGGCTAGTGAGTAGGAGTAGTTGTGAAACTGTTGTGAAATGAGACAGCCAGCTGTGTTGTAACGAGAGCTAAGGATGTAATCTGCTGTCACTGTTTGTTATTGTCCTCGACCTTGGAAGATTGTGTGATGTAATGTTGTTACGTGAGAATTGGAAAGTGTATTGCTACGGAAATAAAGGAGATTTTTAATTTCTGCAACTCGGCCTTCTAATTCTACGAACCCATAAAGTTACAATTGGTGTCAGGAATCGGGACGACAACACCGAGAAGATGGAAGAAATGAAGACCAAATTAACAACAAAGACGGAAGCTGCAAATAGCAACTTAAGCGCGACAATGACCGCGAAGCTGACTGACACCAGGAAGAGCAGCCGTAGGAACGAGTAAGGACCGGCGTGGTGAGGAGCACGTCAGCACCATCTACACCATCTCTGGTGACACTGCACGCCGTCAGCCGACGGATGAATGACAGCCTCATCGCAGACAGTTGGTTACGAGCCGTGCTGTGTGTTCGTAGACACCGGGATAGTCATGACCGTCATCAGACCCGACGTAGCCAGGGGTTCGCCGTCAAGAAAACCGAACCGACCATAACAGTTAATGACGGCATCGGACGAAACCTTGACCGTGGAGAGGGAGACCCTGCTGCAGTTGACCTTGGGATGGAGTGCCGTACGTCAGTGGGTGTTCACCGTGGAGGTGGCTGAGGAGGTGATACGGTACTGGATGCCCTCAGGAGCCACGAGACGACGGTCGACGACGGAAGGAAGGTCCTGCGGCTCATTGGAGAAGAGTTCATGCTCCGGCAACCCATGGAACGCCTTGGAATCTGCAGGGTCATCTTGAAGGAAGACGTGGGTCCCCGCGAGAAAGGAGATGGTGGAGACGGCACGACTGGGAGGACAGCAAATTAAGAACATTGTTGTCGTGCCGAGAGGTACCAGTGAGGCTTCTTAACCTAGCGGACATCGATCACGACGTCCAGGCCGGAACGGAGATGGGGACATGCGAGCCCGTGGTCATCGTGACAGCAATCGAGAAGACACTGGAGCCGGTGCCAACGCAACACCTGGGGCCCCTGCTGGAAGGCTTACTGGAGAGGGTGGCTGATCACCTGACCGCAGAACAGCTCCAGAAGATTCAACAACTGCTGAGACAGTACCAGTGCGTCTTCAGCCAAGGCAGAGAAGAACTACTGCGTCACCCGGCGAGAGTTACTGGCGGTAGTAAAGGCCTTGGAGCACTTCCACAAGTACCTGTACGGTTAGCCATTCCACCTGAGGACTGACCACTCCACCGTAACCTGACTACTGAGCTTTAGAAACATGAAAGGCCAGACAGAAATTGGGTTCAGAGGCTGCAGGAGTACGACTTCGCCTCTGATCATCGTAGAGGGAAGAACCACGGTAACGCAGACGCCATGTCCCGAAGACCCTGCCTAGAGGAGTGCGGCCAATGCACAAGAGTGGAAGAGAAGGAGCATGCCGCAGCAGTCCGAGTAGTCACGGCAGTGCCTGTGGATGGCTGGGATAGCGCAGGCCTGAGGAGGGAGCAGCTGGCAGACGCAGACTTGGGTCCACTCTTGAGGAAATCGGAGGCAGGGACAAGACCAACCTGGGAGGACATCGCACGGAGGAGGGCCACCTGCAAGTCGTACTGGGCCCAATGGGACTCGCTGAAGATCAGAGGAGGCGTGTTGTTCCAGATATGGGAATCACCTAATGGGAAGATGCAGAGACAACAGTTGGTACTTCCCCGAAGTAAGGTCCCGGAGGTCTTGGGGGAAGTGCACGCCGATACTTCAGGAGGACACCTGGGAGCAAACCGAACAATCGACAAACTTCAACAGCCGTGGCAAGGATCATACCAGGTGTTGAAGAGGACTAATGACATGGTCTACCGCATCCAGAAGATGCCCCGGGGGAGGATGCTGGTGGTACAGTTGGATCGTCTGGCCCACTACGATGGAGCTGTTCGGGACGACCAGCCTTGAGAAGGGAGCAGTGTCACGGCAACAGGCATAAAAGTTTCGGGACAATAAGGAAACAATCAGCGGATAAAGTTTTATGGTAATAATGAGCCTTGCTAAGCAGTTAACGATAGCGCGTAGTGTAAACGGATATCGCCGGCAAGCAAGATAACTGAGGTAAAGGACTTGCCGCTCAGATAGGGTTTCAATGTTGGAATGTTCTGGAGATATCTCGATTAATGGAGAAGGATTGCTTTTCTTGTTTGCTCCAGAAGGTTCTCGGTTCATGAATTTGTATATAAAAAGAAGCCATGGCTAGTGAGTAGGAGTAGTTGTGAAACTAGTGAAATGAGACAGCCAGCTGTGTTGTTGTAACAAGAGCTAAGGATGTAATCTGCTGTCACTGTTTGTTATTGTCCTCGACCTTGGAAGATTGTGTGATGTAATGTTGCTACCCCAGCACCCCTTATATTTTACTGTAATATTATCTTTGTTTGGATCAATTTTTTTTTCTTCAATTTTAATGGTCATTTTTTAATTAAATTCTGGTTTAGTAATTGGTAATCCCCTTTAACCTATTCTTACTGAGCTTTTTATAAGCTTTCTCAAGTCACTAAAGCATTCCTTTTAATGTTTAAAACTTGGTATTGATACATATATAACATTTTTGCTGTTGATACTGATAAATACATAAATGATGCTTTAAAACTCCTAAATTTAAGTTAATGGAATATTAAATTGATTTTTTACATTTTTTGCATAGTGCCATTCATTTCTGCAAAGATAACGCTACAAAGCTCACATAAGAAATTCAAAATAATGTTTGTGTTTCTTTTACACATCTAAAGATAAGCAAAAATAGTTTTAACTAAATTGCGGTATTTATAAGAAAGCAACTCGTATTGATAATTACGTACATTATAAAATGTTTGTGATTTTACGTCCTCCAACATTAAGTCATATCAGACGGTGAATGAATTGGATGAAATGATGTTCAAATGAGTCCAGGGTCCATAGAGCTTATAGTTACCTGACACTCGTCTTAAAGGATAAGGGAAAACCCCGGAAAAAACGTTATCCAGATAACTCACCCTGACCGAGATTTGAACTCAGGACCTTTTGAACGTGAGGCAGACATGTTACCATCTACACTACCAAGGGGGGCTATTATAAAAGTGTTAACCCTTTTTCATGTAAGTTTGCTGTATTGATAGTTTAATTTACAGGTTAATAAGTACAATCCTAAATAGAGCTTTCATAATATTTTTAACGAATTTTATATTTTGGTTCCTCAAAATAAATGACTCCAGACGTTAATGTATTAAAGCAATAAAATTGACTGATAGATTTAATTATTTCAGAGAAAGTATTTACTTTAAAAAATAGAAAGTGTGTAATGAATTTTGAGATAGGCCAATAGATTCTGTCAGTAAGTTTGTTTTACTTTCAAAGATTGGTAATAAATACAGAAATAATCCATCACCTAGCGACTATGATGATCAGATTGACTGATGATGCAAATAAATATTTGTGAAATTAGTCTCCTGAGTTCTGTGAAGAATTTTCCTATTGCTTAAAAAGATAAGACTTATGATGTTTGTAGCAAATTGTAAATTTTATTGTGGAAGTTAGTAAGTAATCTTTATATTTGAGTTTGATTTATGAGTCACTATGTTTACACTCAAACTTCACTTACTTGTTGTTGTATAATTGAAATGTTTTCAAGATCATTCGATCTCATCCTCAGCTGTTTGGTGACTAAATGAACCTTCCTGTTCTTCCACTACTACGGAGCTCCGATCACTCTGTCATCTGGTGTTCACTAAGTTTTAATACTTCATTTAATGCTGGGATTTCAAAATTTATAACTTTATCACGGTTTTTGTTTATGAATATTTTTTCCCAAATATCCAATTCTATGGGTGTACTTAAAGATTTTAACAGTTTAATGTTGTGGCCAGTGTTGTGGTTTTCTGTCCAAAAATGGTGTGAAACTGCAGATTTTTCTGTTTGTTTCAACTTAATGTTTCTCTGGTGTTCTTTTTGCCTGGTTAACAAGTTTCTCTCAGTTTTTCCTATGTAGCTTTTTTCACAAGTTTCACAATTAATCTGATAAATTCCTGATTTTAAATTGTTGGGGATTGTATTTTTCAGTGCTTTATTTAGCAGGTTCCTCAGACTGAATTTGTTTTGGGGTGCTAGTTTAGCCGGATAATCACATACTAGTTTCTTTTGATGTTAAGGCACTTTTTACAAGCATTCCAGTAGAAAAAATACCTACATTCCTCAAAAAATGACTAACCCAGACTACAACAGACCCCAGAGAAATAGATGACATTATCAATCTTACAGATTTATGCATAAGGAATAATTACTTCATGTTTAACCAAAAATTCTACGGACAATCAAAAGAATTAGCTATGGGGAGCCCACTTTCGCCTATTTTAGCAGACCTATACATGAGCTATTTTGAAACACACATAGTAAAGGCCTTCCCACAGATTTATAAATTTTGGCGGAGATATGTTGATGATGTTTTTGCTATCATTCCGGAAAAACTTAGAGAAGATTCTCTAAAATTACTAAACCTGCAAGATAATCACATCCAGTTTACTATGGAAGTAGAAAGAGACAACACCCTACCCTTTTTGGACCTCAAGATAACTAGAAATCGTCATGGTGTAGAATTTGGAATATGCAGGATGCCCACACACATAGATAATTACATAAAGAAAAATGAATACAACCCAGTTTCACATCAACTAGCTGCCTTTAGAAGTCTAATTCACCGGCTATACAACATCCCACTGAGTAAGGAGGAATTTTTGAAAGAACAACAACACATAAAAGATATAGCGGTATTAAATGGATTCAACCCAGCCATCATAAGGAACATGATGAAGAGAAAAGAAAAACTGAAGATAATATCAAAAAATACCACTCTCACACCACTCAAAAACACAAATTGGCAATATAGAAAATTCACCTACCATCCATTGGCTTTTAGAAAATTTGAACGAATCTTCAAAAGACTTAACTTAAAACTAGCACCCCAAAACAAATTCAGTCTGAGGAACCTGCTAAACAAACCACTGAAAAATACAATCCGCAACAATTTAAAATCAGGAATTTATCAGATTAATTGTGAAACCTGTGAAAAAAGCTACATAAGAAAACTAAGAGAAACTTGTTAACCAGTCAAAAAGAACACCAGAGGAACATTGAGTTGAAAGAAACAGAAAAATCTGCAGTTTCACACCATTTTTGGACAGAAAACCACAACATTGGCCACAACATTAGACTGTTAAAATCTTTAAGTACACCCACAGAATTGGATATTTGGGAAAAAATATTCATAAACAAAAACCATGATAAAGTTATAAATTTTGAAATCCCGGCATCAAATGAAGTATTAAAATTTAGTGCCCCTTACACCAGATGGCAGAGTGATCGGAGCTCCGTAGTAGTGGAAGAAGAGGAAGGTTCATTTAGTCACCAAACAGCTGAGGATGAGATCGAATGATCTTGAAAACGTTTCAATTATACGACAACAAGTAAGTGAAGTATGAGTGTAAACATAGTGACTCATAAATCAAACTCAAATATAAAGAATACTTCACTGTTAATAATGCTTCTGCTTTTAATATTTAAGTAATCTTTATTTCTATTTATTTACACTTATTACTACACTGAGTTGCTGCTTACCCTTGGGCCCAATAGGTGTTCTTTAAACAAAACAAGTAAATACTTCTCCATTGCTTGTTGTTTTACCCTCACTATATGATGAAATGTTCTGTGCCGTGGCGTAGCGGGCTAAGGCAGCATACCTTAGTCCCTGGCCATGGAAAGCAGATTTTAAGTACCGGGTATAGGACCAGTGCCCACTCAGCATCATGAGGTAAGTGAGGAGCTTACGCTAGGTAAGCGGCCCTGGTCATGAAAACCAACGTTTCATCTAGGGGATGCTGAGAGGCTGACCAGATCTCCTTCCTGTATCCGTTGGATGATTGCCCACTTCTGCCGTGAAGTCAGCAGTCAGGTTGGTAAGCCTTGGCCCTCTTAGGGATATTGCACCAGGGTTTATATATCTTTTATATATATATGATGAAATATGAAATGTTTGTTTTACATATCTATTCACCATATTATACACAATCTTCAACTAACACTGTAAAGATGATTGTGCAAAACTTATATTTGAATTATTGTGTTTCAGGATGGTGACTTCGCTCCAGTAAAATCTTCAAGGTAATACTTAATTCTATTCTGTTACAAGACGTCTCCCTCTTGTGTTATGTGTATTTTATTTCTTTTATAATTATTAAAATTAGGCAAATAAGTCAGAGTAAATTAGGGTTGTTTACAATTATGCTTTTGATTTACCTTATCTGGAACTGTGGTGTTTGCTTTAATTGCTTTACTGGTGGTTTATATGTATCTCTTTAATGTATTTGCTGTCTTCCATAGTTGTGTTCATAGATTAATCAACATTCTGCTAACAAAAACAGAATATGAACAAGGAGTACATTCACATACACCAGGTTGCCAAATTGAACAAGTACAACACAAATTTCATCAACAAATTGATCTAAAGGCACAAACGAAACAAAACCTTAAAGGAAATTACTACATTAAAAAACTGAAAACCCAAACACCAGATATGGCAAATTTACATTTCATCCAAAGTATTTCAAGAACTTTGAAAAGATATTTAAGAACTTCAACATAAAATTAGACCCTCAAAACATACACAACATCCTCTGATAATTAGCACACCAAAAACTTAATTATCACACATTTACCAAATGAGCTGCCAGGATTTCGCCAAGATATACATTGGGAAGACTAAAAGGAATCTGGGAACAAAAATGAAAGAACACTTCACTAATATTAAATTCAAACACATGGACAAGTCTGCCATAGCACATCACTTTTGGTCTGAGAATCAAAACATAAAGCAAGAAATAGAATTGATCAAACAGGCAAAGAAACCTCTAGAACTGCATATTTGGGAAAACATATTCATTACTAAGAATGATGCATTTTGAAATTCCCGCTGTGGATGATGTTATCAAACTTACCAGATCATTAGATGGCAGCACAACTCCAAGCCAGGCGCAGACACTGGTTGCACCATCAGTCAACCACAGAACTGAGGATAGGGAAGAAGTTCCTAGTAACTAGTCTTCATATAAAATTTGTAAATGGAGACAAGTGTATACAAGGCGACTCATTTGCCTAATTTTGGTAACAATGGCACTCCACTTTCTGAAATACTTCTTTTTTAACTATATAATCTTCTATAATTGTTGCATTTATGTTGTAGGAGAGGTCTCCTTATTTTCTTGAACAGATAAAAATTGCAATATAGTAATAATCAGTCTATCAAATTACCTGTTGAAGTTTAATATATGATTGAATCCTCAGATACTGAGGAGGACTTTATAACCTCAATGAGGATGGGTGAAATAACAGATTATCTGTAGCTAATACATATATCAGGTGTTATATTCCATCAGAAAGATTAATAATAATATTTCAATGTAAATATGTTTTAGAGTCCTATGAATATAAAATAACTATTTTAAATGCCTTATGTGAGAGACTGAAACAGAAGACTAACATAATTCAAATTTGAAATGTGTAATAAATACTTAAATTTGTATCACACTTTTACTTCAGTTATGAAAACTGCACAGGAATATCCTTCTTCTCCGAACTGTCCCTTACAGTGTTTAATTTAAATGTTGTTGGTTTAATTTAGTTGTCAACTAATGAAACATATATCTTTAATTTATTCAAAAATTGAGTTGGAATTCAAACATTTAGATTCTTTATGTCTTGCTCACTTTGAAGAGTTACTTGTTCTCATCAACACACCTACGAGACATGCAGATATGATTGTTCTATCTCCAACTTCATTTTTCCATAAATTAAAATTTCCTTCACTTTTAGTCGCTCATCCATTCATCATGAATTTTCTCAGCAATATATCTTTGATTTTCTTCTAAGTCATCTTCATTATGAAACTTTTATACAAATTTTTGCAATGGGTTGAGAATGAATGCAAAACCCAAAATTCAAATGAATGTCAACATTATTTTACCGGTTATCGCCATACATAATACCAACATGAGTTCACTATAGTTTAGTTAGTTAAAAGAAATGCCGCAAGAGCGGTAATAGCAGTGTCAATGTAGAAGTAGTTGAGGTGAAGTAAAGAAATGAACGGTAGATAGCACCACGGATATTAGACAAAGCCAGGACACAAGCCTGAGTACCAAGATGTAACCAAGACCTGAGGAAACAAACAGTCAGTTCAGTGTGGAGTGTCTCTGTATCCATCCCTCTACTCCCTAAGAGAATAGAACATTCTGCTCTATTGACACCTCAACCTCACACCCCTCTCCTACCTCAAGAAGAAGTAAGTGAAGAGTATTAATCCCATTGTACGTTTAGAGCGCGGTAGGCCTGCCTATTAGCATGTCTCACATACATCAATCACTGCTCCTTCTTTGACTGTCACTGCTTGCTCTGGTGATGAACCCGGTCTGCACCTTGAGCCACCTCACTGAGGAAGAGCTCAGTAGGCCTGCCTATTAGTGTGTCTCACATACATCAGTGAAGCCTCTCATCCGTGCTCCTTCTTGGAGTGTCACTGCTTGCTCTGGTGATGAGCCCGGTCTGTACCCTGAGCCACGACACTGAGGAAGAGCTTGGTAGGCCTGCTATGTGTCTCACATAGGTCAGCGGAGCCTCTCATTACTGCTCCTTTGAGTGTCGCTTCCTTGCTCTGGTGATTAACCCGGTCTGTAGCTTGAGCCACGACACTGAGGAGGAGCTTGGTGGGCCTGCTATTAGTGTGTCTCACATAAGTCAGTGGAGCCTCTCATCACTGCTCCTTTGAGTGTCGCTTCCTTGCTCTGGTGATGAACCCAGTCTGTACCTTGAGCCACGACACTGAGGAAGAGCGTGGTAGGCCTGCTATTAGTGTGTCTCACATAGGTCAGTGGAGCCTCTCATCACTGCTCCTTTGAGTGTCGCTTCCTTGCTCTGGTGATGAACCCAGTGTGTACCTTGAGCCACGACACTGAGGAGGTGCTTGGTAGTCCTGTGTATTAGTGTGTCTCACGTAGATCAGTGGAGCCTCTCATCACTGCTTTTTTGAGTGCCACTGCTTGCTCTGTTTATTAACCCGGTCAGTACCTTGAGTGAAATCACTGAGGGAGAGCTCGGTGCACGACATGTACCTTCATGCAAGAAGCGGCTATCCTACCTATCCTACAAAGCCTCAGAAGATGGAACATATGCAACCAGCTACAATTATGTATGTTGCTGGCTAATGAATAATAAACCTTTGTTATCCACTTCCCAGTAGTATGACAAGGTGTTCACATGCAACCACTCAATATGCTTTTTATAAGCCTTTTGCACTTCAATAACTAGCTTTTTCTTTACAGATATATATTTATTTTTATGTTTCTCCTCGAAACTGACTGCTAAAAGTTTACACTTGCACAAATGCTGTAAATGGCATTCAAGATATTGTCGCGGCGCTGGGCATAAACGTTTCGGCACAAATCGATAATAGACGGCGGATAATGTTTCACAAGCTTGCATGAGCAGTTAACGATAATGCGGCGAATGATCACAGAGGCGGCAAACAATGTTATCTCAGATAAAGGACTCGCCGCCACAGGTAGGGTTTCATGTTTGGAAATTTCTAGAGATATCTCGATTGACGGAGAATGGTAGTTTTCTTGTTTGTGCGGGGATGTTCTCAACTTATGAATGGACATATAAAAAGGATTGTGACATGCCAGAGAGTAGCTGTGAAATGAGAGATAGCCAGCTGTGTTGTAACGAGAGCTAAAGATGTAATCTGCTGTCACTGTTTGTTATTGTGATCGACCTTGTAAGATTGTGTATATGTGATTTAATGTTCTTAAGTGAGAATTGAATACAGTATTTTGACGAAAATAAAGGAGATTTTTAATTTCTGCAACTCGACCTTTTAATTCTACGAACCCACAAAGTTACAATATTTAAATGAATTCCAAACTACCTATTCATGTTCAGGTTCTTTAAAAGATTGAGACAAATCCTCTCCCACGTCATTTTTACATGGAAATTTTATTACCTAGTTTCATTATTCTATATCTCTTGACAGTTTTTTTTAATACTGTATTTTAATAATTTTTCAGGAAAATAATTAAAAATAATAATAATAATAATTTCCTGGCCATGGCATTCAATTCTTCAGTTTAACTCTATCCAAAATAATTTAGTTTTAATTTACATTTAATTAGAGTAGCTTCAGAAGATATTTGCATTTTAAATAAGGATAATTTATTATTATCATCATCATCATCATCATCATTATTATTATTACTACTACTACTACTACTACTACTATTATTAAGGCTTAGTGAACATAGGAGGTTACATGAAGAAAGAAACGAAGGAAGACTTTATGAATGCAGTAAGTGCATTAGAAGAATATTACTATGTAACCAAACAAACTCTAAACATTGAAAATGCTGATATGTACTAACGTTATAGGGATGGAAATTTAGGTTAGCTATATGCCAAAAATAGTTATGACAGATGCATATGACAGCGGTGGAATAAGGCAACTAGCGGCATCGCTCAGGAAACAAGTTTCAAGGCCCATCACGCAGCAACATCTCCAGCAGAAACCACACACATTCTGACACCTAGTGGGAACAACAGGAGTAAAGGCTTCCAGGCAGGACAAACAATGACGTCTGTCAGGCACCCTCAAAAGTTCCAAGGAATAATCAGCAACTAGGGGAAGCGAATGATAATGGCAAAATACACACATCATCTGGCGATGTGAAAAACAACTCGACAGACATAAAATACACAAAACCTAGCGGAGATACAGAATTAACAACCCGGCAGCAATAAATGTCGGCACAATAAACAAAAAGCTGAAATACATAGTTCATTTTCTTTTAAATCTGGACCACAAGACTGAGGTGAAAATTAACTATATAATACCATAAAATACAGCAGGAAAAAAGATGTATGCTGAAATTGTGACAATGAACGAGCAAATGATACTTTTGTGATACCCAAGGAAAACCAGAAAAGTAGCAGCAAGCTACTTGAATCAGAATGGCAAACGATAGGAACAGAATAAACAATAAGGAAGAATGATCAATGAGGACATGAAATCGGATCCCAGAAAGAAGACTGCAAGCTAAGTAACTGAGAAGATATCCTGGCTATATATCGAAGGCTCAAAGAAAACACCAGTGTAAGCATCATTTGCATTTTTTATAATATATATTTAATATATATTTTATCAATTACCATGCACTGTACATATATGTGTATTTGTGCTTATGTACATAGTTATATTTTTCAACTGCTTTACTGTTGATGTTCACATATTAGCAGGTATTTTGTACAGTAGAGTAATACAGTATCTTAATAACACCAACATGATATATGAACATGAATTATAATGTGTATTACACAGTAATTTTGCTGTTATCCTTTGATTGCCTTATATCTCGTGTACTTTTTTGTCCATTGGGAGGAAGATCTATTTGAATTTTATGTTTCTTTCTCTTGTAATCTTGCAGTATGGAATAGTTTCAACTCTTTGGGAAAATTAAGAGTTGATGCCAATCCATAATAGTTTTTGCGGACGTGATTGCTTCTTCATGCATATTGTGACTTTGTTGGGTTCGTGAAATGAAAAAAGGTTCAATTACAACACTCAAAATGTTCTTTATTTCCACCTTATTCCAATATCACAATTAAAATTTAGCCAGTTCGTCTTTACACGTACACTCAGCGCGACTACATGTCTGCCCGCCGCGACTCGCTCAACTCAACTGCCCGGCTCACACTCACACAACTCTGTCGCCTCGCTTGTCTCGATCGGCCCCGAAGCCTCTCGAATCTTCCGTTTATAGAGGGGGAAAACATTCTCGAAACTTCGTGCACCTTCGAGCGGTAGGAGAACGGGTAAACGAAGACCCAGCCACCCCTTCCCTCCGCCGGCCTACATTCACTGCTCGGCATCGCGGGCTTGCCGTTTGGGCAGCACTGCACCCTCCTCAAGGCTGGTCGTCCCGAACAGCGCCATCGTAGCGGGCCAGGCGATCCAGGTGTACCACAGACATCTTTCCTCGGGGCACCTTCTGGATGCGGTAGACCACGTCGTTAATCCTCTTCACCACACGGTACGGTCCTTGCCATGCCTGCTGAAGCTTCCGGCAGCGTCCCTTGGTGCGGGTCGGACGGTACAACCAGACCAGGTCACCTTGCTGGAACCCTTGGCTGTTGGCTTGCCTGTCGAATCGGTTCATGCGGTCGCTCGCCTTCTGGATGTTCTGGCGAGCCATCTCGTGCATGTCGTGGAGGTGGTCCACCAGGTTCTCCACATACTCGTTCGCTGGCTGTTTCTCCCCCGGAGGACTACCAAAAGCCAAGTCACAGGGGAGGCGTAACTCTCGGCCGAACATTAAACTGGCTGGCGTGATCCCCGTGGTGTCGTGTGTTGACGAGCGGTAGGCCAGCAAGAACAGTGGCACCTTGACGTCCCAGTCTCGCTGATGGCTGGCCACGACCTTCCTCAAGTGTTCCTCTAAGGTCTTGGTGTACCTCTCGACCATGCCATCCGACTGGGGATGTAGAGGTGTTGTGCGGGTCTTGTTAACCCCAAGTCTCTCTAGTGCCTCCTTCATCAGGTTGGACTCAAAATTGGTGCCTTGATCACTGTGCAGCTCTAATGGTACCCCAAATCGGCAAAACAATTGCTCCACGAGGCAGTCTGTGATTGTCCTTGCCTCTTGATTCAGGATGGCATACACCTCCAGCCACTTAGTGACGTAATCCACGACCACCATTAGGTACTTGTTGCCTCGGTCGGATATTGGGAACGGTCCAGCAATGTCAACGGCGATCCGTTCGAATGGCGCTCCGACGTTGTACTGTTGCATGCGACCCCGGCTCCTAGTCTGGGGGCCGCGACTCGCCGCGCACACGTGACACTGACGGCACCATCTCTCAGCGTCTGCTCGGAGCCTCCGCCAGTAGTAGCACTGCCGTAGCTTGTCAATCGTCCGGTTCGCTCCCAGGTGCCCCCCTAAAGTACCGGCGTGCACTTCTTCCAAGACTTCCGGGACCTTACTCCGGGGAAGTACCAACTGTTCTCTCTGCGTCTTCCCATCGGGTGATTCCCATACCCGGAACAGCACGCCCTCTCTGGTCTTCAACGAGTCCCATTGGGCCCAATAAGACTTGTAGGTGGCGCTCCTCGGTGCGATGTCCGCCCAGGTTAGTCTCGTCCCTGCCTCCACTTCGCTCAAGAGTGGCGCCAAGTCTGCGTCCGCCAGCTGCTCCCTCAGGCCTGCGCTATCCCAGCCAACCGCAGGCACTGCCGTGACTACTCGAAGTGCTGCGACACGCTCCTTATCCACTCTTGTGCATTGGCCGCACTCTTCTAGACAGGGTCTTCGGGACATAGCGTCCGCGTTACCGTGACTCCTCCCTCTGCGATGTTCCGAGGTGAAGTCGTACTCCTGCAGTCTGCACCAAACCTGCTGTCTGGCCTTCCGGTCGCGCTGTCACCATCACCTCGCTCCTCGCGGGGACAGCCACGTCTTCGTTCAAGATGACCCTACCGTTTCCAAGGTGCTCTTCGGGTTGACGGAGTATAACCTCTTCTCCGTTTAGCCGCAGGACCTTCCTGCCGACGTCGACCGTCGCCTCGTGGCTCCAGAAGGTATCCAATCATAGAATCACCTCCTCAGCCACCTTCGCGACGAACACCCACAGACGCACGGCACTCCGTCCCAAGGTCAGCTCCAGCAGGGCCTCCTCCACAGGCAAGGTGTCGCCCGATGCCGTGACTAGCTGATATGGTCGGCTCGGCTTCCTTGTCGGCAAACCCTTCGCCACGTCAGGTCTGACGATGGTCACGGCCGCCCCGTCGTCCACCAGCACGCGGCACGGCTTCCCTCTCACCCAACCGTCCGCGATGAGGCTGTCATCCATACGCCGGCTGACGGCGTGCAGTGTCACTCGAGGGGATGGTGGTAATGGCGCCGACGTGCCCCTCCCCACACCGGGCCTTACTCGTTCTTCCAGCTGCCCTTCCTGGTGTGGGCAGTCTCTCTGCAGGTGTCCGGGCCGTCCACACCCCCAACACAGGCCACTAGGTGTTCGCCGGCGTCCCTCAGCTGGTCTTCTGTCTCCGGCGTAGCGGACACTCCTCGTACTCGACGTCGGGATAGATGTTACCTTGGCCGCCTCCATCCTTAATGCCGCTGTCAGCGCCTCGTGGATGGTTTTATAATCGCCGTGAATTAGGCGCTGACGAATCTCCGTGTCCCGTACCCCGTCGACAAAGTTGTAGGCGGCTTCCCGGGATACGAACTCCAGTGGCAGGTCGACTAGGGCCTTGCTAGCCAGTTCAACTGCCAGGGCGAACTCCTGTAGCGTCTCCCCTGGCTGCTGCGACCTTGCCTTCAGCTGGCTGCGGTACGCTGCGGATAAGCGGTTGTTCCCAAAACGATTCTCCAGGGCCTCCTAGATGTCCTTGGGCGCCGCCGTCGTCTGCACGGCCTTTAGGACTTCCGCGGCCCGTCCCTGGACGCTGGCTATTAACTGTGGTGTCCTCCGGTGACCATCTGTTGTGCTTGGCCACTGTGTCGAACTGGCGGCGGAAGACCTCAAACGTTGACGCGCCGTCATATTTCGGCGGTTTGACGCGCACAGATGTGTCGCGTCCCGGCGCGCCGGCCTTCAAATCCTTTAGTTTCCTGCCGACGACGTCCTCTACCAGGGCGTTCAGGGACTTGACGCTGTTGTCGGCCTTTCCCTCCAGGTCGTCAGCGCGGCTCGCCAGGTCCTCGACGCGCTCGTCCACTTGGCCCATCCGCTTGCCCAGCTCCGTCACGTTATCCCTCACGCCGGCCAACTGTTCTTCAAATTTGGCGGTGAGAGCCTCGTTCGCCACCTTCATTTCCGTGGTCAGTTCGGCCATCTTTGCGGTCATTGTAGTGGCCAATTTGTTTACCGTTTCCTTCTTCGCTGTTAATTCGGCCTTCATTTCTTCCATCTTCTCGGTGATGTTATTTGCCGCTTCTGTTTTTGTTGTTAACTCGTTCATCTTCGCTAAAAGCATTTCCAATGCCGATTCCATGGCGGTAATGTTCGGTGATGTTATCGTCCCGCTTCCTGACACCAGTTGTTACTTTGGTGGGTTCGTGAAATTAAAAAAAGTTCAATTACACCACTCAAAATGTTCTTTATTTCCACCTTATTCCAATATCACAATTCCAGTTTAGCCAGTTCGTCTTTACACGTACGCTCAGCGCGACTACACGTCTGCCGGCCGCCACTCGCTCAACTCAACTGCCCGGCTCACACACACAGCTCTGTCGCCTCGCTTGTGTCGATCGGCCCCGAAGCTTCTCGAATCTTCCGTTTATAGAGGGGGAAAATATTCTCGAAACTTCGTGCACCTTCGAGCGGTAGGAAGAGGGGTAAACGAAGATCCGGCCACCCCTCCTGTCTCCCTTCCCTCCGCCGGCCTACATTCACTGCTCGGCATCGCGGGCTTGCCGTTTGGGCAACAATATTAATTTTCCACATGAGTTTTATTTCTCTTTGAGTGTTTGCTCATCTTCTGCGTAGCTGATTTCTATTGTAAGGGGCGTTAAAAAAGAAACGAGCCGCCGGGGTCTGCTATGTGCAAACCAGTGACAGGTTGAAGATATCTTGACTTGTGTAATGAAGTGTTGTTCCGACCAGAACGTGGAATTTCACAGCCCGTCTCTAGAGGGCACGTGTGCAAGTCATGTGACTATACAAAGCTAGCAGCACCATGCATCAGTCCACCACTGCTAGTTGCATTGCACATAGTGAAATGGAGGCGCCAAAAGAAGACCAAAGAGGTGTTGTTTGTTTTCTGACAGCAGGAATAGGGGAACGGACATTCATCGACAAATGTCACAAGTGTACGCCGAGCACTGCATATCCCTTTCAAGGGTCAGGCGTGGCACAAGTGCTTCAGTGGAGGACGGGTGTCGTTAGACCATGATGCACGGTCTGGAGCACTGCATTGCATTACCGATGATGTCCATTACTCAGGACCGCCGAGTGACAGTAAAACCAATAGCCGTCAAGGTCGGATAGAGCGTCAGAATTGTACATACCGTCTTAAAGGAACGACTGCTATTGCACAGTGTGATTCCAAGGGGTGTTCCACAGTGTTCAACCCCACCAGGAAGCATGTCGAATGGCCCACTGTCTTGTTCATCTCTAGCGCTATGCTGGGGAAGGGAATGAGTTCCTGGCACGAGTGGTGGCTGGAGATGAGTCATGGTATCATCACTTCGAACCAGAATCAAAACTAGTCCTCAGTGGAAGCATCCAGGGTCACCACCACAACAAAGCCAAGGCCATCCACACAAGTGTAGGAAAGGTTATGCTGATATTCTTCTTTGACCAAGGTGGCCCCCTTCTGATACACTCCCTGCAGCATGGGACAACAGTGAATGCCCAGCATTACTCACAATCCTTGACTAACCTTTGCCAACTTCGCCAGGCGATGAAATCAATACAACCATGCAATCTCACTTATGCGGTCATTCTGCTGCACGACAATACAAAGCCTCATACGGACAACACAGTCGCGGCACTCCTGGAGAAATGAAAATGGGAGGTTCTAGGCCCTCTCCCATACAGTCCAGATCTCTCTCCCTGTGATAATGCCATTTTGGTCCTCTTAAAAATACTCTGAGTGGCAGGTGAATTACCTCGGACGAAGGCATCCAGTTGTACGTGGGGAACTGGCTCAATTGCTTCCCTGGGACTTTTATGAGACAGCCATTCACAGCCTTGTGTCAGTGGGAGAAGAATCTCAACAGCCAGGGTCAATATTTATAACATACAGGTACTGGTTTATGTAATTGTCTCTGGTTCGTTTATTTTTGAACGCACCCTTCACATCTGTCAGTGAAGTATAAGTTTCATGAGTTGACAAGGGTTCATCACTTCTAATGCAGTACTTTGGACTAAATGAAGTTTTCTACATTTTAATTAAGTCAGCACTTCTGCATTTCTATTGGCTTCAATGAGTGCAAGAGCATCCTTTTCATCATCTCTTAACCCTGTTCCGAAGTACTTGTTGATTGTTACAACCTTAACTCTCTTACTGCTAGACCAATCCAATTCACGCCATCCAGGAGCAAAATAGACTGCAGAAACAAATGCACTTTCAGTTCCTTTAACAGTAAGTATAAACCCGTAAAGAGACATGAATATTTAAATAACTCTCTGGTCCACTGGTTGTGTAATGGTTATTGAACTGGGCAATACACAAGCAAATTTTACATACATTAACCTGATGTTAGGCATATAGCGCTATTTAGGAAAATAAACACTTATGGAAATAAATTGTTTACAGTAACAAAGTATGGTAAGGTAGAGTCATACTGAAAAATTCAATTCCATAATCGTGATTTGAACCAAAGAAGTTCCGGTCTGTCTGGCTGCCCTTGAGAATTGAGGTACCACGGCCAACGTGCTGGCAAAAAGCACGAGTCATTTGGAGAATTTAATGTCATGTTTTGACATTGGCTTCTCCATTTTCTTTCCATATATTGTAAAGACTAAGGCAGTACATGAGATAATTGTCCTGGCAATGAACTCATCTAGAAATATAATGCACAAAAAGGTTTGTCTTGATTTCCGTCACTACACTTTCTTCTAAATGCCTCCAACCTTTAATTCCACAAGATGATGTGTCTGGTTTTGAAGTTGTACAACCATCCTCTAGATGATTAGTTTGTATTGTTTGCTTTCTTCACTTGGTCCTATCAGTGAGGCGCACTCTAGGACATTGAAAATGTCAAATTGCTTATAATGAACAATATAGTTATTTTGCGTGAACAGATTTAACCAGAGTTGTCACCGACTTCAATGCATTTACTGCAGATTTCGTTTTCATATTTTATAATCTTATCCTAATGATGCCAACTCCTACAATATTTCAGATTATATCCGGAAACAGTTGCTGGTGCTATTATTGGCAAGTCACCATTGCTCTCAGCTGAGGTCCCAGCAAGAGCCACAAGCTTCTATAATGGAATCGATCGTCTTGAATATGAACATCAAAAATGTGATATTACATGTGACGTCCTAACTGCAGAGGAATATGTTCTCTCTGATCGATATGGTAAATGCAGTGACGAGGAGGATAGAAATACACAGCCTTCATTCTTAAAACACAAGAATTTGAGTCATATGAGCAAAGGGCCGCAACAATGTAGGATTTGCGAGCAGAGCTTTAGCTGTCTGTCCCATTTCAAAGCACACAATGCCATTCATGATGATGAGAAGTCGTACCAGTGTAATACTTGCAACAAGAGCTTTACTCAGCTTTCACATTTCAAAAAACATAATCTGTTTCATTTGGGTAAAAAGCCACACCAATGTAAAGTTTGTAATAAGAGCTTTACTCTGTTATCAAATATGAAAAGACATAATTTAATTCACGAGAGTAAGAAACCATATCACTGTAAAATTTGTAATAAGAGCTTTACTGATTTGTCAAATTTGAAAAGACATAATTTAATTCACGAGGGTAAGAAACCACACCAATGTAAAGTTTGTAGTAAGAAATTCACTCAGTTGTCAAATTTGAAAACCCATAATTTAGTCCATGAGAGAAAAAACTTACACCAATGTAAAGTTTGTAATAAGAGCTTTACTCAGCTGTCCACTTTGGAAGCGCATAATTTAATTCATGAGCGTAAAAAATCTCACGAATGTAAAGTTTGTAATAAGACCTTTCCTTATTTGTCAACGTTGGAAAGACATAATTTAACTCACGAGGGTAAGAGGCCACATAAGTGTAAAATTTGTAACAAAACCTTTACTTACTGGTACACATTGAAAAAACATAATAATTTAGTTCATGAGGGTAAGAAGCCACATCAATGTAACGCTTGTAATAAAAGCTTTGCTTATTTGTCAGGTTTGAAAACACATAGTTTGGTTCATGAGGATAAAGCTCACCAATGTGAAGTGTGTAATAAGAGCTTTACTTATTTGTCTACGTTGAAAGCACATATGTTAATTCATGATGGTAAAAAGGATCACCAATGTAAAGTTTGTAATAAGAGCTTTACTTATTTGTCAACTTTGAAAACACATAGTTTAATACACGAGGCTAAAAAATCACACCAATGTGAAGTTTGTAATAGGACCTTTACTAATTTGGCAACATTGAAAAGGCATAATTTCATTCATGAGCGTAAGAACTCACACTAATGTTAACTTTGTGGTAAAAGCTTTACTCACTTGTCAACTTTGAAGACATAGTTTAGAACATAAGGGCAAGAAGTCATAATAATGTAAACTTTGTAATAAAAGGTTTACTCATTTGTCTAATGTGAAAAGACAATCTAATTCATGAGTGTAAGAAGGCACAATAATATAAAGTTTGTAATAAGAGCTTTAATGATTTATGAACTTCGAAAACAATTTAATATAGAAGCCACAGCTATGTAAGATTTGTGATAGGCACTTTACTTTGTTGTCACATTAGAAAAAAGATATTAGTTTACAAGGGTAAAGAGCCATGTGAATATATACTTTGTAATACGAGCTTTAATCAGGTGACAACTTTAGAAGACATGTAGTTCAAGTAGGAAAGAAGCCACATCAGTGTAAAGATTGCAATAGAAGCATTACTGAGTTGTCACATTTGAAAACATAATTTATTTAAAGAGATTGAAAGACGTACTAATATGAAACGTATATATTTTCACTCAATGGTGAAGTTTCCATTGCCATAATTTGCTTTATGGGAGTAGGAAGTAGAGATTAATTATGTTACCAGAAGTACCACACTTGACTGGTTTCAACAAAGCAATTGTGATTTCGCTCTAAATATATGATTCTGGTTCTTTGTTGAGTTATCTGCCATTGTGTTAAGATGGCTTGTCTGTCGGACATTCTTGAGCTAACAAGTTTGTATCTAGCTAGGGTACAATACCTGATTGTATTTCAGATATTTGGGTAACTTTAAGCTCCAGCTGTTTGTTAATTTTAATTGCTATCCTCAAGACAAGTCTGTTATAAATAAAACCTCCCAAAAGGGAAAGGAAATCAGATGCACTGTCTACCTAGTTTGTAGGATGGCGTGATTTTGTTTGTCAACTTCGTTACTATTAATATTCATTAAGTGGTAACATCTCAGTAATATAAACTTAAAACAAGAAGCATAATCGTGGATCAGTAAATTGAAAGTAAGGAATATCCGTTCCTAATAGTGTAGTGAGTCCTATGAATAACTGACTTATCACTAATGTTCAGTGCCTGAGTGAAGTGAGTTATCAGAAGACTTCTGTTTGTGAAATACTGTTAACTTATTTAATTATGTATAATTTAGTTTCAAAATAAACGTGTTAAGATAACTGATTTAGCTGTTCTGTCAAATGAAGCGTCACCTACTTTTAGCCAATTTTAAAATATTCCCTGTTGAACGACAACATCGACAGTGTCATCTGACTAATATACTTTATAGCTGACAGTTCTCACTTGCCACACAAATAGCTTCCACCATCACGAACATCGCTGTGAAAGTATTTCATCCTTAAGTATTAGAATGTGATTTAAGTATATACTTTATTGAACACAATGAAAGCTACTAGATTTTCATAATCTCCGCATTCCATGGTGAAACCTGGAGCTAAATACTTCCTCTTTCAAAGACGAGCTAACAGTGGTTCAAGGTTAAGGTTGCACACACAGTTGTTTACACGCCCAACCAGATGTACAGTATGTGTCAAAAATTTGTAACAGTATTTATGGCAAGACTAAGTATTGTAACAGTTATTCCATTTGCTATTTACATCATTATCCATCAGAATATATTCTCAGCTTTCAACGGTTAGCATACTTGTTCTTCATCATTTATACCGTGGATTATTTTAATTTCTTTGCCCTCAACTCGATATTGTGCAGCTTTGAAACATACCAGTCGTGCATAATGATCAGAAATATCAGTATTGATTAAAGATGCAGAAGATATTTGAATATTAGATGAGGCATGATCGATTATTGAAGATGTGCTTTCAATAATCCGAGTTGGTTGTACAGTCTGATTTTTAAAAGAAGACGCGTGAAGGTCATCTGTTTCTCCACGTGGGTACAGCAATGTTACCCACCAGATCCCCTTTCTTTATCCTCTCAACACTCAAAACATAAACAAGGATTCGAGTTATCTCACCTCAACATAAATATGCACAGTTAATCTGTATTAGCCTACTTTAAAAACAGAAATAAGTTGTTCACACATTACTCCGTTGTAGCGTCTTCACATGTGTGAGTTCTTTTAAATAATTGTTTGCACTATGTAACTAATATTCCATACTTGCCATTATTGTTGCTATGCATCATAAGTTGACATTCCCACACAGTGTGGTAAGTATTTCTCCATAGAAACACATATAGGTGATGCACGTTCTAAAATCCAACATTTATCTTCAATAATGTTTACTAATATTTTAGCTAATATCTTAACTACTAAAATTCAGATTGATATAAATAAATACAGTGCAAAAAATAATGTGCAATACACATGTAAGTATATACTGGAATCTCGAGAATTGAAAAAATTCGCTGCAAACGCCTCGTTTTTTCAAACCTTTCCTAGTTCTATATACATTGGTATCGCAATATACTATTATTAACGACTTTGTTAATTGACATGTTCATATCAACGCCGCCGGTATGCCGGAATTTTGACCCACGGGAATTCCTTTACGTGCAAGTATATCTACTGACATGGGACTGTCGCATTTGGATAAAAGGAATAAGCTGTTCATTGATACGGAGCAAACTCGTCTTCCTGTTGCAAGAATTCTCTAAGAGAACAGAGAAATTCCCTAGCTTGGCTGTGCAATGTAACAACCCGACCGTAAGCTGATCTTTGCCTCGGTCCACCTCTAATACTACCGCCACTACGACATGCTTCCATAAAAACGTATTTTAATTGCATTTTAACAATATAGGCTAACAATACACAGCGCAATTGAATACTCAAGCAAACTCGGTTTCTCGCACACAACTAGCAATAACTGAGTACATGATTCACCAGTGTATCCAATCTGGCAAACTTTGTTTACGTTACCATAGCAACGACCTTTCCTTGTTACCCTTCGTGTGCCTTGATTAATGACTCACGTATTTTCTTTTAAAAATCAGACTGTAATATTATGTCTTTAATATTAAATATATTGTAGACCACAATTCATTATAAATGGTGTCTGTAGTATCAACATATATCTTAAACTGACCAGCAAGATTGTCAGTAGCATTATATTCATACTTTTATGCTTGAAATGATGCTTATAGCTTTTCCATCATTATCACTCATGGTATTAACATTTTATTGCACATTTCCACTTCTATTTTAAATTACACATTCAATTTTACTGTCATATTTTTCCGATGTTGGCCATGTTGAACACATATTCTCTCTTCAACCTCTCCAAGTACTTGCAAGTGCATGGACTGGATATATTTGTTATCAATCATAACACATACAATAGTGTATTATTATAGAGTATCATGATATAGTAAATTTTAACATTTTAAAGGACGAATTACTTTGCTACTTATGCCACTTTTGTTGAACTTGTTAAAGTGGTTCTCATACCGCTTTCTGCGGTGCGTCAACGCAATTGATTCGAATAGTGATGGTCGTTAAAGCACTATACAATGGACTGGGCATCCATTCAAAGTTAAACGTCGTGGGTTCGAATCTCGGCAAATGCAATCAAATGTGCCTGTGCTAAAGAATAGGGAGGACCCAAGTAAAATAAACGGTGTGATGGCACGCATGGATGTTGACCGGATAACACTTGACTGATATTACTTAGATTTTGTCTTTTTATACTTAAAAACTACAATGTAATTTTAAAACTAAATATTTACACTTCAGAAGACTCAAACTTTTGTTAGTATTACCGACAAAGGCCAGTAGCATATTATAAAACAAAAACTGCGCTAAAATACTGGATAATGTTGCTCCAGGGAAACTCCACCCCTTTAACGGATTAATGACATTTAAGAAATGTAGTCATGTTTATATATAGTTATGCCATCGACTTTTGAGCCCCAGTATTGAAACCATATGTATGAGAGTCCTTCAATAAATAGCCGATGTAATTTAATTATATTTAAATAAACCCTGGAGCGCCATGGCTACTAGTGGTGGAAAGGTGAATCCTTCCTCTGGCAGTGTTATGAATACCAGTCATACAGAGTCAATCAATTAGGATTTAGAGTCCGATACGTGAGGCGCACTGCACCCACCATGGAACTGCAATTGTAGCAACGCGTATGAAGAGTTTTGTGTTGTATTAGACAAAAATCCTACAGAAACTTTTGAAATGGTGCAGCAAGCATACAAGGACCAAGTTTTAGGCAAAACAAGTCTTTGAGCGGTATAAACGTATATCGAATAACAATTTCGGAAGCTGCTGACATAATGTATTTGTCTATTGGATATGTAGATATAATTTGCAATGACCTTTGCTATCGAAAAGTTGCAGCGAAATGGGTACCGCACATGCTGAAGGACAAACAGAAGGCTCACCGCGTCAGGACGTGTCAACAATGGCTCGGAAGGTTACGACGGGAGCCAGAGTTTCTGAACAGTCATCACTTGTGACGAGAGTTGGTTCCACCATTACAACCCGTTAACAAAACAGGAGAGTTCGCAGTGAAAACATTCATGGAACCCTAGGCCTAAGACAGTAAACGTCATGCATCTTGGACAAACAGCGCATTCTGTATAATTATGTTGTAACTAATCAACGCAGTTTGCCCGCCTTGGTAGCGTGGTGGTAGCGTGTCTGCCTCACGTTCAAGAGGTCCCGACTTAAATCTCGGTCAGGGTGAGTTACCTGGATAAGGCTTTTCCGGGGTTTTCCCTTATCCTGAAAGACGAATGTCAGGTAAGTCTAAGCTCTATGTACCCTGGGCTCACTTGAGAATCATTTCATCCACTGCATTCATCGTTCGATATGACTTAACGTTGCAGGACGTAAATTACAAAAAAGCGCAGGAACTGCTGCTTACTATTATGACGTACTGAAAGGGCCACTGAAGAAAAAAATCGCCAAAAAGTGATCGGCTCTCGCAAGGAGAGGATGGATCTTGCATCAGAATAAAACCCCTGCTCATCGAGCTCGTGCACTCAAGATGTCATCACAGTAATGAGATCATGCCTTATCCACCTTATTCTCCGGATCTCGCACCATGCGGTTTTTATCCCTTCCCTAAAGTGAAACAGGAGCTTAGTGGTTGCCAGTTTCAAAGTGATAAGGAGTTGAACAATGTTGTCATGGTTATCCTGAACAGACTGTCCAAAAATGCGTTCAATGAGTGTTTCGAACAATGGGTAAATCGGAATAATTGTATTTTATCAGAGGGAGAATACTTCAAAAGTGTGTTAGTGAAATATAGCCATTGCGTTAATTAAAAAATTAGTTCGGCTATTTACTGAAGGACCGTAGTAAATATCTGCCCTTTACACTTTAAAACATTTAACCTTCAGTTAAAGTTTTAGACAAAATTTCAAAATTCAATACACAATTTCTATTCTTTAAAATAAATATTTTCTTCAGAACCACTAAGTCTATCACACCATTTAATTGCTTTAATAATTCTAGTTCTCTATTTATTTCATGGTTCAATGACCAAAAATGATCTGCCACGGCCGATTGATCACTCAGTTTATGTCTAATATTTCCTGTTGTGCTTTCTAAATTACATTTAGGCCTTCCAATGTAAACCTGGTCAGAATCTAAACAATTATATAGATAAATGCCAAAGTTTTTATCATCAGAAATTTAATCGTTTCAGGGAAATGTATTTTAGTATTATCTTTATTTTGAGGAACCAAGGTTAGACCAATTTTTTTGAAAATACTTATTAACCCAAGGATGGTAAGTACATTTTTTAAAATTATAATCGTCTTTTACTTTTTAAGTGCAGAAATAATGTTTATGTTTTTTGATATTTAAATTCAATCTTTCTACATATAAAGTCTTTGCTAAAATCATCAAATAAACCAGTATTAATAATCTGCTTACATTCTCTATTTAATTTCTCTTACTTATAGTTATATTTATTTATCTATAAATTAAACTGTTAAGAAAGAGCAAATTTAGCTGAAAACGGGTTAAAACTCATATTTTCAATGTAATAATCAATATGAATACATTTCCTCTAAATACACAAGTTTAGTATATTGCTATGTCATATTATTATTAAATCTACAAAAGGAAGACATTCATTACATATTGTTACTCTGTGGGTTCGTGAAATTAAAAGCCCAATTGCACAAACTCAAAATGTTCTTTATTTCCACCGAATTACAATTGAAACACTTGCCGATTACATAGAATTACTTAGCGCACACAATTACGATTCACCAGTTCGTCTGTCACGGTCCATTGCGCAGTCACAGTTACGTACAACTCCACTAATACACGTACACCGTCTTCCAGTCCGTCCACTCACTCGGCGCTCCTCAGACTGCTCGCCAAGAGCTGAACTGACTCGCCAACTGCAGCCCCTTTTTATAGGAATATCGCTGTTTCTGGAAGTCTCGCGTTTCAGTATGTTGCAGACTGCAGGGGGAGGGGAAAGAGATGGCTAGTGATGTTTTTCCAACCATCCCTTCGTTAGCGCTATAAGACAAATGGGTAGGCGTGGCCGAATGCCTCCCGGCCCTCACCCAGCCGCCAGTTGGTCGCGCCTTCCGATAATTGGGTGACAATATAGAGATTGTCTTTGACATTTCTCAAGAGGGGGAAGCTCACTGTTGCAAGTTCTTTAGAAGGAACATGTATATTTTAAATATCCCACATATTTGCAGATCATTACTTCGTAAATGTACATGAACAATGTGTATATACATGATCACGTTAGTTGCATATGGGGACAATACAACATTTATTAGAAAAAAAATAACAAAAATCTGTTCACTGCAATTGGCTATTTAGGAACTTACATTCAGTCCAGCGGGAAGATGCCACAATCCTTCTAAATATCAATATCTTCGGTTTCTTCCCTGGAGTTGCTGTTGTCGTCATCCTGGCTGAATGAAATTATTAGCTTTTCCACACGTGTTACAACTATGCTGTCGTCTTTCTCTGCTTGCCTTAAAAGTTCTCAGATATGATCCATAACCTTTCCATTTATCCTGGGTCACTTGTTCAATACCTTGCTGCACTAATAGTTGATCATCAGAAATACGGAACGTTATGTTATGTTCTGCAACATAGCTTTCTACTTGTGCCCAAATTAGTTCAATAGCATTGAAATGACGATAGAGAGGCAGCAGATTACAATGTGATCATAAACAGCAGCAATACTGTCTATTTCATGAGTGCAGAAACGTGGCGTGTAAAGGTTTACAATTTGCAAGAGTTCTGCTTTTGTAATTTTTGCAGATGCTCCAAGTACGTTGTTGTTTTCCAACCACTGTAAAATGACGCTTTTCCGGTCGCTCACTGTCAGTGCTTTCTTTAATTGCACCAAATGGTATGGCGTATTGTTCATAACAATCATGGAGTTGACACAGATTTTCAGCAGAAGAGATTCTTGGAACCAGCTCTTAAATGTGTTTCCATTCACTTCTTCAGGATACTCACGAATGCTCTTTGATTCGAATAAGAGTACTATTCCTGGAATAAAACCATGTACACCACTAGCATGATTCAAAATCATTCTACTTCTTTTCTCCAACTGGCACTTTCATTATCCCTTCAAGAGCATCATATGTCCATGCCTTTTTCTTAGTGTGTCTTGCATTTATGCACATTTCATCAAGCCATATCACTGTTTTGGGGTGGCGTTTTAGAATTTCCCGCAAAAATTTGCCGCATCATGCAACAATGTCACATCTTCCAATTACAGCTTTTCTCCCAGAATTTTTTTTATCTGTAAACCTAGTTCTTTCAATATTTCACTTAGGCTAGTTTTTCTGCAGCTGAATAAGTCAGCTTCCTTTAGAGGGCACAGTAACTTTGCAGGAGTGGGAAATTCCTTTCTCATATAATATTCTTACACATGTCGCCTTATGGCATTGTTTTGAAAAGCATCAAATAAAACTAAAATGCTGCCTTGTGGCCCTTGCTTTCCCAGTGTACGTAGAACTGCAGATGGGAAATTTAAATTAGCTGGTCACTTTTCCTAGATCATGGGCTTCACAGTGCTTTTTACAACCTATGAGGCATCACAAACTCTATCCAGCACCTTCGTAACAGGTAGCAGGGGTGGACCACTGTCCTGCTGCTTCTTAAAGTACTCACAAAGCCTGAATATGAATTCTAGACTTTGGCTTTTTAAGAAGCAACTTTTTTCTTGAATTCTGAAAATCCTGTAGTAATATTATTATAACAGTGATAATAATAGGACTTACAGTCTCTAAAATTTGGAAGTCATGAACACACAACATAGCAAACAAAGTTTGCCAGCGCAAGCACCAAAAGCAAGTGAAGCCACATGGTCCACATAAAATTGCAGCGGCAACAGTGTTGGATTTGGAAGCCATGCCTAGCAGCAAGAGTGCTGATTGGCACTAGCAGACAGTTTTAACGTGCTGACCAGCACACCAGATGTAGATACTCCCAGTACTACCAACAAAAACAGTGTGCATAAAAGCTGTGAAAGAAATATATTAATAGAGTGATGTACTGAATATCTTGCATGATTGGAATTCCAAGTCGGATTTCAATGTTCTAAAGCTAAATGTTCATTGTAAAGATAATTCTGAGGATAAGATTACAAATTACTCATTACTTTATGTTGGTCCTATTAACCTTCCTCCGCCACCTCCTGCAGATGCAAAACAAATGGCTGTACTGTAATTAATTAACAAATATTAATTTTTCTCATAAATTTCACACTTGTGAGACATTAAACCTTATGTATTAAAATATGTGATTTCAAGTATGATTGACGAGTAAAACTCTTGTAACAAATCTCACACTTGTGACACCTTTTACCTTTATGTATTATACTATGCTTACTCAAATTTGACAAGGTGAACCTCTTCTCACAAATTTCACACTTGTGATTTTGTTTTATCATCATGTATGAGAATATGTGATTTCAAGTGCGATAGGCGAGTAAAACGCTTCTCACAGATGTCACATTTGTGAGGCCTTTTACCTTCATGCATACGAATATGTGATTTCAGATCTGACAGCCCAGTAAACCTCTTCTTGCAAATTTCACATTTGTGAGGTTTAATACCCGGATGCATCAAATTATGATCCTTCAAATGTGACAACCGAATAAAACTCTTCTCACAAATTTCACATTTGTGAGGCTTTTTACCTTCATGTATTAAAATGTGTGATTTTAAGTATTGTAGACGGGTAAAACCCTTCTCACAAATGTTACACTTATGAGCCGTTCACCTTCATGTCTTAAACTATGCTTTCTCAAATTTAACAACTGAGTGAACCTCTTCCCGCAAATGTCACACTTATTGGGTTTGTTACCCTCATGCATGAGAATATGTGATTTTAAACCTGATGACCCAGTAAAACTTTTCTCACATATTTTACACTTATAAGGTTTTATACCATCATGTATTAAATTATGTCTTTTCAACTTTGACAATCATGGAAAGGTCTTTCCACAGATATTACACTTGTACGACCTTTCAGTACTCCTGCCTGCTTGTCCATCAATAATGCATTTATCAGACTGTTCTCTGTGAACTTGATTTTCTGCACTTGTTAGTTTTGTGCCATCACTTTCTTCACTTTTCAATTCCAGACACTCCTTTCCAAAACTAGTTTTTGTTTGTTTAATTGAGGCTTCAGTAGAGGGCAATGGTGTCTCACTGCTGCTGTCACTATAAACTGCTTTTATGTATAATCTGAAACATTACAGCAGTTGGTAATAGATAAACAAAGTAATGACTATATACAAATATAGCAATTTATAACTTAAAACTTCACTTATCTTATAAGAAATTATGATAATGTTTATAAATTCCAGCTTTGTTTCCAGCTGAAGATGTGTATAAAGTTTACATGAAATCGCAATCCTGGAGAATTTATAAGAAATTATCATCATTTCTTATAAGTGAAGTTTTAAGTTACAAATTGTTATATTTGTAAACATTTGTTTGCTTCACTGTTAAAAGCTTCATATTTTATGTATTTAAAGTAATGACTAGTAATATTCTAATAATAACTGCATTAATGGTAAACTTAGTTTGATGTTTATGGTAAAATAAGCAAGGTCTGTTATATGCTATGAGAATTACACAACTATCAAGAAATCATTTTCTTAACTACTAGTTTATTAGGATAAGTCAGGTTTTGTCAGGTCTAAGGCATGTTGTTGAGTTCCAAATGCCCCTTCTTGCCAAATATTCATGTCAAAGATTTGCTTATTAATGGCTTTGCACAGTACATAGCCTTCTTTATATATATGCAATTGTAATGTTGGCCATGGTAGTTCAATGGTTAAGAGCAGCCAGATGGAGAGCGCGCAATCTGTGGTTCGAATCCTGAATTCCACCTTTCCAGTTAATCTACTATCAAGATGTGCCGAAATCATTAAAATCTCAGCTTCGTGCATCTGATGATATTTATGGCTAAAGAGTTCAAACAAAACTTGTTTCTATTTGTGTGGTTTACACGTAGCATGTCCTCATGCCCAAAAGTACTGTGTATTATTTTAAAGGAGCAAAGTTTTTTGACAGCAACATGATTATTAAGTACTGCTTGCATAAGCAGAGACCATACATAAGCAGAGATGACATATTTGGAATGCCTGGTATTCAATAAAGCTTGACTTTCAGAAACTACTTTTATTCTGCCTCACTTCTAAGTTAACACAGCATAGTGCATTACCCTAGATTTTAAATGTTTTTGATAGTCAACATGAAAAGTTCAATGCCAGGCTGAGATTTGAACCACGGATCTCCTACTTTCCGTTCAGTCGCTTTTACCGATTGAGCTACCATGGCCAATGTGCCATCCTGACATTAAATTCTCCGATTGATATTTCCCGGTAAACTACTAGGTGCTCTAAACCTGATCCTTAGGGGCAAAACCTTAGCTCATATATGGCTTGTGTGAACAAATGAATAATTTCCATCAATTAAGTTAAATAATAAGAGTTTAATGATGAAGCCTGGCATTTAAGTTCTTACAATAGTAAGTCGCCACAAATGGTGTATCTCGGATACAACAGCTCCTAGTGGTTTACTGGGAAAATATATGAGTCAATTGGAGAATTTAATGTCAAGATGTTACATTGGCCATGGTAGCTCAATGGTTTAGGTGCTCTAAACTTTATATATTGTTTTATCATACCACCTGTAATATTTGAACAATGGCAATCCAACACAACATAGAGGGGATAGTGATGTTCCTCTCCTATCCAAATCCCATTCCCTTCCTATTGAGCTGCACACAAATTTTCTCGCTTTATAATATTGATATAGACAAAGAAGCTTCACATTACAGCTTACCTAGGTGGTTTTAGTGGAGTGAAGACCGCATTCTGCAAAAGATAATACTAGTTAAATGTCCTGCATCATATTAAGTTCCTGGTTTTATATAACTAGTATATGGCAATCTAGGCTTTGCGGTAGATAAGCTGCATCAGGTTTATGAATGTTAAACTTTTGGCCATTCCCTACTCATGGCCTTCTTCAGGATTTGTATGAGACCACACAGTATAGAATGGCTAAAAGGTTGACCTTCATAAAGCTGACATGGCTGATTACACACAAGGCCTTGATTAATAACACTTGCCCTAAAAGCTTCTAGTCTTACATTAGTATATTGTATTAAGATTTTCTTCAGAAACAAAAATAACCAGCAAGCATTTAGAAAAGACTAAATAGTTTGATTAAATTATATCTTAATGTTCATAATTCATTATGTATTTCATATATTTTGTCAAGCAGTAAGAACAAATGCTAATTACAGGGCTTTGCCACAAAACTTACATTAATATCATCATAAACAGATGAAGTTTCTGTGTTCTGCCACCAAGCTTCTTCTTTAACTTCTATTTTGTTATGCATTTTATTATTAGTGTTATATTTTACATCAGTATCCTCCACAAGGAATGCTCTCTCTTTTTCTAACCCAATTTCTTTTTTGAATTCCGTCTTGCAGTTATTGTTGCAAATAAAAGTGTCCAAATTAATCTGATCTGAGAGAGAATTGCTAAAACATTCTCTCTTGTTTTGTGAAGAATAGTCAGGGAAAGGAGATTCTGATTTAATTTCTGTTTTCAACCTCACATCATAATCATTCTTCTGAAGCACTGTGTCACTATTAGTCTTCTTGATAAACAACTCACTCTCATTCTGCGAGGCTATATCATCTGAGAGCGGATCCTCTTCTTTGATATCCATTTTAAAACTGTTACTGCTAAGTCTGGAAAGAAAACTATGATGAACATGGTCTACTTTATATAGTTGCTAAATGTGAAGATAGGAGTGCAAGCTTCCATGAGAAATCTGTAATAGGTTTCCTAAACTAACTTTTGACTAGATAGATCATTTGAGGAGCTTTTTTTCAAAACTAAACATGTCCATCATTTGAAAATAATCAGGAAATGGAAAAAAGGTATATCCATGCTATAAATTTTTCTTTTTCTTTGGTGTAAGCAGGTGCATGGAGCTTTAAGAATTCTTAATCATATACTTAAACACCACATATATGGTACCTTAAGTTTTCAAATTAATGGCTGAAAATTTTTGGACATGTTAAGTTTTGATAAAAAATAATGGACATAACCAGTTTTGTTAAAAAATGTCTTGCTAGTAAAACCTAAAATGCTTGTTTCTTTACTATTCATTGATTGCTTTACTGTTCTATACTTTAAAGTGAAGGGAGCAAGGACAGGTATTAGTATTATACTTGAGGAATTTGTCAAGAAAGCAACATATTAGTGTTACGACAACATGGCCTATGCAAACAGCAAAACTGGGTTTTCTTAGGGTCTGATCAGCATATATTTTCTTTTGGCTTCTCTATTTGGTTTCTCATTTTGGTCTTCTTCTCTTCCTAGTATCACAATTAGTTTCATCGATGCTTACTTCCATTGCACAGTTCAAAATTCACTTTCTTTCTCCTCAATGAGCACCTGATGTATTAATAATATTTGCACTGCAACTAAAAGCTAATGCGTACATGAGAACTAATTGCCACAAACTGACCGAGTAAGAACACATTAAACCTTCATTAGAATGTCATTATGTAAGTTTCAAAAACTTCCGGGTAAGAAAGCACATAACAATGAGAAAAGTTCTGAAAATGGACATGTTCCATTATGAAAACAGAACATTCACTGTGTGGTAAATTATATTGGACATTATTAAATTATAGATGAGGTGTATTTATTACACATAAGCTTCACTTATGTACCTTTATTGAGGACATGTTTCGTGAACTATTGTTTGCATCATCGGCTGTAATGCGACTAAAGCTTGACTTGGTGTGAGTAGCTCTGGAGTTGCTGCTGCCATCTGCTGATTTTGTGATGACTAAAAGACGTACAAAAACATAATGAACTCATCATACGGGAGAGAATATACATAAAAAACATAAAAGCCAACTAATGAACTTCGAAATCCTGCCCAGAAAACAACCCCACATTTCAGTTCATCACAAAAACAACAGATGGCAGCAGCAACTCCAGAACTACCCACACCACTGGATCAAGGTTTAGTCGCATTACAGCCGATGATGTGAACTATGGTTTGCGAAACATGTGCTCAATATAGGTACGTAAGTGTAGCTGATGTGTAAAAAATACAATTCATCTATAATTTAATAATTGTTTCGCTTCACTGCAGTGTTCCAATACAGTTAAATTTCAATATACTGGACATGTTCACTTCTGATAACAAAATGAACACCAGACTCCGATATAATGGACATATTAAGTTTTGATGTAAAAATAGAACTTTAAAGACACATTTCTACCTGAAATGTTCAGTTATGGTACAAAATGAAAGCAGCTATTACAACCAAAAATCTTAACAGAATCCCATTCGTAACTCGTTTTCGGTCGACATGTTCAGTTTTGAAAAAAAAAAAAAAGCTCCTCATTTCATAAGAAGGAAACACTGCACTCAAATGGGCAGTAATAAATAAATAGTCATGCAGTAGCAGTATTTACATTATGCTCTACCACAGAACTAACCTTTCATTTGACACGTTCATTTTCCCTCAATACTTTTATAATCAACCTTTCAGTTTTAATTTACCATCATTCAGAATATAAATTTTACATAGCTATACCAGCTGATGCCAAAGTTAACATCTTCAAAATTTAGGCAAAATGGGCATAGCGATATCTTTAAAACTAAATATAATATGTAAATCTTGAAGTGCAAACTTAGAATGCTTAGAATTGACACTTCATTTCACTATTCGTTTAGGACTGCTGCAGAGTGATATGTTGTACTAATTTATAATGTTATATGCAGACTTCATTATTGTTTGAGCAATACATTATTTATGCTACCTTTCAATTTATGCAAGTACATAATATGGTCATGTTTTTCTGATACGAGGTACATCCAGAAAGTTAAGTTCTGTTTGGTAATAAAATTAAATTGTATACAGATACAGAAGAATTACTTATTACACAAAATTCTACAACTCTTAAACTACTTTTCCACATAACTGCCGAAATTTTGCAGGCATTTTTCATAGCAAGGCACAAGTTTTTGTATACCTTCTTCCTAGAAGTTTGCCGCCAGTGTCTTCAACCATTTGGAAACATTTTCTTTCAGCTCTTTGTCATTGTTGAGGTGTTGACCGCCAAGGAAAGATTTGAGATGCAAAAACAGATGAAAGTCGCTAGGAGCGAGGTCAGAGCTGTACGGGGGGTGGTCAAACAGCCAAATCCCTGTAGGATGTTTTTCGTTGCATTTGCAGTGTGTGGTCGTGTGTTGTAGTGAAGAAACACAACACCTTTTGACATCGCAAATTTGCCGGTAAATTTCAATTGGTTTCACTTTCCTAGCATTCAGAAAACGAATCACAGATCTGATTTCACAAACGGCAGGATTTTCAATCAACACCGACACAAAGCGTACGTGGCTGACAGTGATCTCACAATTGTGCACGCTTCTTCTCCTTGATACAGAGCATCTACCGCGCATGTGCGGAACTGCGATCGCAGCACTGCAGCGAAGATACATTGAAACAGAACTTACTTTCTGGATTCCCCTTGTAGATAGATTTGTATCACGCACCTAAACATTTCACATCATCATTATAAAGTATATCCTAATTAATAACAATATGCAACTAGATTATTGTTTAAGCTAAATTATAAAGTACTAGTTTTCATTATTAATTTTTAGATGAGTCGTTAAATCTCGATATACTAGTTTTCAGTTTATGCAAATATGTAATACGACCATATAATCTTCATTGTTTTAGCTTACTAGCTGTAGTCAACCTTCCAGTATTCATAACAGGATTGTTTCATTAGTGTTCAATATGAATTTTATACTGTTGCAGAGTAGTTTTATCAGCATCTTTGTGTTCTATCTGCAAACAAATAGCAGTGCTTAATATCACAATGTACTATAACTGATAATGTTGAACTGAGAATGGTGGAAAAACAAAACATGCACATCCAAATTTGGTATGGTTGCTTCAGATATTTAACGTTGGATACAACTGTCGCCATAAGCAGTAGCTACCAAATAACATATATCACCAGAGTGTTTATAATGGAACTTTGTGGGTTCATAGAATTAAAAGGCAGAGATGCAGAAATTAAAAATCTCCTTTATTTTCGTAGCAATACACTGTCCAATTCTCACGTAAGAACATTAAATCACATATACACAGTCTTACAAGGTGATCACAATAACAAACAGTGACAGCAGATTACATCTTTAGCTCTCGCTACAACAACACAGCTGGCTATCTCTCATTTCACAACTGTTTCACAACTACTCTAATCACTAGCCATTGCTTCTTTTTATACACAAATTCATGAACCGAGAACCTTCTGGAGCAAACAAGAAAAACAATCATTCTCCGTTAATCGAGATATCTCTAGAACATTCCAACACTGAAAGCCTATCTGAGCGACAAGTCCTTTACCTCAGTTATCTTGCTTGCCGGCGATATCTGATTACACTACGCGCTATCGTTAACTGCTTAGCAAGGCTTATTATTTCCATGAAACTTTATCTGCCGATTGTTTCCTTATTGTGCTGAAACTTTTATGCCTGCTGCCGTGACACTGCTCCCTCCTCAAGGCTGGTCGTCCCGAACAGCTCCATCGTAGCGGGCCAGACGATCCAACTGTACCACCAGCATCTTCCCTCGGGGCATAGGCCACGCCGTGGCTCAGTGGTTAGACCGCTTGGCTCTCACCAAGGCGGCCCGGGTTCGATCCCAGGCGACCGCAAAGTGAGATTTGTGGTGGACAACACGGCGTTGGGGCGGGTTTTCTCCGGGATCTTCGGTTTCCCCCGCCATCTCATTCCACCGGTGCTCCATCTTCATCTCATGTATCATCAGTGTCATCGCCTGCGGTGCCCTATGTAGTAAAAGGGGGCGTTAAACACTACACATTTTTTCCCTCGGGGCACCTTCTGGATGCGGTAGACCACGTCGTTAATCCTCTTCACCACCCGGTACGGTCCTTGCCACGGCTGTTGAAGTTGGATGTTTGTTCGGTTTGCTCCCAGGTGTCCACCTGAAGTACCGGCGTGCACTTCCCCCGAGACATCCGGGACCTTACTTCGGGGAAGTACCAACTGCTCCCTCTGCGACTTCCCATCAGGCGATTCCCATACCCGGAACAACACGCCCTCTCTTGTCTTCAATGAGTCCCATTGGGCCCAGTACGACTTGTAGGTGGCGCTCCCCGGTGCGATGTCCTCCCAGACCGGACCCGTCCCTGCCTCCGCTTCTCACAAGAGTGGCCCCAAGTCTGCGTCTGCCAGCTGCTCCCTCCTCAGGCCTGCGCTATCCCAGCCATCCGCAGGCACTGCCGTGACTACTTGAACTGCTGCGGCACGCTTCTTCCCTTCCACTCTTGTGCATTGGCCGCACTCCTCTGGGCAGGGTCTTCGGGACATGGCGTCTGCGTTACCGTGGCTCTTCCCTCTACGATGTTCAGAGATGAAGTCGTACTCCTGCAGCCTCTGGACCCAACGTGCTGTCTGGCCTTCCAAGTTCTTAAAGCTAAATAGCTATAGTCCGGTCGCTGTATCTCCGGCTCTGACGTATAGTGGCTGCAGGAGTGAGTGAGTGTGTGGTGTTTTAGGGCCCGTCGACAACAAGGTCATTTGGGCCCGGTGGAGAGGGTAGGTTAATAGTACCAACATATAATAATGAGTAATTGAAAACATATCGTCAGAATTATCTTTATAATGAGAGTATAGGACTATATTAGCTTCAAAACATTGAAACCCAACTTGTAATTTCATTATCATGCAAAATATTCTTTACAACATAACTCTATTCGAATATTTCGTTCACGCCTTTCACGCACACCAACTGCCTGTTGGTGATACTGGGATTCTGTACATCCGGTGTCGTGGTCAGGAAGCTAAAACTGTCTGCTAGCGCCAATCAGCATTGTCGCTGCTAGGCGTGGCTTGCAAATCCAGCAGTGTTGCCGCTGCAATTTTGTGTGGACCACGTGGCTTTTAGTTGCTTTTGGATCCCGCGCTGGTGGTTTATTTAATTTTTTGTGTGCTTGAATTCCGATTGGTAGCGTCTGTAAGTCTTATTATTATCATTGCTATAATAGTAATATGGCTACTGGTTCGTCAGAATTCAAGAAAAGAATCGGCTCTTATAAGAGCCAAAACCGTGAATTTATATTCAGGCTACGTGAGTACTTCGAGAAGGAGTGGTATAATGGTGGACCTCTACTACCCTTTACCAAGGTGCTGGACAGAGTTTGTGACGCCTTGAAGGTGGGAAGAATGTGACCAAGGAAAAGTGCTAGCTGATTTAAGTTCGCCGTCTGCAGTTCTGCGTACACCGGGAAAGCAAAGGCAACGAGGCAGCCTTAAAGCTTCACTTGATGCTTTTCAAAAGGATGCTATAAGGCGACATGTATATCAATATTATATGAGAATGAAATTTCCCACTCGTGCGAAGTAGATTTTTGTTATTTCTTTACCAGTCAATGGTATATTGTCTTCATATGCAACTATTCTGGGATCATGTATATACACGATGTCCACGTACATTTACGAATTTACGATCTGCAAATGCGTGAAATATTTAAAATACACATGTTCCTCTGCTTGAAATTCCCGCCAAAGAACTGACAACAACACGCTTCCCCCTCTCGAGAATTGTCAGAGCCGGAGATAGAGCGGCCAGACTGTAGGTTAGAAAGGAATGGTCAGTCCTCAGGTGGAATGGTTAACCGTACAGGTACTTTTGGAAGTGTTCCAAGGCCTTTACTACCGCCAGTAGTTCTTCTCTGCCTTGGCTGAAGACGCGCTGGTATTGTCTCAGCAGTTATCGGACCTTCTCGAACTGTTCTGCGGTCAGGCGATCGGCCGCCCTCTCCAGTAAGCCTTCCAGCCGGGGCCCCAGGTGTTGCGTTGGCACCGGCTCCTGCGTCTTGTCGATCGCTGTCACTGACCACGGGCTCGCACGTCCCCATCTCCATTCCGGCCTGGACGTCGTGATCGGTGTCCGCTAGGTTAAGCAGCCTCACTGGCACCTCTCAGTACGGCAACATTGTTCTTCATTCGCTGCCCTCCCAGTCGCACCGTCATCACCAACTCCTTTCTCGCGGGGACCCACGTCTTCCTTCAAGATGAACCTGCAGATTCCAAGGCGTTCCACGGGTTGCCGGAGTATGACCTCTTGTCCATTGAACCGCAGGACCTTCCTGCCGTCGTCGACCGTCGCCTCGTGGCTCCTGAGGACATCCAGTTCCAGTATCACCTCCTCAGCCACCTCCACGACGAACGGCACTCCATCCCAAGGTCAACTGCAGCAGGCTCTCCCTCTCCACGGTCAAGGTTTCGCCCGATGCCGTTACTAGCTGGTATGTTCGGCTCGGTTTTCTCGACGGCGAACCCCTGGCTACTTCGGGTCTGATGACGGTCATGGCTGCCCCGGTGGCTGGTTAATGGTTACTAAAGAGTTACATTAGCGATTCTAGAGTAGATGCATCCTGCGTTAATAGAGTAGTTAAGGATTATTCAGGTTTAGCTAAAGTGATATTTCGGCTACGCTTTGTCATTGCTCAGCTGTGCTTTGCAGCTTACAATCCTCTACTATATTTGTTCATTATATGTGTACCTTGTAGTTATGCATTACAACACGTAAAAGGAAACACACAGGGCATTATGAATAGTAACCATATCTTAACCTCTAAATGTGATGTTGCTCAGTTTGCTGGACACAAAATTAAAGTATGGTTATACTGCACATCAGTGGCTTCGCTGCTATGGTAAACAATGCCGTAAGAGGCAAGCTGTTGCCAACTGCAGCATACTGAAATATGCCAAGATAGCTGAATGTTGGCAACACATTCTTTTCTTTGTTATTGTTCTCCCAAATTTTTATACTAGATATATTACAGAAATATCATTCGCAGATAAATTCTCAATTTTAACTTTAGAAAACATTGTTTCAGCTACACTTAATGTATTGACTATTACAATATTACAATAATATGCCATTCACTATTTAAAATGTGTAAGTTCTCTCCCCTTATCCTATTTAGTGTGAACAATTTCCTTAAACATTATAGTATCGCTAGTTTGGTTATGTAGGTTGGTATTTTCAGTGAATGCATGTTTCCATTGTTGGCACCGCTCCAGCCCAACATATAGCTCTGCCGTCTTTCTGCAGTTTAACCAATTCCACAATTTATGCCACACGGAACGCTCCGAATTTACTCTTCATATTGTTTTAAAATTTTGGTTATGAGGATACCTCCTAATTACATTACAGATCATATGTGTAGCCTACGCAAAGTTTCTGTAATACATTTTTATGATTTGATTAAGAATGGCTTTACTACTGTACAAACTGGTAAAAAAGAAAAAGGATTATCCATATTGTAGTTGTGGAGAGATATGTAACACAGAGCATGTATTAATTGGTTGTAGTATTAATAAGAAAGAAAATGACAAGTTATTACGATTATTATACAAAGAATATATAAACGAATATATATCAAAATCCTAGAGTAATTTTTACAAAAATTATATGCCATATCGAAAGTGCAGAATGAAAATATACTATATGTATAATAAAAAAGTCACAAATAAAAAGGTACTTAACCACAACCTAGTTTTCATTTAAATAAAAATTTAGTCAGAAGACGCTATATGAGGGTGTCCTGAACTTTCAATGACGTCTATAAATAAAGAACAAAGACTGTTACCTCTATTACTTCTTGTGCTACGAATATCTAATTGCAGGTTTAATTTCACTTTTTAATTCAATCGATCTCAGAATTCTGTATCAAAGTCTGTGACCGCAGTGAAAATGAAAATATAAATCTGTGATCGTAGTTTAGAACTGTAGTTACTACGTAATTTACAGGGCCGTGAAAGGGTTTTATTGAACGCTATCATTTGCTCGGTATAAATCACGGTAAATTAGTTTGGCAAACTTACCTAAAAACAGGAAAGTAACCTAGAATAAGAGAAAAACAATACTGGTATGTATATACCAAATATCAACAATGTGAAGGGAATGTGGATTGATAAGACCTGCCACTCAGATTTTTAATATTTTTGATTGAGTGGTGTGGCTTCAGTTTTTTTAAACTCTTTGTTTCCAAAGATACGTAAAGCATACTAATGAACAATGTGCATTGTTTCTTTGGTAAGGTTATTTCGGTGTTCAGTAAATCAAGGTATTACACATCACAACACTCTTCTCACTATCCAGGGCCATATGGATTTCGCTAAAGGCGGCCAGCGAGTTCATGTCCAAATGTCTTATCGTGTCAATTAGTTGCGGTCTCAAAGTTAACAGATGTAAGTTTGTTCTCCCAGGCTGATATAGCAGTATTTTTTATTTATTTTAGTTTTTTTATAATTCATGTTACTATTTTGGTAACCAAAACCCCGGGACTGCATTATCCAACATTCGGCGTGGTTTACCGTCTTCACGACGTCAGTTTACAGCTGGAACCCTGGAACTACAAGTTTTCAGCTGCAAATCTTCTCCGTACGCATTTACTCAGGTAATAATACATTTATTACACGTTATTTTGTCTTCGTTGGTTACGATATTTTGATTATGTACTTCTGTACTAGTTGCAAATTTTCCCATTTTATGTGTTAATTCATTGCGTTTAATTTAGTGCTTCATGTAAGGTTCTGTTTCAAAGGCTGATCATTTTAATACTTGCTTGTGAATATATCTTTATGCTTGAGTGTTTCCATATAAATAATCAACTACACAAAATGTGAATACATATAACATAGTATTAGATAAAGAATGGACAAACGCAGTGCCAGATTGTCTTGTTTCAAGAAAGGAGTGTATTATGAATGTGTCAAAATATTCAGTGCCCTTCCAAAATACTTAATATTATGTCCTCAGGGAAAATGGATAAGTTTAATTCCGCTCGTAAAAGCTATCTATGTAGCAAGACTTAAATATTTAGTACAGAAATTTATGGTTTATTTGTTTAACGTTTCTGTGCTATGTAATGTATATTGTATTGGTTTAATGTATTGTTATCTCCACTAACAAAGTCACATTTTCTTGGATTATGTAACATGTTTGTGCATGATATATAATAGTAATAATAATAGTAATAATAATAATAATAATAATAATAATAATAATAATAATAATAATAATAATAATAATAATAATAATAATAATAATAATAATAATAATAATAATAATAATAATAATAATAATAATAATAATAATAATAATAATAATAATAATAATAATCATAATCATAATCATAATCATAATCATAATCATAATCATAATCATAATAATAATAATAATAATAATAATAATAATAATAATAATAATAATAATAATAATAATAATAATAATAATAATAAAAGATCACCACCACCCCAACCGCCCCCCCCCCACTGCCACCACCACCAAACAAATTTATATATAGCGGGATGCTGAAATTGTGTTGCAACATTATGCATGGTACCCCACTGATGAATTGTAATGATGATACAGTCAATGTCTCCTACAATAAGATAGTTCTAATCGTGTTATTAATAATAAAAACAAATTTTGATATCTTGGAAATTAGATGGTTTATAGAATTTATAACCCAATACTGTGGTTCTATGTTAAAAAAATATATTATCCCAATCATGGGAGTCTACTAACTATGAAACTTGATTTTGTAACAGAATTTAAAAATTAAGATAAATGAGTATTTTAAGTTTGTTTCAAAGACAGCATGATAGAAAAAGCCATTTCATATTTATTACACCTTTTGATATTTGAACCTCTGTTAAGTTTTTGTTTAAATGGGTCATGATACTTGTTGTATACAGGATGTTAGTGAACTACACCAAAATAATTTCAGTGATTGTAGACATAACTAATATAAGCAAGTTGAGATAGGCAATGCCTGGTCCATGGCTAAACATAATGTAGTTATTAAATTTTAGATGAGTCGTATTTCTTACACATCTGCTTCACGACTCATCTAAAATTTAATAATTTTTCGCTTCACTGTGGTGTTCCAATACAGTTAAATCTCGATAATGTAGTTAATTGTGTTAAACCTAATTGGCATCACATGCTGATAAGTTGGTATTTAAACAAGGTGGGTGAAATTATTGGATTATTTAAAGCTGCTTGTCGAGAATAAAAATATCAATCCTTAGTAGCTTGTTATTAGCTTTCTCAAGATTTAATGCCTCAGAGATCTCTCAAATCTTGAACTAAACACCTGTCAGTGCGATATTGAACAGCAATTAACTGACTTCTTCCATTATGTAGCCTGCTGTAGTTGTGTTTCTGCAAGCGTTCTGGTGGCCCAATCCGTAACACCTAAAACTGGGGTTCCAATGCTCAGTGATTTGGTCCATATAATGTAGTTAATTTTTTTCCCTTTGTCTTTTTAATATGTAAATTCTAATAGTGATTTGTGACTAAGAACATGAAATTGATTGGGCAGTGCCATAACACTACTGTGATTTAAACCATGTTTATGCTGCTCAATGGAAGGGAAGTCCAACTGTAGCTTGACCAGCATGCTCTCCTAACTTCATCTGATTTCTTTTTCTGGAGTCACCACAAATCTCTGGTGTGTGAAACACGTATTACCTCAGAAGAGACCTTGACTGCCCGAATATAAGCACCATGTAACGCTATTCGACACACAAGGAATTTCGGACAGAGTATGACATTCATTCCTTTGCTGCTGTCGCCTTTGCATTGAAAACGCAGGTCACAATTTCGAGAAGTTCCTATAAACCTGACTTAAAGAGTTGCATTTCCTTTTTATTTTATGTAAGTTGGTTCACCCTTTAAACCACCTCCCATTTAGATGTACAGCATGTGAAAATATTAAGCAGAATTCCACTTTTATTAGAAAAAATTATAATTAATAGCAATGTCAAGGTGAAATTGCTCCATAAAGTGCATACATTTAAACAAGAATTTAAAGCTTAGACAAAATATTAACTAAATAACAAATGACAAAAAAAAATGAAGAAGACTTGAACTCATTTATCTTTATATTTGAGTTTGATTTATGAGTCACTATGTTTACACTCAAACTTCACTTACTTGTTGTTGTATAACTGAAACGTTTTCAAGATCATTCGATCTCATCGTCAGCTGTTTGGTGACTAAATGAACCTTCCTCTTCTTCCACTACTACGGAGCTCCGATCACTCTGCCATCTGGTGTTAGGGGCACTAAGTTTTAATACTTCATTTAATGCCGGGATTTCAAAATTTATAACTTTATCACAGTTTTTGTTTATGAATATTTTTTCCCAAATATCCAATTCTATGGGTGTACTTAAAGATTTTAACAGTTTAATGTTGTGGCCAATGTTGTGGTTTTCTGTCCAAAAATGGTGTGAAACTGCAGATTTTTCTGTTTGTTTCAACTTAATGTTCCTCTGGTGTTCTTTTTGCCTGGTTAACAAGTTTCTCTTAGTTTTTCCTATGCAGCTTTTTTCACAGGTTTCACAATTAATCTGATAAATTCCTGATTTCAAATTGTTGGGGATTGTATTTTTCAGTGGTTTATTTAGCAGGTTCCTCAGACTGAATTTGCTTTGGGGTGCTAGTTTTATGTTTAGTCTTTTGAAGATTCGTTCACATTTTCTAAAAGCCAATGGATGGTAGCTGAATTTTCTATATTGTCAATTTGTGTTTTTAAGTGGTGTGAGAGTGGTATTTTTTGATATTGTCGCCCTGGCGGTAGACTCGCGAAGCCGATGAAAAATGATGGCCGGTGGAGATTCGGAAAACTTCGGAACCAATCGTTACCGGTAGCGACAAACAGTTGAAGCAGTTGTTGGAAAAATAAACAGTTTTAAGTTTCTAGCAATTTTGTAATGTTGAACAGTGTATTTCGAGGAGAATAACGTATAGTTTTTGTGTTTCGTAACCTCGTTTTATTATTTCACACACCCACAAAGTCTAAACTGGTGTCAGGAAGCGGGATAACTACATCACCGAACATTATGGCCATGGAATCGGCATTGGAAATGCTTTTGCAGAAGATGAACGAATTAACAGCGAAGTCGGAAGCGGCAAATAACAACTTGGCCGCGAAGATGAACGAGTTAACAACAAAAACAGAAGCGGCAAATAACAACCTGGCCGCAGAGTTGAAAGAAATAAAGACCGAATTGACCACAGAAATGAAGGCAGCGAACGACAGTCTGGCCACGGAAATGAAGGAGGCGAACGAGGTCCTCGCCGCCAAATTTGAGGAACAGTTGGCCGGCGTGAGGGATAACGTGACGGAGCTAGGCAAGCGGATGGGCCAAGTGGACGAGCGCGTCGAGGACCTGGCGAACCGCTTCAATGACCTAGAGGAAAAGGCCGACAATAACGCCAAGTCCCTGAACGCCATGGTTGAAGACGTCGAAGACCTCGCGAACCGCGTAAACAACCTGGAGGGAAAGGCCGACAGCAGCGTCAAGTCCCTGAACGCCATGGTGGAGGACGTCGTCGGCAGGAGACTGAAGGATTTGAAGGCTGACGCACCGAGACGCGACACAACATCGGCGCGCGTCAAACCTCCGAAATATGACGGCGCGTCAACATTCGAGGTCATCCGCCGCCAGTTCGACACAGTGGCCAAGCACAACAGATGGTCACCGGAGGAGGCCACACAGTTAATAGCCAGCCTCCAGGGACGGGCTGCGGAAATCCTAAACGCGGTGCAGACAACGGCGGCGCCCAAGGACATCTGGGAGGCTCTGGAGAATCGTTTCGGGAACCACCGCTTAGCCGCAGCGTACCGCAGCCAACTAAAGGCAAGGTCACAGCAGCCGGGGGAGACGCTGCAGGAGTTCGCCATAGCGATTGAGCAGCTAGCTGGCAAGGCCTTGGTTGACCTGCCACTGGAGTTCGTATCCCGGGAAGCCGCCTACAACTTTGTCGACGGGGTACGGGACACGGAGATTCGTCAGCGCCTAATGCTCGGTGATTATAAAAACATCCACGAGGCGCTGACAGCGGCATTAAGGATGTATGCGGCCAAAGTAGCATCTATCCCGACGTCGAGAACGAGGAGTGTCCGCTTCGCCGGAGACAGAAGACCAGCTGTGGGACGCCGGCGAACACCTAGTGGCCTGTGTTGGGGGTGTGGACAGCCCGGACACCTGCGGAGAGACTGCCCACACCAGGAAGAGCAGCCGGAAAACGAGTAAGGCCGGGCGTGTAGAGGGGCACGTCGGCGCCATCACCACCATCCCCTCGAGTGACGCTGCGCGCCGTCAGCCGGCGTATGGATGACAGCCTCATCGCGGACGGCTGGGTAGGAGGAAAGCCGTGCCGCGTGCTAGTGGACACTGGGGCAGCCGTGACCATCATCAGACCTGACGTGGCGAATGGTTTGCCGACGAGGAAGCCGAGCCGACCATACCAGCTTGTGTTGGCATCGGGCGACACCTTGCCTGTGGAGAAGGAAGCCCTGCTGGAGCTGAACTTGGGACGGAGTGCCGTGCGTCTGTGGGTGTTCGTCGCGAAGGTGGCTGAGGAGGTGATTCTGGGACTGGATGCCCTCAGGAGCCACGAGGCGACGGTCGACGTCGGCATGAAGGTCCTGAGGCTCAACGGAGAAGAGGTTATGCTCCGTCAACCAGAAGAGCGCCTTGTAATTGGCAGGGTCGTCTTGAGCGAAGGCGTGGTTTTCCCCGCGAGGAGCGAAGTGATAGTGACGGCACGACCGGAAGGCCAGACAGCAGGTGGGGTTCAGAGGCAGCAGGAGTACGGCTTCACCTCGGAACATCGCAGAGGGAAGGGTCACGGTAACGCGGATGCTATGTCCCGAAGACCCTGTCCAGAAGAGTGCGGCCAATGCACAAGAGAGGAGGGGAAGGAGTGTGCCGCAGCAGTTCGAGTAGTCACGGCAGTGCCTGCGGATGGCTGGGATAGCGCAGGCCTGAGGAGGGAGCAGCTGGCGGACGCAGACTTGGGGCCACTCTTGAGGGATGTGGAGAACCTGGTGGACCACCTCCACGACATGCACGAGATGGCTCGCCAGAACATCCAGAAGGCGAGCGACCGCATGAAAACCCGAGACGACAGGCAAGCCAACAGCCAAGGGTTCCAGCAAGGTGACCTGGTCTGGTTGTACCGCCCGACCCAGACCAAGGGACGCTGCCTGAAGCTTCAGCAGTCATGGCAAGGACCGTACCGTGTGGTGAAGGGGATTAACGACGTGGTCTACCGCATCCAGAAGGTGCCCCGAGGAAAGATGTTGGTGGTACACCTGGATCACCTGGCCCGCTACGAAGGCGCTGTTCGGGACGACCAGCCTTGAGGAGGGAGCAGTGTCGCCCTGGCGGTAGACTCGCGAAGCCGATGAAAAATGATGGCCAGTGGAGATTCGGAAAACTTCGGAACCAATCGTTACCGGTAGCGACAGACAGTTGAAGCAGTTGTTGGAAAAATAAACAGTTTTAAGGTTCTAGCAATTTTGTAATGTTGAACAGTGTATTTCGAGGAGAATAAAGTATAGTTTTTGTATTTCGTAACCTTGTTTTATTATTTCATGAACCCACAAAGTCACAATATTATCTTCAGTTTTTCGTTTCTCTTCATCATATCCCTTATGATGGCTGGGTTGAATCCATTTAATACCGCTATGTCTTTTATGTGTTGTTGTTCTTTCAAAAATTCATCCTTACTCATTGGGATGTTGTATAGCCAGTGAATTAGACTTCTAAAGGCAGCTAGTTGATGTGAAACTGGGTTTTATTCATTTTTCTTTATGTAATTATCTATGTGTGTGGGCTTCCTGTATATTCCAAAATCTACATCATGATGATTTCTAGTTATCTTGAGGTCCAAAAAGGGTAGGGTGTTGTCTCTTTCTACTTCCATAGTAAATTGGATGTGATTATCTTGCAGGTTTAGTAATTTTAGAGAATCTTCTCTAAGTTTTTCCGGAATGATAGCAAAAACATCATCAGCATATCTCTGCCAAAATTTATAAATCTGTGGTAAGGCCTTTACTATGTGTGTTTCAAAATAGCTCATGTATAGGTCTGCTAAAATAGGCGAAAGTGAGCTCCCCATAGCTAATTCTTTTGATTGTCTGTAGAATTTTTGGTTAAACATGAGGTAATTGTTCCTTATGCAAAAATCTGTAAGATTGATAATGTCATCTATTTCTCTGGGGTCCGTTGTAGTCTGGGTTAGCCATTTTTTGAGGAATGTAGGTATTTTTTCTACTGGAATGCTTGTATAAAGTGCCTTAACGTCAAAAGAAACTAGTATGTAATTTTCCAGAATGTTGTACTTCTGTAGGTGATTTATCAATTCTAAGGAGTTTTTTATTCCCAAACTTTGAAATTTGTCACATGATTTTAATTTTCTTACTAACTACTTTGCAATGTGGTATGTAGGTGAATTGATGCCATTGATGATGGGTCTCATGCTGTTGTCTTGTTTGTGGATTTTTGGCAGACAGTACAACCTTGGTAGTGTGGGGTTGGAAGATTTTTAAGTTGTATTTTTCAGATGTACTTAATGTTTTTGTAATTGATAAAGCTTTATTAACAGAAGTGATACTTTTGGATAATGGATTTTTTGGAATTATTTCATATTCCAGACTGTCTAACATAAGGTTTACTCTCTGAATATAGTCTTCTGTCTCCATAATTACTAGAGAATTACCTTTTTCGGCTTTTAGGTATACCACAGGCTTCCTATTTAAATTTCTTATTGTTTTGTTGTAAGTTTTGTTGTATATTGGGGATAACTGCATTATTATATCCAGACATTCAATTTTGGCTTTGGTTAAGTTTTCATTTTTTAGGTTATGTGTGGCTATTTCTATGTCGGCGATAAAATATTTAATATATATAATAATAAATATAATATATATAATAATAAATAATAATAATAATAATTAACCTCGAAATTGCTCAAAATGAAATGGCATATATGTGAAAGCTTAGTATATTATCTACTAGATGTCACAGTGTGTAGCGCATTTCCTGTTTCAAAGCTGTTATCTGTGTTTACGGAAATAGGCAAAACCTACCAAATGAGGACTTGGGACCCAAACGCTCAAGAAATCTTGCGCATATAGTACTTCAAGCCATAACTTTCACAACAAAAGGCCTAAGTCTCCTATCTCAGATTGCTTGTTTAAGATATCTCCACTTTCTCTGAGAATACTTCGGTGTAGTTCATGAACAGCCTGTGTGGGTCCAATGCAGCTGTCCTGGAAACTGAAACTGAGAGTGTGGTTATACTATAATCTTGTGACACCAATGAAGGTGCACCTTTAATGTTAAACATTCTTCCCGTGTTGCTCAGTTCTTGATGTGATATCTAAGTCAGAACAAATTCCAACAGAATGGAACTCTTAACATGCTGTGCTTGTGACATTTAGTTACAATGCATGGTTTGTAAGAAATAAAGGTTGGTAAAGCAAGCATTAGCATAAGCAATCTTATGAGCCAAACCTTCATTACTTACCTACTGTTCATAATATAAGAACAGTTGCTTTTGCTTGAAATATCTTAATTGAAATTTAATAAGATGTGTTTACATTCACGCGAGTTTCAGTTCTTGCTGCTCAACAAACTATTTTTACACAATTGTAATCTAGCTACTTCTTGTTAATTCAGATATATGTTCAGTTTACATTTGGTTTTTCAATATAGTAGGTAAAACAAAGATCAACATCCTGAAAGGATTCCATTGTTTAAGGACTATGATACAATGAAGCACAAAATTAATACAATTTTGAGTCAAACTAATACTCAATGCTCCATTTATTGCTAGTATTTACCTAGAACGCGTTTCGTTAGGATCTTCCTAACATCATCAGCTGTTGTCGACTAATGGATGGCAGTTCAGTGAACTCCTCGGAGGTGATAGGTGCGTCTCTGTCGGTATCTTGATGAACTTGAAATTTGTGTTTTCTTCAAAGGTAGTATCGAAATTAAACAATTTACTTTCATATTTCTTTATAAAGATTTTTTCCCACGTGGTTAATGCAGCTGGACCTTGGACACTTTTTAGTAACTGAATTTCTCATTCTATGTCATGACTTTCCTTCCAAAAATGGTACGCTACCGCCGATTTATCTATTTCTTTATTCCTGATGTTCCTAAAGTGCTCTTTAAGCCTAATGTTCACGTTCCTTTTTGTTTTTCCAATGTAGAATTTGTCACAGTCCTTGCAATTTATCCGGTACACTCCTGATTTTTTGCCTGTGGGTATCTCCTTTGTATTATGTGATTTCAAAAGGTGTTGTACACTAAATTTGTTTTGTGGGGCCAAAGTAATATTGTGTTCTTTGAAGACCTTTTGGAAAAGGTGTGTAGCTCTGGGATGATACGTAAATTTTCTGTATGAGGTTTCATTGCTAATCGGGGAGAGAGTAGTTACTTGTTTGCATCTTAGTTGTCTTTTGAATTTATCTATTTTCTTGTTGACCAATTCAGCACTGTATCCATTGTATTCTGCAATGTGAATGATATTATTGTACTCTTTGTTATATTCTATCTTGTTTAAAGGTACATTGACCAGCCTGTAAGTTAAACTGTTGATAACAGCATGCTTGTGTTGTCTTGGGTTATATCCATCTGATTTTATGAAATTTTCTGTGTGTTTCCTTTCTGTGTATGCCAAATTCAAGTTTATTATGTTTCCTGGTAAGTTTCAAATCTAAGAAAGGGATTTCATTGTTTGTCTCTTTTTCTATGGAGAATTTTATTGCAGGATTTTGTAAATTAAGTAGTTTTAATGCATCATCCACTTGTTTCTCATTTATTATTGCCCAAATGTCATCCATATATCTGTACCAATGCTTAAAAATTAGTGGGAATGCCTTTGTGATGTGTGTTTCCAAAAAGCTCATGAAGAGGTCTGCCAAAAATGGGGACAATAGGTTGCCCATAGATAGTCCTGATTTTTGTTTTAAATTTTTTTTATTGAATGTAAAAAAGGACTGTTCAATGCAAATATTGGTTAATTGAAGGTATTCCTCTATGATGTTTTGGTCTATTTGTAGGGACGGAAGCCATGTTTGCATGTACTCTATGAGTTTGTCTCTCGGAACACTTGGGAACAAGGAGATTACATCAAAGGATACCATTCGGTCGGAGGGAGAAAATTGTAGATTTTTAGTTTTGTTGATGAATTCCAACGAATTTTTAATACTGTGGCTTTTGAATTTTGGTAGTTCCTTAAATTTTTTGTTTAACCATTTAGATAGCTTGTAGCAGGGTGTGTTTATGTTAATGATTGGGCGCATCTTATTTCCTGTTTTATGAATTTTGGGTAATCCATATATGTTAGCTACTGTAGGGTTGTCTGGTTTTAAACTTTGTTTAATTTCTTTTGGTATGATTGTTTTATCCTTCATTGTTTCATTTAACTGTTTTACACACATATTTAAAGGGTCAGACTTTATTTCCTGGAATTCATCACTTGCCAATAAATCTGTCATTCTAGAGATGTAGGAAATAAAGTCTCACCCTTTAAATATGTGTGTAAAACAGTTAAATGAAACAATGAAGGATAAAACAATCATACCAAAAGAAATTAAACAAAGTTTAAAACCAGACAGTAGCTAACATATATGGATTACCCAAAATTCATAAAACATGAAATAAGATGCACCCAATCATTAACATAAACACACCCTGCTACAAGCTATCTAAATGGTTAAACAAAAAATTTAAGGAACTACCAAAATTCAAAAGCCACAGTATTAAAGATTCGTTGGAATTCATCAACAAAACTAAAAATCTACAATGTTCTCCCACCGACCGAATGGTATCCTTTGATGTAATCTCCTTGTTCCCAAGTGTTCCGAGAGACAAACTCATAGAGTACATGAAAACATGGCTTCAGTCCCTACAAGTAGACCAAAACGTCATAGAGGAATACCTTCAATTAACCAATATTTGCATTGAACAGTCCTTTTTTACATTCAATAAAAAAAAATTTAAAACAAAAATCAGGACTATCTATGGGCAACCCATTGTCCCCATTTTTGGCAGACCTCTTTGAGCTTTTTGGAAACGCACATCACAAAGGCATTCCCACTAATTTTTAAGCATTGGTACAGATATGTGGATGACATTTGGGCAATAATAAATGAGAAACAAGTGGATGATGCATTAAAACTACTTAATTTACAAAATCCTGCAATAAAATTCTCCATAGAAAAAGAGACAAACAATGAAATCCCTTTCTTAGATTTGAAACTTACCAGGAAACATAATAAACTTGAATTTGGCATACACAGAAAGGAAATACACACAGAAAATTTCATAAAATCAGATGGATATAACCCAAGACAACACAAGCATGCTGTTCTCAACAGTTTAACTTACAGGCCGGTTAATGTACCTTTAAACAAGATAGAATATAACAAAGAGTACAATAATATCATTCACATTGCAGAATACAATGGATACAGTGCTGAATTGGTCAACAAGAAAATAGATAAATTCCAAAGACAACTAGGATGCAAACAAGTAACTACTCTCTCCCCAATTAGCAATGAAACCTCATACAGAAAATTTACGTATCATCCCAGAGCTACACACCTTTTCCAAAAAGTCTTCAAAGAACACAATATTACTTTGGCCCCACAAAACAAATTTAGTGTACAACACCTTTTGAAATCACATAATACAAAGGAGATACCCACAGGCAAAAAATCAGGAGTGTACCGGATAAATTGCAAGGACTGTGACAAATTCTACATTGGAAAAACAAAAAGGAACGTTATTAAATTTTAGAAAAAAATACGACTCATCTAAAATTTAATAATTTTTTGCTTCACTGTGGTGTTCCAATACAGTTAAATCTCGATATAAAAAGGAACGTGATCATTAGGCTTAAAGAGCACTTTAGGAACATCAGGAATAAAGAAATAGATAAATCGGCGGTAGCGTACCATTTTTGGAAGGAAAGTCATGACATAGAACGAGAAATTCACTTACTAAAAAGTGTCCAAGGTCCAGCGGCATTAACCACGTGGGAAAAAATATTTATAAAGAAATATGAAAGTAAATTGTTTAATTTCGATACTACCTTTGAAGAAAACACATATTTCAAGTTCATCAAGATACCGACAGAGACGCACCTATCACCTCCGAGGAGTTCACTGAACCGGCATCCATTAGTCGACAACAGCTGATGATGTTAGGAAGATCCTAACGAAACGCGTTCTAGGTAAATACTAGCAATAAATGGAGCATTGAGTATTAGTTCGACTCAAAATTGTATTAATCCTGAAAGGATTTTAATAATTGATGTGAGTGAAGTTTTAAGTTTTAATAAAATATTACACAGTAAATCTTTTAAGATGTAATTAGCTTTACTTTTAACATTGCTTTTAATTATAACAATTTGAAAAATGACAGATTTTAAACAATGTGTAGATCCAAATTCTTTTTATAATTACCAGAAAAAAGCTAACGTTCCATTTGGAAAGGTATATTTATTGGAAAATTCAGTAGAACTAAAAGAGTATCTGAGAAAGGTTTCTCTTCTCTTAAAAATAAATAAATTATGTGATTTATCACAATCAATAGGTTTTTTCCCTTTCTTTTGTAGCAAGGTAACTTGAAGAGCTGTTCCTGGAAAATATCTTGAACATATGGTATATTAATCAAAATTGCTTGTACTTTTTTTAAAAAATAGAATTTTCTGAGAATAATCCATGTAAAAAGTTCTTTGGGTTACTGTACATTAACATTAGAGAAACTATTGATAGAAGATGCAGGGATGTGAGCACATATATATGCTTTTAAGGTAAATGGAAGGCTAACTTCTGCATCATTTTCCTCCAGCAGTAAACGGAATACAATGTGAAACTTTTAATAATATTGAAGGTTTTTCATCTTGCCTGGAGAAAATGACGCTAAAGGGAATGTAAGTAAAAGTCGTAGTTACTGCTTTCACTGCCAAATAGAGTGATAGAGTGATGTGCAGTAAGGTAACACAATTCTGTAAGTCAAAATCAGAATGTTACTAAAGTATTACCTATACAACTAAGTCTATATGTACCTGTCAGTGAATTTCATCTTTCTACTAGCTTACAACACCATCTAAGTAAGATCTTGGAATTAGTCTATTTGGTATTTTATATGGATGCAGAAAATACTGTTATAATAATACAGAAGCACAACTACAAATAATATACTTTCAATATGTATAGAATTAGTACGGTAGTCTTTTACTACTTTTGAATTAAGGAAATCACAGATAAAATTAGGAAAGGTATGTAAGTTATCTGTTAAAAGTTATATATCCACATATCTTTAATTATATATCTGTTAGATGGAGTCAGCATAAAAAATTGACTCCATCTATCAAAAACCTTAGCCTATATACGGATAGTGTGAAGAATTGATTAATTTCCATCAATTAACTAAAATATATATATATATATATATATATATATATCTGTTATTTAAAATCTGTATCTCTATTAGAGAATAGATTTATATCACGAATATTTAAGTGCAGATAATATTTAAATCACATATTTGTTTACTCGGCTGAGCTAGCATTTTATAGGTCAAGGAGCAAAAGTCTTGTTTATAGCAGCAGGTGAATAAAAATGGGTAATTTTTATTTGTATGAAAGCAAGACCTGATACTTCACTCTCACGCTGTTTGTGAGTTGCATTTGTTAATTTTTATTTACACCACCAAATGTTATATATGTACATTGTGAGATACATCTTGCTGGAGACTTCAATCTCACATCTAGTTTACTATCCATCTATTCATATCATCCTTTTTTTTTTTTTTGTAGTTTACGTCCTCTAACATTAAGTCGTATCGGACGATGGATGAAATTGGTGAAGTGATGCTCAAATGAATCTGGGGTCCATGGAGCTTAGAGCTACCCGACATTCGTCTTGAAGGATAAGGGAAATCCCCGGAAAAAGCCTTATCCAGGTAACTCACCCTGACCGAGATTCAAACTCGGGACCTCTTGATCGTAAGGCACATGCACTACCATCTACGCTACGGAGGTGGGCATATATCATCCATTGAGTGTATGTCTTTAGCCAGCGGCTGTAGAGAAGGGAATTGTGTAGTGCAATAACAGATACAACTACCTATATATACAGTAGTCCCGTTCTCATTCTATTTGGTATTATTTCTGATAAAAATTAATTGTTTTTTCACACTAGCTGTGTGTAGGATGCACTATGAAAGAGTAGAGTCAGACTGAAAAATTCTATACCATATCTGGGACTCAATCATGGATCTTTTAGTCTCTGTCCAGCTAATTAACCATTGAGCTACTATGGCCAACGTGCCAGCATGACATAAATGACTCGTATTTTTCCCATTAAACCATTAGGAGTTCTCATAAACAAATGAAACAACTACTCATCATACAGAAGTCAGAGAATTTAATGTCATGTTGGCCAAAGTAGCCCAATGGTTAAGAGTGGCTGGACAGAGACCAGAAATTCCATGGTTTAAATCCCGGCTATGGCTTTGAATTTTTCAGTCTGACTCTACCATTTCATTGTTGTGATGTTTATGATATGTATATTGTTCACAGTTCAACAGCTGCACCAGTAATAATGAAATGTACACCAACATGGAAATCAAAGAAGAGGATCCCCTCTCTGTTACAGAGAATGAGAGTCGATTCTTTACCTTGAAGACAAACAGCAGTGTGGACAGTGATTGTGATGTAGCAGTTAAATCAGGGACTGCTTTTACAGACATTTCCTCACTGGAAAACAGAGAATGTTTTATCAAGCATGATGTAAAGCAGATTAAGTCTGAATCTGTTATATTCAGCAACAGCTGTAAAGTGGAGACCAAAATAGAAATAGACTCACAGAAAAATGGAGAATGTCTTTCGGGGGATCCTGTTATGAATGTCAAGAAACACAACAGCGATCATGAGATGGATAACAAAATAGAAATTAAAGAAGAAGCATGGTGGTTGGATAGAGAAACATCTTCTGATTGTAAGGTCATTAAGGTAGGTTTTGTATAAATCAGATGTGTTTAGAACTTTTGGTCATTCAAAATGTGATAAAATATTTAAATTTTGTAGCAGAAAATTAATAAGTGTTAGAGTTTGTGATAGTGTACAGTGTTTGTGGCTTGGTATATTTAAAAATATTGAAAGTAATGCTGGTGGTACTGGTTGAAGATTATAAAATACTTCAGTTTGTTGAAATTACACCAGAAATATTCTTATATTTAAGAATCTAACAAATCTTAGGAAAGCAGAATAAAATGAATAGAATGTAGTTGCAAATTTAATCACCTAAGAAAATGGGTGAACACAATATAGAATTAAATGTTCTCTTTATAACTATTTAAAACTGCAAGGTTTAAAAATAAAAAATAAATCATTACGCATTTTTGCTATAAAGGAATAGAAAACTGCGCTGATATTAATATCCAAGAAAACAATGTTGAAGCTGAATCAGTAGCAGACCAGCAGAATAGTCGAGTCATCCAGGTTTACCTGGGCGCAGTGTTTTCTGCCCAGCACCTCGCCGCTTAGTGCAGCTTTATCTGAGCAGCATAAAAGAAATGTCATGTGTCTCAGGCGGTTGTCTTGGGCAGTGCTATACCTAGCCATTTGTGGGAGCAACTGCCCACAAGGTGTGTTAACGCCCTTCCGCCTACCTGTGAGGCATCTGGGCACAGTCCACTTGACAGGCTAGATGGAAAGGGAACAAGGTCAAACTATGCCTGTATTGGGTGATTATCCTTCCCCTGATCCTGTACGGCTACAAGGTCTGGGAATCAGCGGCTCTGACCACTATCCGCAGACTGTAGCGCGTGCAGAACAGGGCACCACGAATGATCTACAATACTGGGCATAGATTCCCGTCCCATGTCCTTCACACCTATTCCGGAGTCCCGTATATTGTAGATATGGTTCAGGAAAGAACCATTACCATCTATAGGAAACTCGACTCCCACCCTAATCAGCTGGTGAACACCCTTGGTCATTACGACCACAGGGTTCCTCGCCGTAGACCTAGCTACTGGCTGCCTAAAGATGCTTTGGGCAATCTAGCCTGAATAGGGCCACTTTCTCCTCATACCAGTACCCCCCAAGCCCAGAAATGGACCTGGTAAAACCAATAGTAACTGAGTGTGAAAATATGCTGGTATATACACTGTAAAGTGGTTGTGGAAGCTAGTTACATCCTAGTCAATGAGCATGAGCCACTTGCCTGTAGACCAATGTTGTCTATGATCATGTGTTTAATAGCAGGTGCCCAAGCCATGCTCACTTTACAACCAGTATCTCTTAAAATTTGATAACACGAAGTTCTTGAACTGGTCCAACAAATACTTTGATTGACTAATCAGCAAGTACATAGAAATTAAATTATACTCATCAAATTTTAACAGAGACTCTGCATGCAAACTGAGCATGACTTCATGACTTCTACTATAAACTCGATTAACTTCTCGATTAACTTTTATTTTAACTTCTGCTTCACTGTCTCTACACTTCTTTCAATTGTTATACTTTGACTGATAAACTTGTTTCTTTTGATGTAACTGCCTTATTTCCTAGTATTCCTAGAGAACAATTTTTGATTCTTTTTTTTAAAAAAAAATGGCTGAATTCAATAAATATACAGCAGAACATAATAGTTGATTTTGTTAAACTTACTAATTTTTACAATTCCTTTCTTGGAAGTGTTGAAAACAGTGTTGTTATAATAAATTAAATTTAAAGAGAGTCGATTAATGACACTAAACAACACTTACTTTTAAATTTTTCCAGAACATGTTCCATAGACTTTGCCTCCATCCTCAACCGACCAAAATTTTTCCAGTTTTAATGGTCCCATTTTTTTTTAACAAACTTCTGGCTTAGCAATCGGTAATCCTCTTTCACCTTTTTTTGCTGATCTTTTTATGAGTTTTTTCGAAATGCAAATCACTAAAGCATTCTATTTAACTTTTAGAACTTGATATAGCTTTGTTGATGTTTTAGCTATTGCTTCTGATAAACACATAAATGATGCCTTCAAACTACTAAATTTACAAATAAAGCTATAAAATTCACATTCGAAACTGAAATTAATGGATTTCTTCCTTTTTTGGATTTGAAGATAATAAGAAATAATAAACCAAACTTTGGTGTTTATAGGAAGTGTACTCATGTAATTACATAAAATAAAACTTTTAACCCTTTTTACACAAATTTGCTGTTTTTAAGAATTTGATTTATACATTAATAAATATACCCCTGAATAAAGATGAATTTTATAGAGAATAAAAACATATTATTAATGTTTTAATTAATCATTTTAATAAAAACTTTATATGCAAAAGGATTGAAAACTTTAAATATAAAAAACTAAATTGTATTTCTACCCTTAAAAAAATAAAAGACTATCATTATTTTAAAAAAATTACTTATGACTTTTGGGTTAATAACAGTTTTCAAATGTTTTAAAGAATTTGCTATAACTTTGGCTCCTCAAAATTAATATTAACAATTTACAACATTTCTCTAAAAAGAAGATAAAATTCCTGATAGTAAGGAATCTTGCATTTATCAATTTAATTGATTAGATTGTGATAAGGTTGATGTTTATTTATTTTCAGTCCTAAAGTATACACAAAAACAGTGTTACATAGACCATGTCAGTTTGTAATACAATATAATTACAGTATAAAATAACACTATACACATAATAGACATATGTTCTTAAGACTACATCAGTCATGTGATAAAAAATACAAGTTTATAAAATTAACCTAAATATTGATAATGTAAATCTGTGCACACTATTGTGTCAAAAACTCATATATGCTTAAAATGTGATTAATTTATTTTATGGATAATAAACTCATCTTCATTATAAAACCAATGGGTTAACAAATACATTTTGAGCTCTTTCTTAAAAGTATTTCTGTTTATCAATGACTTCAGTCTTTTTGGTAATATGTTGAAGTATTTTAATCCAGCTTAAATAATATTTTTATTTCAAAACTGGCTCCTATATGATTGAAGACCATATTGCAATGACCAAATGTAATTTAGAAATGGGAATGAAAGAACATTTTCAAAATATTAGGTATAAATAGACTGATTAATTGGCCTTAGTAGATCATTTTTAGTCGTTTAACAATGAAATAAGTCCATTTTTTTGTTAAATTATTAAAACAAATAGTGTAATAGATTTAATGGTTTGGTAAGAATACTTATTTATAGAAATCGCGTAATGAATTTTGGAATACAGACAATGGATTGTCTTTAAATTTGTTTTAGTTTTCAGAGTTTGGTAGTACTGGCAGGAATGTAGTGACTTCTAGTGACTGTAACATTGACAATGAAATTGAATTTGATTGATAATGTAAACAAATGTTTATGAAATTGCTATCTCACTTTCTTGAAATTTTTCATACATTTTTTTTTCCTTAAAGTTTTTGTTACAAATACTTATATTTTTGTAGTATTTGTTGCTTCGCTGTTACTGGCTTCATGTTTTATGTAATCATGAGCATGACTTCTTACCACCCATCCATTCCAGGATCATAGATAACACTGGCCCACCCTAGCAAAGGCAAGCAATTGATCACTTGGTCCTCCATTCTTGTTGGCATCTTCTTCTTTTCGGTGTGTATACCAACATGTTTTCTTTCTCTCTTTAGTTCCTGATGAAGACCATGGACTGTAATGTGGCCAAGATCTCAAGTTTCATAGATTCAACAAGCCTGATTACCCATGAAGCAGTTATTAGTAACATCTGCTGTTAAAATTATCCAGTTACACCTGACAGGGAAACAATCACTAAGCTCACACTTGTATATGCTTGAGAGCTTGGTGGCATCATCTCTTTGTATGGAGTATAGCTAGAAGTACCCAAAAATGAGTTCAAAATTTTTAGGAACATATAGGCATAATAACACAGCATTGTATGGCAGGGATTGTTTACCCCTCATGGGCAGTGATCTACACATGGCATGCATAGGGAACACTGTCCCTCACACACGCCACAGAGCTGACGAGAAATGTCCAGCAGCTACTTGCAAGTGATGGTATGTTAAAACTTTCCAGGCTCCAGTTTTGGGTGTTGTGGTTCTTCTCCACAGCAGATGTTTTGTGCACATGGTTTATATACAGCAGACATTATACCATCAAATTTTCAGGTGTATAGCAATGTGATTACACTGGAACTGAGCTTGTGGGTGTTTCTTTTGTATTATGTGATTTCAAAAGGTGTTATACACTGAATTTGTTATGTGAAGCCAAAGTAATGCTGTGTTCTTTGTATATTTTCTGAAAAAGATGTGTATCTCTAGGGAGGTATGTACATTTTCTATATGAAAATTTATACTAATTGGCGAAAGAGTATTTAGCTTAGTTAATTGATGGAAATTAATCATTTCTCCACACTAGCCATATATAGGCTAAGGTTTTTAATAGATAGAGTCAACATGAAAAATTCAATGCCATGGCCGGGATTTGAACCACGGATCCCCTGGTTTCTGTCCAGTCGCTCTTAACCTTTGAGCTACCATGGCCAACGTGCCGTCCTGACATTAAATTCTCCATTTGACTCATATTTCCCCGGTAGACCACTAGGGGCTCTCGCATTCAATATACACCATTTGTGGCGACTTACTATCGTAAGTACTTAAGTCCCAGGCTTCATCATTTAACTCTTATTATTTTAGTTAATTGATGGAAATTAATCATTTCTCCACACTAGGCATATATAGGCTAAGGTTTTTAATAGATAGAGTCAACATGAAAAGTTCAGTGCCATGGCCGGGATTTGAACCACAGATCTCCTGTTTTCCGTCCAGTCGCTCTTAACCTTTGAGCTACCATGGCCACAAATGGTGTATCTCGGATGCGAGACTCCCTAGTGGTCTACCGGGGAAATATGAGTCAAATGGAGAATCAAATTTAATTCAAATTTAATGTCAGGACAGCACGTTGGCCATGGTAGTTCAGAGGTTAAGAGCGACTGGACGGAAACCAGGAGATCCGTGGTTCAAATCCCGGCCATGGCATTGAATTTTTCATGTTGACTCTATTAAAAACCTTAGAGTATTTAGCTGTCTGCAGCTCTGTTGTCTTTTGATATTATCAGTTTTCATTTTCACTAATTCAGCACTGAGAACATTGTATTCTGCAATGTGAACTAAATGGTTGTACTCTATGTTTTATATGGAACTTCAATTGTTTGTAATATTAATATAGAAAAAGCCATGTGGATGCATTATTAGATTATACTAAGTATAGAGGTATTTATCCATCTTTACTAAACATTCCATCCATCTTTATACATTCACTCATGTATAAACAGATGCTAAGATGGTTTGATCAGTACTCTTATTATTACGACCAAGCAATCTGGTTTCCAGAGAAATAAATCTACAACATTGGCAATAGAGTATCTAACAAAAGAAATAATAATTGCTTTGGAAAACAAAGAAAATATGTCCATAGTATTGTGTGATCGCACTAAAGCTTTTGACTGTATATCACATAAACAAATCTTACGTAAACTGGAACACTATGGGATTAGAGGTGAAAACACAAAGCTAATAAAGTCCTACTTAAATAACAGACCGCAAATGGTTGCTACTGCAAACAAATGTTCAGAGGTGTGGAAAATAATCAATGGAGTCCCTCAAGGGTCTATCTTAGGTCTGTTTCTTTTTATTTTATTAATCAATGACTTGGCATATAATTTGCCAGAAGACCTAGTTATGTACGCTGATGATACAACTTTAATAACATCACACTCAGATCATAATCAATTAAAACTACATAACTTTAATACTGCAAAGAACTGGTTTACTGCTAATAAGTTAATGTTAAACGAACAGAAAACTCAGCATTTTACATGTAGTTTGTCAGATATGAGGGTAAATGAATTGCCATTTGTTAAACTCTTGGGTTTCTGTCTAGGTTCAAAACTTGGATGGAAAAAGTAAGTTGAAAACGTGCGCACTAAATTATCCAGAGTAGTCTTTCTTTTTAGGAAACTGGTGTCACTAGATACTCTCAGACAGGTATACTTGGCATTATTTAAGACACACATAAGCTATGGAATACATTTATGGGGACATTCTTCCGAGGTTCATAAGATTCTTCTATTGCAGAAAAAGGTACTACGAATACTTTTAAATACAAATAGCAAAGAACAATGTAAACCTCTATTTATTAAATTGAAGATTATGACCATGTACAGTCTATTTATATACAGATCATTAATTTATATCAGAACACATATTAACCAATATTCTCTCAGGACTGATCACCATAGTTTCAACACAAGAAATAAGCATAAATTAGACTATCCAAGATACAGATTAGTTCTTAGTGCAAATACTTGTTTTTTATAATGGTATTAACAATTCAACAAACTACCTGAGGCAGCAAGAGTTGTCCCAATTAATAGACTAAAAGTATGTATTCACAACTGGCTATTAAATATGCCATTTTATTCAATTGACAAATTTATGGCTGGTACTGTTGACATTACTCTGTAATTTAAATTTATGTAATCTATAGCCACATAGGTAATTATTGTTTTATATATTTTAGTGTTGTAATTATGACAATGTCATTTCTGGATGTATTCTGGTCTCTGACAAATAAAGATTATTATTAGTTTGACCAGTACTCTGCATTTTAATCAAGGTTTTTATTTCTGGTGTGTTTCACTTCATGTGTCAAATCATTGTTTTATATATAACTTACATGTTTGTAACATTAATGTTGACAAAGTCACGTGAATGCATACTGAGATTGTACTAAATACCGAGTAACACATATGTAGGTTTTGATTTATGTTTACTAAACATTAGTTTGGCCAGGTCTCTGTTCTTTACCCTAGATCTCTATGTAATTTTGTTTCTATAACTTTTAATGACAATTTACAAATTAACAAAATCTGGTGGTTTATGTTGCAGGACATTTACTTAATGTTGTGAATTTTTCTGTTATAGGATGGGGACTTTGCTGCAGTAAAACCACCAAGGTAAAATATGGCTCTTCTCTAATATATTTGCTTCTTTATCAATACATATTTTGACTACAATTACATATTAAACATTTACAAAATTGACAGCACTCAGCTTTACGTTTGAGCAGTTACTTACATTTGTTACATCAACGAAACAGAATGACGTTAGTTATATGCAAATATTGTTTCTCTAGAAGCACCTTTCAAAGATTTGTGGACTAAGGTTTGTTTTACAGATATTTATACATCAAGGTGAGCTCATATCTGTAGTTTTACTGTTATATATATCAACTCCTTTAATGAACTGCTGATAGCTTAATGATATTTATCAAACGACTTTAATTTGCATCTAGACAGGAAGTTCTCTGATGATTATCCAAATGTAATTTGTGGAGATTGAATAATGATAACTTTGTGGCTGTTTTTTAAGAAAAATGTAGTGATGGGATTCTATTTCTCAGCTTTTTATAAAGTGAAATATGCAAAGACATCTTTTGTAATTTTATTTATTATATCTTTAAATTTATAATAACAAATTTCAAGGTATACAGTGTCATTAAATTCAATAACTGTTAAAGCTGACCTAGGCACTTTCGAATGCAAATTTGTGTTGAAGTTGAAATGTATCTTGTCTCTGTTGAGAAACTGTATTACAGGGTTCCTTAGGTAGAGCACACAGCATTTCATTGCTATGTGACCTTGCTGGATTTCACTACTTCTGGGTGCTGTTGTGTATTCCACACTGCAGTATGTACCACCCTACATGAACAAGTGCTTGACTCTAGAGCAACACATTGTCATATCTTAAAGTTATTATAAATGGGAATCATCAAGCCATGTTTGCACAGAGTATATTCAAATGTTCTCTGGGGAAGAGCCTCCTTCCATATTTACAGATAATGATAATGGTTAATTCACTTACAGACATGAAATACATGTTTCAAGTTTCGTCTAAAAAGTTTACATATTACAATATTGCAAATGATTAGTTAGTTACATACCTCAAGACTTACAAATTTTACAGAGCATATACTGAGATTAATAAATATGTTATATAATGAATGAACATAATAATAATAATAATAATAATAATAATAATAATAATAATAATAATAATAATAATAATAATAATAATAATAATAATAATAATAATAATAATAATAATAATAATAATAGTAATAATATGAATAATAATTCATAAATATATACTTATTTACTGATTTCAGAAATATATTCTAAAGATTGTACTCACTTGTTGAAATTACTAGACAGATTGAGATAAATGTATTACACAGCATTTACAGTTTGATCTTTCATTTATACCCTCATTGAAATATTTACAAATTACATGTGTCAGGAAAAAAAAAAAGGAAAAGCTTTTCAAATCACAGTTGTAGATATTCATCTAATTCATAAAAGGCCCTCTCAATTAAGTAATTTTTTAAACATTTTCACAGTTCACAAGATTTCACAAGATTGTAAAGAAATTCAAAACCACTGGTTCTGTGGGGGAAAACAAAGTGGTAACCTGTTAACAGAGGAAAAGTTAGATCAAATAGGCACATGCTTGGAACTTCACCAAATAAATTCATGTCAAAATTAGCATAACGTATAGGAATTTCAGTCTTTTGCATAGAGCAACTAAATTATTAAAACTAAAGCCATATAAGTGTCCAGGTGTCTTTTAAAACAAGGTGACCCAGTATCATAATTGTATTATGGTTTCCTTCATTAGTAAATAATGAGCTACAGTGCCTGCTCTTTTACAATAATGGTTCCATCTCAATGGTCATGTCAACACTCATAACAATCAGTATTGCACTTTTGAAAATCAACATTGCGTTCAAGAAATCCCTCATTACGATCAGAAAGTTGAGGTCTGGTTGTTAGCGTTAGATGCATAACCAATCCAATATTCTACAAGCAGACTATAAATGCAGAGAGGTACCGAAATGACATTTGACTACATTTTATCATGAACTGACAGAAGAGAAGTCATTTGGGTGGTTTCAACAAAATTCTGCTACTACCCATACAGGAGAGGAGTCTATTGTGACTTTGTGGGTTCGTGAAATGAAAGGTCCAATTGCACCACTCAAAAATGTTCTTTATTTCCACCGACTTACAGTTGAACACTTGCCAATTACACAGAATTACATAATGCACACAATTACGTTCGTCTGTTACAGTTCCACTTGCACTCGTAATTACGTAAACTCCACCGACGCACGTACGCAGTCCGTCCCCTCACTGGGCGCTCCTCACAGCTCGCCAAGAACTACTCTGTGTTTCATATAACCTTGCCCCACTGAAATGTATCACTCCACGTTCAACTACCTTCCCCCTCGCCCTAATTGGCTAAAGCTTTCGCGCCATAGGCCATAGGCGGTGCCTTCCCGTCACATTTAAACGTGCAGTAAACGTCGTAATAATTGCTGGGAAGATAAATAAAATCATACAAATAAGGATATGAAGGCATGCAAACCTACAAGTTTATAATGAACTGAGAAAATTGAAACAGAATGACTGAGCAATGAAACTGAAAGAGTTTATAATGAAAGGCCTTTGGCCTTTTCCACTGGGATTTTTTAAACCAGCACATATACCTTTCAAAAATGCTTGTCTTTCAGTCTTAAAAGTCTAGTCACACCATACCTTACTTTTCGCGTGTTCTTCATTCACCCAAGTCTCATCAAGGTAGTATATTTTGCGATTTGTATCCCGGTACAGTTTGAATGTCCTTAAATAACGTCTTCACCACACAGCAATATCGCCTCTGTCTTTTAGCACATTTTTCTTGCCTCTTTTTTCATTCATAAATCCCAGCTGTATAAGCAATCTGCTGAAATTTGGTAAATCTGCATCCTCATTTACAGCAGACGAAATGTTACTTATGTTAGGGAGTTCGTTTCTAAAGAAAAACTACACACATGACGACACACAACACTTTTCACGTATTTTCTCCGAGCATGCACTTTTGTTTATTGCTGCTTTTGCCTGGAGTGGTAAGTTTTCCTGTTTTCTCAGTTTCATGTCGCGATGTTCCTACGGATCTAACACTCACACCTGTAACTTCAGAGCACAACTGTTAGACTTCTCTCACTGACAAAGACGGATTCTTCTCTGTGAGTGCATTAAACACATGCAACACAATTTTTTTTCGCCTGTTTGTAAATAATTATCCTTGCGATACTTCAGCGAAAAACTGGCGGTAGACTCTGCCATTATACATATAAGTACATGCGCAATAAACGATCAATAAAATAATTTAACTCTCGCACTCTCGAATGGCGATATATGACTAATCCAGTTCAAAACAAGGTCAGTGATAAAAGTCATATAAACAAATGTCACCACTACCGCTAAATCACGTGCTATCGTGCCATGTGCGTGAGAGCAAAGGAACCTCCTCTTTACTTTGTTTAAGAATTAACATGCATTTCAGATAAATCAACTCTGTTGCGTAACATATTTAATTCAAACAGTTACGAAAATATAAATTTGACAATTCTCTTCCAACATATAATGATATATCACCATGTTAAATAACAAACTAATTTTTACCGCACGACAGTCATTACCACAACAGCAGCCATTGAGAGGTGATTAGGTCACGTGACCGTTAAGAGATACTGGGCAAGCTTACGTGAAACCAGGTATAACTTTCCTCCAGCCCGACGTGTTGCTTATATAGGGTCAGCTGGCCAATCTAGAAGGCTCTGGAATAGATGAAATATCCCGTAAGTTTGAGAACTCAGGTGGAACGGAAAGAGACGGCACAGTGATGTTTTTCCTACCAACCCTCATTACCGCTATAAGACAAATGAGGGGGCGTGGCGAACGCGTACCGTCTCCTGCTGCCCCCGGCCGGTTCTATAGGGAGTTCCGACGTTCGGGTGACACTGCTCCTTCCTCAAAGCTGGTCGTCCCGAACAGCACCATCGTAGCGTGCCAGGCGATCCAGGTGTACCACCAACATCTTCCCTCGGGGCACCTTCTGGATGCGGTAGACCACGTCGTTAATCCTCTTCACCACCCGGTACGGTCCTTGCCATGGCTGCTGGAACTTCGGGCAGCGTCCCTTGCTCCGGGTAGGACGGTACAACCAGACCAGGTCACCTTGCTGGAACCCTTGGCTGTTGGCTTGCCTGTCATATCTGGTCTTCATGCGGTCGCTCGCCTTCTGCATGTTCTGGCGAGCCATCTCGTGCATGTTGTGGAGGTGTTCCACCAGGTTCTCCACATACTAGGTAACCGGCTGCTTCGCCTCCGGAGGGCTTCCAAAAGCTAGGTCACAAGGGAGGCGTAACTCCCGGCCAAACATTAAGCTGGCTGGCGTCATTCCAGTTGTGTCGTGTGTAGACGAGCGGTAGGCCAGCAAGAACAGTGGCACCTTGACGTCCCAGTCTCGCTGGTAGCTGGCCACGGCCTTCCTCAGGTGTTCCTCTAAGGTCTTGATGTATCTTTCGACCATGCCATCCGACTGGGGATGTAGAGGCGTCGTGCGGGTCTTGTTCACCCCAAGCCTTTGTAGTGCCTCCTTCATTAGGTTGGACTCAAAGTTGGTACCCTGGTCACTGTGTAGCTCTAACGGCACTCCAAATCGACAGAACACTTGCTCCACGAGACAGTCTGTGATTGTCTTTGCCTCTTGGTTTGGGATGGCATACACCTCCGGCCACTTGGTGAAGTAGTACACGACCACCATTAGGTACTTGTTGCCTCGGTCGGAAACTGGGAACGGTCCAGCAATGTCAACGGCGAACCGTTCGAATTGCGCTCCGACGTTGTACTGCTGCATGCGACCCCGGCTCCTAGTCTGGGGGCCACGACTCGCAGCGCACACGTGACACTGACGGCACCATCTCTCAGCATCTGCTCGAAGTCTCAGCCAGTAGTAGCGCTGCCGTAGTTTGTCAATCGTTCGGTTCGCTCTCAGGTGTCCTCCTGAAGTACAGACGTGCACTTCCTCTAGGACTTCCGGGACCTTACTCCGGGGAAGTACCAACTGTTCTCTCTGCGTCTTCCCATCGGGTGACTCATTCTCGGAACAGCACGCCCTCTCTGGTCTTCAACGGGTCCCATTGGGCCCAGTACGACTTGTAGGTGGCGCTCCTCGGTGCGATGTCCCCCCAGGTTGGTCTCGTCCCTGCCTCCAATTCCCTCAAGAGTGGCCCCAAGTCTGCGTCCGCCAGCTGCTCCCTCCTCAAGCCTGCGCTATCCCAGCCGTCCGCAGGCACTGCCGTGACTACTCGGACTGCTGCGGCACGCTCCTCTTCCACTCTTGTGCACTGGCCGCACTCTTCTGGACAGGGTCTTCGGGACATGGCGTCAGCGTTACCGTGGCTTTTTCCTCTACGATGTTCCAAGGTGAAGTCGTACTCCTGCAGCCTCTGGACCCAACGTGCTGTCTGGCCTTCCAGGTTCCTAAAGCTCAATAGCCAGGTTAGGGCGGAATGGTCAGTCCTCAGGTGGAATGACTGACCGTACAGGTACTTGTGGAAGTGCTCCAATGTCTTTACTACCGCCAGTAACAACCGTCGGGTGACGCAGTAGTTCTTCTCTGCCTTGGAAGGCATCTTGCTGTAGTAGGCTATCACCCGCTCAGGGCCGTCCTGGATCTGCGATAGGACACCTCCAATGCAATGGTCGCTGGCGTCGGTGTCCACAATGAAGGCGCCACCCGGTTGTGGGAAACCCAAAATTGGACAACTGCACAGGGTCTCCTTCAGGTGCTGGAAAGCGTCTTCGGCATCCTCGGTCCACACATAAGGCCGGTGTTCCTCCGTCAGGCGGGTGAGGGGTTTGGCGATGTTTGAGAACCCCTTTATGAAGCGGTGATAATAACTGCACAGCCCCAGGAAACTGCGCAACTCTTTCTTATCCTTTGGGCGAGGCCAATCTCTCACAGCCTGTGTCTTCTCCGGGTCTGTGGCCACTCCGGTTGCTGAGACTGTGTGACCCAAGTATTTAACTTCCTTGCGAAAGAGCTGGCACTTCTTCGCGTTCAGCTTAGGGTTGGACGCCTGCAGTCTCTGTAGCACCTTACTCAGATTCTCGAGGTGATCTTCAAAAGTCTTCCCAACGATGATGATGTCGTCCAGGTATAGCAGGCATTCGTCGTAGGTCAGCCCTCTCATCACTGACTCCATGAGGCGTTGGAAGGTAGCTGGTGCATTGCAGAGGCCAAAGGGCATAACCGTGAACTGCCAAAGCCCTTGGCCTGACGAGAATGCGGTCTTCTCCTTGTCTCTTGGGTCTAGAGCTACCTGCCAGTAGCCCGACTTCAGGTCCAGGGTCGAGAACCACTGTGCACCAGCTAGCGTGTTCAGGGTGTCGTCAATTCGGGGTAAGGGAAAACAGTCCTTCCGGGTGACAGCGTTCAGCTTTCTGTAGTCTACGCAGAAGCGCAGCTCGCCGTTCTTCTTCGTCACCAAGACTACAGGGGAACACCAAGGGCTGTCCGACTCTTCAATCACTCCCCTGGATCTCATGTCCTCCAGCGTGTCTCGTACCGCCCCTTGCTTCGCCAGCGGAACGCGTCTATGTGGTTGCCGAATAGGCCGGGCATCCCCAGTGTCGATGCGGTAAAGCACTTTGTCCGTGCGGCCGTAGTCACTATCACCTTGGCTGAAGACGCGCTGGTATCGTCTTAGCAGTTGTCGAACTTTCTCCAGCTGCTCTGCGGTCAGGTGGTCGTCCGTCCTCTCCAGTAAGCCATCTAACCGGGGCCCCAGGTTTTGCGTCGGCACCGGCTCCTGCGTCTTGTCGATTGCTGTTACGCTTACCACGGGTTCGCACGTTCCCACTCCGTCCCGGCCTGGACGTCGTGATTGGTGTCCGTTGGATTTAGCAGGCTCACTGGCACCTCCTCTCGGCACGGCAGCAGTGCCCTGGCTACACATAGTCCATGCACAGGCGTCTTCTGGTCCAGCATCATGTTCCTGGTTCTCTGGCCTTCCAGTCGCGCCGTCACCACCACCTCGCTCCTCGCGGGGACAACCACGTCTTCCTCCAAGATGACCCTGCAAATTCCAAGGCGCTCCTCTGGTTGACGGAGTATAACCTCTTCTCCGTTGAGCCGCAGGATCTTCTTGCCGACGTCGACCGTCGCCTCATGGCTCCTGAGGGCATCCAGTCCCAGAATCACCTCAGCCACCTTCGCGACGAACACCCACAGACGCACGGCCCTCCGTCCCAAGGTCAGCTCCAGCAGGGCCTCCTTCTCCACAGGCAGGGTGTCGCCCGATGCCGTGACAAGCTGGTATGGTCGATTCGGCTTCCTTGTCAGCAAACCCTTCGCCACGTCAGGTCTGATGATGGTCACGGCTGCCCCGGTGTCCACCAGCACGCGGCACGGCTTCCCTCTCACCCAACCGTCCGCGATGAGGCTGTCATACATACGCCGGCTGACGGCGCGCAGTGTCACTCGAGGGGATGGTGGTGATGGCGCCGACGTGCCCCTCTCCACGACGGCCCTTACTCGTTTTCCGGCTGCTCTTCCTGGTGTGGGCAGTCTCTCTGCATGTGTCCGGGCTGACCACACGCCCAACACAGGCCACTAGGTGTTCGCCGGCGTCCCTCGGCTGTTCTTCTGTCTCCGGTGTAGCGGACACTCCTCGTTCTTGAGGTCGGGATAGCTGTTGCTTTGGCCGCCTCCATCCTTAATGCTTCCGTCAGCGTCGTGGATGGTTTTATAATCGCCGAGCATTAGGCGCTGACGAATCCCCGTGTTTCGTACCTCGTCAACGAAGGTGTAGGCAGCCTCCCGGGTCACGTCGACTAGGGCCTTGCTTGCCAGTTGTTCAACTGCCAGGGCGAACTCTTACAGCGTCTCCCCTGGCTGCTGTGACCTTGCCTTTAACTGGCTGCGGTACGCTGCGGCTAAGCGGTGGTTCCCGAAACGATTCTCCAGGGCCTCCCAGATGTCCTTGGGCGCCGCCGTTGTCTGCGCCGCATTTAGGACTTCCGCGGCCCGTCCCTGGAGGCTGGCTATTAACTGTGTGGCCTCCTCTGGTGACCATTTGTTGTGCTTGGCCACTGTGTCGAATTGGCGGCGGAAGACCTCAAACGTTGACGCGCCGTCATATTTCGGAGGTTTGACGCGCGCCGATGTTGTGTCGCGCCCCGGTGCGTCGGCCTTCAAATCCTTCAACCTCCTGCCGACGACGTCCTCCACCATGGCGCTCAGGGACTTGACGCTATTGTCGGCCTTTCCTTCCAGCTCATTAACGCGGCTCGCCAGGTCTTCGACGCGCTCGCCTAACTCTGTGACGTCCTCTTTTACGCCGGTCAGCTGTTCCTCAAACTTTGCGGCGAGAGCCTCGTTCGCCGCCTTCATCTCGGTGGCCAGACTGCCGTTCGCTGCTCTCATTTCTGTGGTTAACTCGGCCTTCATTTCTTCCATCTTCTCGGTGTTGTCGTTGGCCGTCTTGATTTGTTTCAACTCTGCGACCAGGTTGTTATTTGCCGCTTCTGTTTTCGCAGCGAGGTTGCCATTTGCTGCTTTCATTTCCGAGGTCAGTTCGGCCTTCATTTCCGTCATCTTCAAAAAATTTTCAAATGCCGCGTCCATGGTTGTAATGTTCGGTGATGTTGTCATCCCGCTTCCTGACACCAGTGTGACTTTGTGGGTTCGTGAAATGAAAGGTCCAATTGCACCACTCAAAAATGTTCTTTATTTCCACCGACTTACAGTTGAACACTTGCCAATTACACAGAATTACGTAATGCACACAATTACGATTCACCAGTTCGTCTGTTACAGTTCCACTTGCACTCGTAATTACGTAAACTCCTCCGGCGCACGTACGCAGTCCGTCCCCTCACTGGGCGCTCCTCACAGCTCGCCAAGAACTAACTTTCCTCCAGCCCGACGTGTTGCTTATATAGGGGCAGCTGGCCAATCTAGAAGGTTCTGGATTAGGTGAAATATCCCGTAAGTTCGAGAACTCAGGTGGAACGGAAAGAGACGGCACAGTGATGTTTTTCCAGCCAACCCTCGTTACCGCTATAAGACAAATGAGGGGGCGTGGTGAACGCCTACCGTCTCCTGCTGCCGCCGGCCGGTTCTATAGGGAGTTCCGACGTTTGGGTGACATTATGAAGAAATTAGGAAAGTGTTATTAGGATTAGTGCTGGTTTATGGCCTTCTTGCTCCTCCAGTCTAACAGCATGTGATTTTAACTTGTGAGGTAACTGGAAAGACAAAGTTTGAGACAAATCCTCATATATTGAAAGAACTAAAATGAAAAATTACAAAATGAAGAACAGTAAAGTTTTCTTCCGGGCTTGTAGACCGTGGTCCAGTAGAATTTGAATATCCCAACGTTTTGCCAAGAACGGCGCTTAGCATCTTGGAGAGGCATACATGTAAGAGCTCGAATGACTCAATAGCGGCTGGCACGCTCATACCCAGCTGAGTGCTCATTGGTCTGGGTCTCGGAGGGCTGTGTCATTAGTTTATATTTTGTTCTTTTTTCCAGGAATGGTTTCCAAGTCTTGTGTATGTGGAGGGTTTGTTCCTTATGATTGAAACTTTTCAGATGTTTGAAAATTTCTATTACTTGCCGTTGTAGGCAGGCATGATAGCTGATGAATGATGATAGGGGCTGCATGTCTTTGTAACTCATATCATGGCCAAATAATGCATGATCTGCTGTGTCGATTGTGTTCTTTTAACCTAGTAGTAAAGCTGGTCTTGCCACTATAAACCTGTCCACAGCTACAAGGAATTTTGTATACTTCTGCTGATCCGTGGGCATCCCATTTGTCTTTCGCTGATCTTAAAAACTGTTTTATGTTCAATGTCGGTATGTAAATAGTATTGATGTTGCGGGTTCGTAATAATTTTCCTATTCGGTGAAATACAGCTTAGAGGGAAGTTTTACATTCATTTTGAATCTTATAAATTGTGTTGCTTTAAGCAAAGATGCATAGATAGTTAAGAACTTGCACATTTAAACTGTACTATCCTTAGTGTAATGCAAGGCTACAAACTTTCACTAGCATTTTTAATCATAGCTTCACAGGTAATCAACCATGTCAGTGTTAAAAATGTCAAGCTCTCAGCCATTCCAAACTCAGTGGCCATTTGCAGGAACTGAATGAAAAAGCCATCCAGCAGTTAATCCACTATTAACATGAAGCAGATAGAAAAATGAGCTTCTGTAAGAATAGTTGAAGTAGCTCACACATATTGTGTAACATTCTATCCTTGAAGCAATCCGTGCTATATATGTAATGTGCTGAGTATTTTCCATTCATATTTAGTAATCTGTCAGAAAGATTTTATCTCTGTTGACTGTTAGTGCATTTTTGTAAAGAGAATGTTTTCCTGCAAGCTTAACAAACTGTAGGATTAATTTGTATGGTTAAAGCAAAGGTCAAAGTTTGTGTGTTTCTCATTACATCACCATGTATGCTTAAATGGCCAGAAAAATCTTATTCATTTTAACATTAAACTAATTTTTATTTGAAAGGTTTATTAATAAAAACATTATGATGTAATGGACAGAGGCAGTACTGTTTGAAGAATTTGTAACTACAGTGGAGGATTTTCACCAAAAAGCTTTTGTTTTCAGATTATGCTCAGAAGCCGTTTTTGCTGATACCAATGAAGATTCATCATCAGTCTGTGTGGCAGGGTCATGGAAAAACACAAGATACAGCTATAGGAATGGTCCTGATTGTGGAAATCAACAAAGTAATGTTATAACAACACCACCTGTTGAGAAACATGTTAACTCAGATCTGTCTAGTGAATTTAGGTATGAAGATGACAGTTACATTAGGGCTTTATCAATACAGACAGGTAAAATAGCTCACAACTGTAATATCTGTGAGAAAAGCTTTACTAGATTGAGTAATTTGAAGAGGCATAATCAGATCCATGAGGGTGTTAAATCACACAGATGTGAAATTTGTGAGAAGACATTTACAGATTTTAGCAATTTGAAAAGGCATAATTTGATACACGAGGGCAAAAAGCCTCACAACTGCCATATTTGTGGGAAGAGGTTTACTCAGATGGTAAGTTTGAAATCACATAATTTGATCCACGAGGGTAAAAAAGCTTTCAAATGTGAAATTTGTGAGAAGAGATTTACCCGACTGTCACACTTGAAATCACACACTGTGACCCATGAGGGTAATAAGGCTTACAAATGTGAAATTTGTGAGAAGAGGTTTATTCACCTATCAAGTTTGAAATCACATGCCCTGATCCACCAGGGTAATAAATCTTACAAATGCAAAATTTGTGAGAAGAGGTTTACTCATCTGTCAAGTTTGAAATCACATAATTTAATCCACAGGGGTAATAAATCTAACAAATGTGAAATTTGTGAGAAGAGGTTTACCCACTTGTCAGGTTTGAAATCACATTCTTTAATTCATAAGGATAAAAAGATTCATTAGATGTCCAATTTGTCAGAAATAGGTTTATTCTTTTGCTAAGGTTTCAAGTAGCATAATCAGATCCATGAGGGTAAAAAGTTTTCAAATGTGAAATTCATGAGAACAGGTTTACTTGTCACAATTGAAATCACTTACCGTACTCCATGCAGGTGAATAAACCTCACAAATATGAAATTTGTGAGAAGAGCTTTACTCTGTTGTTAGGATTGAAATTACATAGTTTTATCGACAAGAGTAAGAGAAACATTGCAAATGTGAAATTTGTGACAAGAGGTTTACTTATTTCAGCGTTTTGGGAAAAAACAACTTGATACATCAGAATAAGAAAGGTCACTGAAGGTCACTCATATTTGAAAATGTATAATTTGATACACAAGACTATAATTACACCAATGTGAAACTTATAACATGAGAACTGCTTGTCTGAATTATTTGAAAACATGTAATTTTATACACATGTAAAAAAGTCTCAGAACTATGAAATGTGAAAGGAGAGTTGTTGACTTTCAGATACCATAAGCTGATATATGAGGGTGAGAGAGTTTAACTCATTTGTCAGCTTTGAAATAGCATTATTGTATATTTTAATATATGGCCTCGAAATGTGAACTTTGTGAAGAGAGGCTTTGTTAATTGTGATAAGCATGTAAATTGTATTGGTGAAACATTGGGCTTAGTATTGTAATGCTGCAGACTGAAGAGAACTTTGCTAGTGTATAGAAGAGAGGTATGATTTGTTAATAAACAGTATTTGAATCAGTTAACTTTATGTACATATTGTTACAGACATGCATGCTGATATGCCAAACACTAATGACGACCAGTATCACAGTACTTCCTCTTACTGAATGACCGACTGAACTCAACTACAACCCCCTAACTGGTCACGCATTAAAATACTTATTTCCCCCATCCAGGGACACTTCTGAACTTCACTGCATTGTGCCTGTTATTGGCCGGAACATTCTGGGGCTAAATCACCCCACCAGCAAGTTCTAACAGATCTGCATTTCAGAGGGGTGAGAAGCCCCTGGAAATCAAAGGCCAGCCAGATGCCTTGCATACAAAAGGAGTCAACCAGGTACATCTGTCCCAAGCAGTACAAAAATATGTTTAACCTAAGTTGACTAAACCCCTTAGCTGCCACATCTTCTCGGTCTGCCTAACAGTTCACGTCCTCGTCAACCGAAAAGGAAATACTCTACTGCTAACATAAGGGAACTGACTAGAGAGCCTGAAAAGATAAAAACATATATATAATACAGTAATGGCCCACCTTGGTAGCATAGATCGTAGCATGTCTGCCTCACATTCAAGAGGTCCTGAGTTCGAATCTCGGTCAGGGTGAGCTACTTGGATAAGGTGTTTTTCACAGGGTTTTCCATTATCCTAAAAGATGAATGTCGGGTAACAACTCTAAGCTCAATGGACTCTGGGCCCATTTGAGCATCATTTCACCCATTCCATTCATTTTGCGATATGATAATGTTGTTTTCAAATGCTAGGCTTTGGCAATGAAGCCATTAGCTGTCTTGCTCTCCAATATTTCTGTGTAGTGGATCCGGCAGGTAGGGCTTCACAGGTTAAAAGATGTTCTTCAGTCATTTCCTCTTTCAAAGTATAAACTTGAAAGAAGCGTAGGGACAGTGAAGCACAAATTAGTACAAAAGTGAATCGAGAATATATTGACACATTGCTTCACTCACACTGTTTATTCACAGGACATGTTTCAAGAGCTCTTGCTCCTATCATCAGCTGATACTCGATTAGTGTAAGTTGTAGTGGTTTCCTCTTTCTCCGTATTGTCAATAGATGGCATGATGTACTTGTCAAAGATGTCCGGTGGTGGAGTTTCAAAATTCATTACTCTATGACAATTTTTGTTAATGAAGATTTTTTCCCATACGGAAAGGTCTATGGGGTGATTAACGTATTTTATTAGAGATGTTTCCAAGTTGATGTAATGTGTAGTATTCAAAAAATGAAAAGCCACTGCTGATTTTTCTGAATACAAGACATGACATCAACTTGGAAACATCTCTAATAAAATACGTTAATCACCCCATAGACCTTTCCTTATGGGAAAAAGTCTTCATTAACAAAAATCGTCATAGAGTAATGAATTTTGAAACTCCACCACCGGACATCTTTGACAAGTACATCACGCCATCTATTGACAATACGGAGAAAGAGGAAACCACTACAACTTACACTAATCGAGTATCAGCTGATGATAGGAGCAAGAGCTCTTGAAACATGTCCTGTGAATAAACAGTGTGAGTGAAGCAATGTGTCAATATATTCTGGATTCACTTTTGTACCCATTTCCTCTTTGTTGCACAGAGGACAATTTGGACTTGTATAAATTCCTATTCTGTGTAAATGTTTGGCCAAATAATCATGTTCTGTAAGTAATCTTAAATTTGCTACTGCAGCTTTACGTGGGATTTCTGGAGTAATTTCTCGATGTTTAATTAAAATGTTCCATTTTTTATCTTTGGCTTTGTTAGATATTGAGTGTTTTTGTTTGTTTTTATATTTGCTTTTGATTAATCTTTTTATGGATGTAAAGGGTAAGTTTATGCTTTTGTTCTGAATTAAATTTGCACCTTTTTTGGCAAGAAAATTAGCTGATTCATATCCAGCAATTCCATAATCTGCAGGTATCCACTGTAATATAATTCTTTTCTGTAGTTTTTGAAGTTGTTGGATCATTTTGTGACATTCTTTAATTTGGATTGACCTCATTTTATATGAACTTACTGCACATAGTGCTGCTTTAGAATCAGAAAGTATGACAGCATTTTTAAATTTATCTATTCTGTATAGGTGTTGGAGTGAAATATGAATAGCCGTTACTTCTGCATCAAAATTTGTTGTGTGGTATCCTGCTGGTTGATAGAATGAGAACAGTGCACACTTAATTCCTGCTCCTGAGTTGTCCAAGTAAGATCCATCTATGTAGATATGTAACCATTCTTCAGGTGGATATCTATTGTTCACAGTTTCTAATGCTAGTGCTTTTAGATTTTTAACTATTTGTTCTAAATCTAATTGAATATTAATTGGTTCAAAAGTCAGTGGGTTTTCTTAGATATGACAATGTTAAAGGATGTAAGGTAAAAAAAAAAGTACAGTAATGAAAAGATCACAATGGTAAATACTAAAGTAACAATATCACTGATTATTACATTTTAGATGAGTCGTATTTTTTACACATCTGCTTCAGTTTCGTACCTATTTTGAGGACATGTTTCGCAAATCATCGTTTGCATCTACGGCTCTTATGCGACTGAAGCTTGATCCAGCGGTGTGGGTAATTCTGGGGTTGCTGCTGCCATCTGTTGATTTAGTGATGAACTTAAATGTGGGATTCTCTTCTGGTGGGATTTCAAAGTTCATTAGTTGGTTTTTATGTTTTTCTATGTATATCCTCTCCCATATGACGAGTTCACTATGTTTTTGTACGTATTTTAGTAATTCTGTGCTATCTTCAATTTCATGATTTTCAGACCAGAAATGAGCTGCTATTGCGGACTTATCAATATTTTTGTATCCTAAGTGCCTGAAGTGTTCTTTCTTTCTAGTGCCTATGTTTCTTTTTGTCCTCCCTATGTAAATTTTTTCACAGTCTTTACACTTAATCTTGTAAATGCCTGACTTTTCCTCTGGTTTTATCTTATCAGTATTATTACTGTGAAGTAGGTTTTTAATGTTGTAATTGTTTTTTGGTGCCAATGTTATATTGTATTTCTTGAATATTTTTTGGAACTTTTTTGTGGCCCAGGGGTGGTAAGTAAATTTAGCAAATCTAATTTCTTGTTTTATTGGTGTGAGAGCTGTGATCTGGTTTAATCTCTTTTGAAGTTTGAATAATTTTAGTTTTTTATCTACAAGGTTTTTTCCATATCCATTTAATATATATTTGATATAGGCACTAGAAAGAAAGAACACTTCAGGCACTTAAGATACAAAAATATTTATAAGTCCGCAATAGCAGCTCATTTCTGGTCTGAAAATCATGAAATTGAAGATAGCACAGAATTACTAAAATACGTACAAAAACATAGTGAACTCGTCATATGGGAGAGGATATACATAGAAAAACATAAAAACCAACTAATGAACTTTGAAATCCCGCCAGAAGAGAATCCCACATTTAAGTTCATCACTAAATCAACAGATGGCAGCTGCAACCCCAGAATTACCCACACCGCTGGATCAAGCTTCAGTCGCATAAGAGCCGTAGATGCAAACGATGATTTGCGAAACATGTCCTCAAAATAGGTACGAAAGTGAAGCAGATGTGTAAAAAATACGACTCATCTAAAATTTTATAATTTTTTGCTTCACTGTGGTGTTCCAATACAGTTAAATCTCGAATATCACTGATGTTGATTCGTACTGTCTCTGAAAATGATTTTGTAGTGTCCTTTATTAACGATAGTTTTAACGCATTATAAATTATAATACACTGTATGATAACACCATGTATGCAAAGAGAGTCCCTGAGCCATGTGAAAGTACATTGTTGAAGGTAGTTCTGCGGACACACAACACTGAAGGACTCCATGTACAAACTACTGTCAGCACTGAATCCCCCAGGCAATAGCTATAGCACTGCTGAGAGTTCATGGGTGTATGCACTGGCACAATGCATTTGGTTGTCTATTGCTGGATCCACAAAGAGTGTATGTAGCTGGCAGAAGACCACTGCTGCCAAAGCTGTTCAAATGTGGTTAGTACATGTGTCTTAAAGAGCTGATGAGGGAGGCCCCTACCCTCAATGGTGTGGCCCTGGTTGCTGCTGAAAACAATGTCAGCCACAGGATGGTGACTGTCATGCTAGGTCACCCAAGGCGGGAATTGCAGGTGTGCCCGTTGTGTTAGCTGATGACAGGTGATGATGCAGGAGTCTCAGGCGCTGCAAATGCTGGAAATCTGAAGATATGTGTAGCTTGTGTCAACGGCTGTTGGAAGTGTATAGCACAGAGAACTGCCATAAAAGTTGTACAGCAGTATCTGATACATCACCACCAAGTAATGCAGGCTCCTGAATGTAAAACAAAATGAAACAGAAATTACACAAAGAACAGCAAATGAAAACTATAGAAAATATATAATTTACAAATGACAATACCAAAGTATGGATTATTAAGCTACAGCACAAAATTATGAGATTAGGGCTCACCACATAAAAGAATAAAATTTTACGACAAAAGAAAAGTGAATAGTACAATATACACATGGTAAGCATCAGAATACATTAACAGTGGCCACAATGAGTAACTATGATCACAAAATGGGTAAGCAGCAGTCATGACACTGATGATAAATGAGCGCTCATGGTAGCTACCAAAAGGAAGAAGGGGATGGCCAGTAAAATTGGTAAGACATGTTGAAAGATTCTCAAAAGAGTACAAAAAGGCATCATCTAAATAGGGTACCAGATGCTTGTACTCAATCATGCAAACAGAAAAGCGTGAGTAGTGCAAGTTGACATGCAGAATTATAAGACCCCAAAAGTAGAGTATGCAGAAAGGCCTAATGCAAGCAAACAAGAAGCCATGAAATGGCGAGTCATCACACTGTTGAGTGGACTGGAGAGCTCTCACCAAATGCAACAGTGTGAATCATGTCTTAGGAGTGCATAATCAGAAAAAAAAACAAAGACCATCTAGAAGCATTAGATATATTATAAAAACAAATATAAAGTAGAAGAAAATACAAGTCATAGACTAAAACTGTATTAAAGCAACTTATCATATTCAGTAGGGATACAATGGCCAACTTAATGAAAATGCTTTCTTCCCAAAAACTGTATTAACCCACCTAACCACATTCAGTAGGAACACAATGGTCAACTTATTGAAAACGCTTTCTTCCATACCATGGGTACATAACAGCACATCCCAAGGTAAAGAAAACTGCAAACTACTGAATAGGTCTATTTATTTCTAGTATTTACCTAGAACGCATTTTGTTAGGATCTTCATAACATAATCAGCTGCTGTCGACTGTTGGCTTCATTGTAAATTTGTGCAACATTACACACTAGCAAAATAGTTTAAAACAAAGGAAGAAAATGTGTGTAAGGCGAAAGGGTGTTTGAGGTTACGAGTGATAAGGGAATACACAAGATACACTGTTGCAACAAATACAGCCGATAAGGTCCGGATGGGTCATAGTAGGGATAGATATGTGACACATGTACAGACTATTCCTTAGCTCGAGGTGCATTTGGTCGATGTACAACATAAGTTACAGGAGTCAGCTGTTGGACAATTTCAAGAGAATCAAAGTACCTGTCAAGGAGTTTGGTGCATTTACCTTTCATTCTAACGGGTGCAACAATTTTAACAAGCTGACTAACATTGCAGGTAATATCTGTTTCTATCTTAATTTTTTCCTTACCCGCTGCTGACTGATGTTATGGATAGCTAGCTTCAGGGCCCTTTGGATGTCCTGCAAAGTTTTACGGACAAATAAATTATTAGAAGTGGCCTGAAGTTGTACCTGATTGGGTAAAGCTGGCTCTCGATCACACATAAAAAAGTGATAATTGAGTGGTTTCCTGTACGGAGGAGTTGTAGGAGAAAACAATGTAAGACAAAATTGTATCCCAGTTTCTCTGATTATCTTCAACAAGGTGACTTAACATCTTAAGTAACGCCTGGTTAAATCGTTCGGTCAACCCATTACAAGAAAGATGATGCACTAGTAAAGGTATGGGAGACAGGCCGTGATTTCAACAGTTCTTGAGTTACTTCACTTAAAAAGACAGCACCACAGTCAGAGAGCAGGTGAGCAAGATGAACTTGGTCACATGTGGTATAAAGGTCGCTAGTAATGGGACACATTCAACCCATTGCTTAGCATGTTTGGTGCACACGATAATGTGCCTATTTCCACCACTGGAGCGAGGGAGTGGACCAACATCTATTCTCCATCATTTCCCAACAGCAGTTACAGGAATTGGGTGCAGTAGTCCTGTGGGTTTTTGGTTTACAGGACCTTTACAAGTTTGACCCCTTCAAAGGGCAAGTTTTCACAAAATGTTCAATGTCTTTATTCATGCCCACACAATAATACCTAGAGTGGATTTACCTAAAGGTTTTGGAGAAGTCAAGATGCCCTGAGAGAGGATGCTCATGTGAAGAGGATAAAAGTTCATGTTTCAAACTCTCCGGAAAAAACAAAAAATGAAGTAGACCAGAAGAGTCAGCATTTTTGTGATACAGTACATTTGACTTTACCACATATGAAGCAGCTTGCCGGAGCTTAGGAGGGGCATCAATGTTACCTTCTAAGGTTTCTATAAGAGGAAGCAAGGCATGGTCAGCCTCAGCTTTTCAGTAACCTCAACAGGTGATAAAAGACAAGTAATCAACTTATCCAACTGTTCCACTTGGTGTTCCTTAAGTTTTAAGACGGGGAAGCAAGCCAAGGTATCTGCATTCTGCTGTTTCATAACAGATTTGTGGTAAATGGTGTAGTCGAACTCCTGTAGTTTAAAACTCCAGCAAACCAATCTATCTGTGAGGTCTTTGAGGTTATTTCAATAACATAGGGAATGACGGTCCAAAATAATATGCACTTTATAATCATAGACATAAGCCCTGAAATGTTAGGCTGAACAAAACTGTGAGCAGTTCCAGCTTGAGGACACTGTTATTGCTTTCACTCCTAGAAAGGGTGTGGGAAGCATAGGCAACAGGTCTAAGAATGCCATTAACAAGTTGCAGTAAGTTGCAAACTGTACCAACACCACTAGCATCAGTATGTCATCCTGTATAGGCCCCAGGAGTATAGTGAGCTAATACCGGGGCCGATGATAGTTTGAAAGTTTGAAACGCTTGCTCTTTATCAGTACCCCATACAAACTCCTGATTTTTCTTAGTGAGTTGAGTAAGAGGATGGGCAATTTTTGCATAGTCCTTTACAAACTTGCAGTAGGAGCTAAAAAGTAAGAGTAAGAGTACCAGTACTCTTTGAAGGTCCCTAACATTCTTGGGTGGTGATAATTGTTGAACCACAATTTTCTCAGAGTCGGGGGAGATACCTTCATGAGGAACTTTAAAAACCAGAAGTTTAATTTTATTCATTGCAAAGAAACATTTGGCGGGTTTGAGTTTGAAATTAAAAAGTTCTATCCTTTTGAATGCAGCTTCCAGGTTGTCTAACAGTTGGTCGAAGGACTTCGTGAAGACCCCAATGTCATCTAAGTATGCAAAGGCCAGCTTAAATATTAGGCCACCGAGTAACTTGTCAGCACAGTAACCAAAGAATTTGGGGGCATTGGCCATACCAAACCTGAGCCTTTGGAATTCATATTGGGCAGTACGAGTGACAAATGAAGTATACTTCTTAGAGTTCTCCTGAATGGGTACCTAGAAATATGCTGAAAGGTGGTCGAGGCTACAGAACCAAGTGGCCTCATGTAGATAGTTTAATAGGTCATCAGTAATGGGCATTGCGAAAGCTGATGTAATTGTTACAGAGTTAAGCTTCCTGTAGTCAACACAGAGGTGAGTAGAGCCATCTTTCTTTTTAACTAAAACTACGGAGTGCTAAGCAAGCTGTTGAAGAGGAAGGTTGTGTTACAGTGAGCTCCAGAAGAGTGGCACAAGAAGCAAGAATGGGAGATGAGCTTACAGTGTACAGAGCAAGTATAGGACTTAATTAAATTAATTGGGAGTTGATTAATGACAATAAACAACTTACTTTTAAATTTTCCCGGAACTAGTTTCAGAGGCCTTCCCTCTATCTTCAGCCGGACATCGACTGGTTCTCATTGGTGTAGCTGGCAATATTTTGTCATCGGTCTCCTCTGGATAGGACTGTTTAGGCAAAGGAAAATCAAGAACAAGGAAATAGGAAGATATATGGGGGTTAGCGGCATAATACTGGGATGTATAATTCTAATGTTATTAATAATAGGAGGAGTCGAACAGAATCCTGGACCAGAGGAAATGCAAACTATTCTGGAGAATCTGGTGGAAAAATAAATAAAATGGATGGGATGGAGCAAAAAATAGGCAACAGTCTGGGGAAAATAGCTAAGGAAATAAAAGAAGAAGTAGGAAAAGAAATCCAGGGTATAAGAGGGGAAGTAGATGAACTGAAAGTGAAATTGGAAAGAGCAGATGAGAGGAGAAGAAGACTAAACTTAGTATTTATAGGAGTGAAAGAGAGAAGAGGTATTTGGCCAAGGCAGGAAGTGTCCCAAATATTGACAGAGAAACTACAAATAGAACTACACGGTTGGGAGATAGTGGAGGCTTACCGCGTAGGAAGACATGTGGGGGAAAGGCCAATTATTCTACATTTCTCTACAACTCAATTAATCTACGAAATACTGGGAAGGGCTAAAACGTTGAAAGGCACAAAAATATTCATAAATAAGGATTTAACACCAGCCCAAAGACACGTGAAGCAAAATCTAATCCGAAGGGTGATGGAAGCGAGAGCTGCGGGTAAACGAGCATATAAATCCTTTCATGGAAGTGTTGAAAACAGTGTTGTTGTAAAATTTAAAAGTAAGTGTTGTTTAGTGTCATTAATCGACTCCCAATTAATTTCCAGGAAAATTTAAAAGTAAGTGTTGTTTAGTGTCATTAATCGACTCCCAATTAATTTCCGGGAAAATTTAAAAGTAAGTGTTGTTTAGTGTCATTAATCGACTCCCAATTAATTTAAACCGGGAAAATTTAAAAGTAAGTGTTGTTTAGTGTCATTAATCGACTCCCAATTAATTTAATCCGGGAAAATTTAAAAGTAAGTGTTGCTTAGTGTCATTAATCGACTCCCAATTAATTTAAACCGGGAAAATTTAAAAGTGTTGTTTAGTGTCATTAATCGACTCCCAATTAATTTAATAAACGAGAATATATCAGAAATTTGCAACTCTGGATAGAAGGAGCGAACGCAACGTATGCGAGCAAGAGGGATGTATGGAGCAGGGATCCTACACGGGAGGAAATAACTCAGCAAAAATTTAGCCTAGTACCACATACACAGGAAGGGATGAGGGAGCCAAAGTCCGGCACTGGCACACAACAGAGAGATGATGTAATACAGCACGTGGTAACAACTAACACGTCAGAGGATACGTCATTGAGTGAATCAAACAAGACGAAAGGAAATCAAATCTCCGTTGGACAGAAGGGAGGTGAGGAGAGCAGGGAGATGACATCAACACCCATAACAACAGACGGGCGAAAGTGGCTGTCGCCAAGGAGGGAGGAGGCTATGGCAGCACGTGGACTGGTGGAGAGAGGGGAAAAAAGCTGGATGCAAACCATTGGTAGCAGTGAAGAAGAAGAGGAGGGGGCAGGAGGAGAGGTAAAGCAGAGGCGGCAGAAGAAGAACATAATATTATAACTCCACCGCATGGAAGTATAATGGTGATAAACAAAGACAAACAATCCTCAGCTGAGAAGCAAAAAGACAGTGGAAAAGTATATGTGGTCTAGGGGCAGAACAGGTTCAAGACATTGAGAGGTGTAACATAGAGATTATAATAATGGGAGATCTAAATATAAGAATTGGGGAAAGTGACGTAAATCTCACAGATGATTGGGAAAATAATAACATAACAGGGGAAAATGATGATATTAGACGTAGCAAGGACAAGATCGTCGAGAGAGGAAGTGAAAAACTCATTGAATTTTGTGAAATAAATGCGCTTGACATTCTTAATGGGAAATACGGTGAAGATGAGCAGGGGGAATACACCTTCATAAATGCAAATGGCCAGAGTGTAATTGACTTTGTTTTCTGGTCCAATAATATTAGACATATAGTGAGTAATTTCAAAGTGTCAAACATAAGTAACAATAGTGGTCATTTCCCATTAGTAACGTGTATTAAAACCAAATTACGAAGTGTGGAAACTGACATAATAAGGGAGAGAATAGCAGCTAAAAGAGAACATGTTAGATATAGGTGGAAGGAAGAGCACAAGGCAAACTTTGAGAGTCTTTTAATTAAACAAGTGGTAATAATTTTACAGGAATAGACAAATTTTGCCAAATATAAAAACTGATATAGGATAGAACAGTAAGTGAAAAGCAATGATTAGTAAACGGGACAATCATATGTAAAACATGTAATTGTATGGAGGGCTGTCCTGTTGGCAAAGGGACCAGGGTCCAGCTCAGGGGTAGCCCAAGATGTATTTGTTTTAGCACTCAATAAATCAAACTTAAACTAAAACTACAGGTGAGGACCAAGGGAGCTGTGATTCTGAAATAATTCCAGCATCCTTCATTTCCTGAACCTGCCCATCGATAATTTCCTTTAGCTTATGTAAGAACCTATATGGACGCTGTTTAATAGGTGTGGGATCAGAGATCTTAATTTAAAATTTAGCAACATTAGTGGTACCAAGATCTTGCAAAGATGTAGCAAACACATGAACATACTTAAGAAGTAATGCATGAAGTTTCTCCTTTTGTGTTTCTGTAAAGTTATTATTAATGTTGAAGTCAATTTGTGTGTCCACAGAGCAATGACATCCTGTGTTGTGCAACGTCCTGGACAATGGCAAGGATGGTGCGTAAGAACAGGGTTTTAGGTGCCACAGAATTATTGTGTACTGGAATCACATATTGTGACTTTGTGGGTACGTGAAAATCAAAAGTCGAGGCTTCAAACACAAAAACTGCACTTTATTTTCCTAGCAAATACATTCCTCAAACTCACAATTTGCTAGCTAACCTAAAACTGTTTATTTTTTCTCCAACTCTCACTCAACTGTCTCGCTTCCGGTAACGATCGGTCCCGAAGTTTTCCGAATCTCCACCGGCCATCATTTTTCATCGGCTTTGTGAATATGCCGCCAGGGCGACACTGCTCCCTCCTCAAGGCTGGTCGTCCCAAACAGCACCTTCGTAGCGGGCCAGGCGATCCAGGTGTACCACCAACATCTTTCCTCGGGGCACCTTCTGGATGCGGTAGACCCCGTCGTTAATCCTCTTCACCACACGGTACGGTCCTTGCCATGACTGCTGAAGCTTCGGGCAGCGTCCCTTGGTCCGGGTCGGGCGGTACAACCAGACCAGGTCACCTTGCTGGAACCCTTGGCTGTTGGCTTGCCTGTCGTATCGGGTTTTCATGCGGTCGCTCGCCTTCTGGATGTTCTAGCGAGCCATCTCGTGCATGTCGTGGAGGTGGTCCACCAGGTTCTCCACATCCCTCAAGAGTGGCCCCCAAGTCTGCGTCCGCCAGCTGCTCCCTCCTCAGGCCTGCGCTATCCCAGCCATCCGCGGGCACTGCCGTGACTACTCGAACTGCTGCAGCACGCTCCTTCCCCTCCACTCTTGGGCACTGGCTGCGCTCTTCTGGATGGGGTCTTCGGGACATAGCGTCCGCGTTACCGTGACTCTTCCCTCTGCGATGTTCCGAGGTGAAGTCGTACTCCTGCAGCCTCTGAACCCCACCTGCTGTCTGGCCTTCTGGTCGCGCCGTCACTATCACTTCGCTCCTTGCGGGGACAACCACGTCTTCGCTCAAGACGACCCTGCCAATTCCAAGGCGCTCTTCTGGTTGACGGAGTATAACCTCTTCCCCGTTGAGCCGCACGACCTTCCTGCCGACGTCGACCGTCGCCTCGTGGCTCCTGAGGGCATCCAGTCCCAGAATCACCTCCTCAGCCACCTTTGCGACGAACACCCACAGACGCACGGCACTCCGTCCCAAGGTCAGCTCCAGCAGGGCCTCCTTCTCCACAGGCAAGGTGTCGCCCGATGCCAACACAAGCTGGCATGGTCGGCTCGGCTTCCTCGTCGGCAAACCATTCGCCATGTCAGGTCTGATGATGGTCACGGCCGCCCCGGTGTCCACCAGCACGCGGCAGGGCTTCCCTCTTACCCAGCCGTCCGCGATGAGGTTGTCATCCATCCGCCGGCTGACGGCGCGGATTGTCACTCGAGGGGATGGTGGTAATGGCGCCGACGTGCCCCTCTCCACGACGGCCCTTACTCGTTTTCCGGCTGCTCTTCCTGGTTCCCGTAAGGAAGGGGATCCGTCCCCTTCAGCTGCCAAAGTGCGGGCGCTGCGGACCCTTAGCACTCGTGGTACCTCTGACGTTACTAGAGGAACCTCGGGCCGAACAGCCGAGCCCCTCCTTCGGGAGTTGTTCGGATTGGGATGGACTCGAGGGGGCAGTGTGTTCCCGAAACCCGTGGGAATCGGGTACGTCTTCGGACGGGGTTGAGGGAAGCCATTAAGTGTCCCGGGTACTAGCCTGCAAAGCTAGTAGAAGGTGTGCTAGATCACCAGGCGGCCCCGCCGAGGTTTTTCGGTAGTCTTCACCTTGAGTGTTGACCCGCGTAAGTGGCGTATCCACTTCCATCCCGTCTTGTGTCCATAGGACCAGATGGGGGGGCTTGTTAGTCTCTAGGTCTTGCCCTATGGAAAGCACCTCGGAGGACGCCGAGCGCCCTTTGGGACAGCTCGGATACTCCCTGGTTGAAGGAGGCCCGGGTCTTGTTACTACGGGTTCAAGGCTAATGGGAGTAGAGCCTCTGGACTCAAACTGCTCTTCCTGGTGTGGGCAGTCTCTCCGCAGGTGTCCGGGCTGTCCACACCCCCAACACAGGCCACTAGATGTTCGCCGGCGTCCCTCAGCTGGTCTTCTGTCTCCGGCGTAGCGGACACTCCTCGTTCTCGACGTCGGGATAGATGCTACCTTGGCCGCCTCCATCCTTAATGCCACTGTCAGCGCCTCGTGGATGGTTTTATAATCGCCGAGCATTAGGCGCTGACGAATCTCCGTGTCCCGTACCCCGTCGACAAAGTTGTAGGCGGCTTCCCGGGATAAGAACTCCAGTGGCAGGTCAACCAAGGCCTTGCTAGCTAGCTGCTAAATCGCTATGGCTAACTCCTGCAGCGTCTCCCCCGGCTGCTGTGACCTTGCCTTTAGTTGGCTGCGGTACGCTGCGGCTAAGCGGTGGTTCCCGAAACGATTCTCCAGGGCCTCCCAAATGTCCTTGGGCGCCGCCGTTGTCTGCACCGCGTTTAGGACTTCCGCGGCCCGTCCCTGGAGGCTGGCTATTAGTTGTGTGGCCTCCTCCTCCGGTGACCATCTGTTGTGCTTGGCCACTGTGTCGAACTGGCGGCGGAAGACCTCAAATGTTGACGCGCCGTCATATTTCGACGGTTTGATGCGCGCAGATGTTGTGTCGCGTCCCGGCGCGTCGGCCTTCAAATCCTTCAGTTTCCTGCCGACGACGTCCTCTACTATGGCGTTCAGGGACTTGACGCTGGTGTCGGCCTTTCCCTCCAGGTCGTCAACGCCGCTCGCCAGGTCCTCGACGCGCTCGTCCACTTGGCCCATCCGCTTGCCCAGCTCCGTCACGTTATCCCTCACGCCGGCCAACTGTTCTTCAAATTTGGCGGCGAGGGCCTTGTTCGCAACCTTCATTTCTTCCATCTTTGCGGCCAGGTTGTCATTTGTAGTCTCCAGCTTCGCGGCCAGGTTGTTATTTGCCGCTTCTGTTTTCGCTGTTATTTCCGCGGCCAGGTTCTTATTTGCCGCTTCCGTTTTCGCTGTTATTTCGGCCTTCAGTTCTTGCATCTTTTCGGCGATGTTGTCGTTGGCCGTCTTCATTTCTTCCATTTTCTCTAAAATCTTTGCCAATGCAGCATCCATTGTCGTATGTTCCAATCCTGACACCAGTTGTGACTTTGTGGGTTCGTGAAAATCAAAAGTCGAGGCTTCAAACACAAAAACTGCACTTTATTTTCCTAGCAAATACATTCCTCAAACTCACAATTTGCTAGCTAACCTAAAACTATTTATTTTTTCTCCAACTCTCACTCAACTGTCTCGCTTCCGGTAACGATCGGTCCCGAAGTTTTCCGAATCTCCACCGGCCATCATTTTTCATCGGCTTCGCGAATCTGCCGCCAGGGCATGAGGAATGACAATTTGTTTTTATGTATAATGCTCCGGACAGGTTACAACATGAAAACATGGTTCATTTTGCTAGATAGCTGAACAGCCACATGATATACTCAAACAGGTGGAATGCAGACATCATTTTTTATGAAAACCTTATTAACAAAGTTAACTTCATCAATATCATCAACAAGGTTAATAGTAATATCAGACAAAATTGGGGCATTAGTCCTCAAGATAGGAATGTGACAGATATCACCACTAACTGTTTAAATAGCTACATTATTCTGAGAGTAGTCAATCACAACATTATGAGAACTAAATCATTACGGAGTATAAATTCATGAGCCAGATACTTGACGACTAAGACCTCTTCCTGAAAAGGAAAACCATTACTGGAGAAAGAGAGCATCAGATAATAAGGGGCATCCAGGAGCTTGTTACCTGCAGTATGCAGCATGTCAAAAGGTTGAAGGTAACATCTGAAACATGAATGGCATTAACCATACTAACAGCACTTTCAGCATCTAAAAGTAGGTGTATTGGCATATCATGAATCACAGCTGGGAGTTATATCACATGACCTGAAGACAATGAAAGAGTTGGTTTATTAGGTACTGGTGATGGTTGCTGTTGCATTTGTGCTACGTGGAATGGTTTGAGGCTCTGCGCTGGTCATTTTTTCGTAGTGGACGTGAAGATGGTGGTTGCCAGCAGGAATGTACTAAATGACCAGATTAATTGCATCTGTGACATACCACATCTAAGGAGATCTGGTATTAGAATGGTGAACCAGAGCATGGTGGATTCTTGGGCTCTGATGGGGCAGGTTGCTGTAAATGCTGCAGATTTTGTAGCTGTGAAGTGAGCCCGGCAACGTGAGTGGTGAGCTGTGCAAGCTGATCCAGCACAAGTGCAGGAACTGAAGGTAGGACTGGTCTAGTGACATCAGGGGGGAGGGATCTGATGATAACTGTGTGGAAATAAAGTTCTGATGCTGGGCCACGTAAAATTCAGCCTTAGACATGTGTTTAATAGCCCGTAACACCATCTATTGTGGGCAGGTTAAGGGGTAGAAATGCCTGCACATAGTCAACAGCAAAAATTAAATGCTATGGCCGGGATTTGAACCACAGATCTCCTGGTATCCGTTCAGTCGCTCTAACTACATTCAATTAACTAAAATAATAAAAGAGTTACTAGTTGAAGTATATTCCGGGCTTGTAGGCCGTGGTCTACTGGGCTCTTTCTTCTTCTTCTTCTTCCCAGACGTTTCGTCTGCAACTACGGCAGACATCCTCAGTGGCAGTGGCGAGGTCGAAGTACTCTAATCTCTGTTTCATATAACCTTGCCCGGCTGAAATGTATCACTCCACGTTCAACGACCCTCCCCCTCGCCATAATTGGCTAATGCTTTCGCGCCATAGGCCATAGGCGGTGCCTGCAGTAAATGTCGTAATAATTGCCGAGAAGATAAATTAAATCATACAAATAAGGATATGAAGGCATGCAAAAATACAAGTTTATAATGAACTGAGCAAATTGAAACAGAATGACTGAGCAATGAAACTGAAAGAGTTTATAATGAAAGGCCTTTGGCCTTTTCCACTGAGATTTTTAAACCAGCACACATACCTTTCAAAAATGCTTGTCTTTCAGTCTTAAAAGTTGTGTCACACCATACTTTACTTTTCATGTGTTCTTCGTGTATATTTAGCGATTTGTATCTCGGTGCAGTGTGGTTGTCCTTAAATAGCGTCTTCGCCACACAGCAATATCGCATGTCTTTTAGCACATTTTTCTTGCCTCTTTTTTCATTCACAAATCCCAGCTGTATACGCAATCTGCTGAAATTTGGTAAATCTGCATCTTCATTTACAGCAGACGAAATGTTACTTATGTTAGGGAGTTCGTTTCTAAAGAAAAACTACACACATGACGACGCACAACACTTTTCACGTATTTTCTCCGAGCACGCACTTTTGTTTATTCCTGCTTTTGCCTGGAGTGGTAAGTTTTCCTGTTTCCTCAATTTAATGTCGCGATGTTCCTACGGATCTAACACTCACACCTGTAACTTCAGAGCACAGCTGTTCGACTTCTCTCACTGACAAAGGCGGATTCTTCTCTGTGAGTGCATTAAACACATGCAACACAATTCTTTTTTCGCCTGTTTGTAAAGAATTATCCTTGCGATACTTCAGCGAAAAACTGGCGGTAGACTCTGCCATTATACATATAATAAGTACATGCGCAATAAACAATCAATAAAATAATTTAGCTCCCGCACTCTCGAATGGCGATGCATGACTAATCCAGTTCAAAACAAGGTCAGTGATAAAAGTCATATAAAAAATATGTACTGCTGAAGCACGTGCTATCGTCTGCTTGAGAGCAAAGGAACCTTCTCTTTACTTTGTTTAAGAATTAACATGCATTTCAGATAAATCAACTCTGTTGCGTAATATATTTAACTAAAACAGTTACAAAAATATAAATTTGACAATTCTCTTCCAACATATAATGAATTATCACCATGTTAAATAACGAACTAATTTTTACCGCACCACAGTCATTACCACAACAGCAATCAATGAGAGGTGATTAGGTCACGTGACCGTTAAGAGATACTGGGCAAGCTTACGTGAAACAAGGTATAGTGGGTATTTCAACAGCGACGGTGCTGTTTGCACCGTGGACCACGGTATTTATGTAAGTGGCTGCTGTGATTGGTCCGGGTGGACTGTGGGCTGGATTGGTGTGGGCGGAGTGTTGCGCTCTGTTGACGTCTGATTGGTTCGGGTGAGGTTCTTCATTTTCACTTTTGCTAGAGCTGTTTGCCATATTCTGTTAAGTTTAAGGCCTTCCTCTTTGCGGTTTATGTTGTTATTGTGTTTATGTATTTCGATGGCTTCGCGGAATAAGCGTCAATGGTAATGTGATGTTGATGCCAGAATATCTGTATTTTCATACTGGATGATATGTTCTCCCTCTTCGAGTATGGCATGATTCGCAATCGCTGATTTTTCTGTTGGACCCAGACAGCAGTTTGTGTTCGTCAATACGATGTTTTATGTTGCGTTGGGTGCTTCCAATGTATACCTTGCCACAAGAACATGGTATTCTATATACTCCCGCTGTGGACAGAGGATCTCTGGGGTCTTTGACTGAACGGAGTGTATTGCAGATCTGTTTGGTGGGCTTGAAGATGGTATCAATGTTGTGACATTTGAGTAGTTTACTGATGCGGTCTGTGACTGTTCCAATGTATGGTAGAAAAGCGTTAAATGATGAAACCTGGGACTCAAGTACCTATGATAGTAAGTCGCCACAAATGGTGTATCTCAAATACGAGAGTCCCTAGTAGTCTACCGGGGAAATATATGAGTCAAATGGAAAATTTAGTGTCATGACGGCAAGTTGACCATGGTAGCTCCATGGGTTGGAGTGAATGGACAGAAACCAGGAGATCTGTGGTTCAAATCCTAGCCATGGCATTGAATTTTTCATGTTGTCTCTATCTATCAAAAACCTTAGCCTATATATGGCTAGTGTGAAGAAATTAACTAAAATAGTGCTTGCACATATTGATGTTTATGGCCCTTGAATAGGTTCTTAATGTGTTCCACCCCAGACATCTGGGGATTGACATTGTCACATAAGCTTAAGGCATCACACATATAATTAAGGATGAGTTCGGATTCTAAATGTACCCTTTGCCTCATTCTATTTCTAAAAGCTCTTCCTGAAGAGCAATTTGAAAGGCAGACAAAACTGAAGCTTTTGGAGTATTCCAATCATGATTAGGGCTTCTGCGACGAAAGATTTGATACCAAGCAAGTGCCGTGCCTTTTAAATAACAAGGAAAAAATTTAAGTTTTAGTGCTACTATCCAAGAATTGGCATTTGATACATTTTCAAAGTTTCTAAGAAAATCATCAGCCGATTCATTCTGGATAGTTTCAAAATAAGCTGGTTCGATAAAGGGCCTGGATACAGGTGTGGGTGTTGTATTAACGATACTAGTTACAGCAGTGTGAACTAAGGTCATTAAATTTAAAGGGAGTCGATTAATGACACTAAACAACACTTTTAAACTTTTCCGGAACATGTTTCAGAGACTTTGCCTCTATCCTCAGCCGGCCATCGACTGGTTCTCATTGGTGTAGTTGACGATATTTTGTCATAGGTCTCCTCTGGTTCAAGTTCAAGGAACTTGCTGAACAAATCTTTCTGGGGGATGTCGAAATTGAATACCTTGTTCCTATTTTTTGAAATGAAGATTTGTTCCCATGTGGATAGTTCTTGTTTTCCTGATGTATGTTTTTGTAGTTTTGGTTCTGGATTTATGTTGTAGTAACTGCTGATTTTTCTAATTGTTTATATTTTATGTTTCTAAAGTGTTCCTTTGCTCTTGTTTCTAAATTTAGTTTGGTTTTTCCAATATAAATTTGACTACAGTCACTGCATTCAATTTTATATATACCAGATTTTTTGTTAGATGGAATGGCATCTTTGATGTTTGAGCAAATAAGGTTTGTTAAGGAGAAATGGTTGACTGGTGCTAGTTGAATGTTTTGTTTTTTGAAGACTTTTTTGAATTTATCATAGGCCCATGGATGGTAAGTGAATTGTTTGAAAATCATATTAGTTTCTGTAGCTGAGAGGGTTGTGATTTCCTTTATTAGCTTCTTTTTTAAGAGAGTGTAGGCTTTCACGGCCGGAGTCAATATAACTAAGAGTTATTTCCGGGCTGTTAAGCCGTGGTCTGCTGGAGTTGGATTTTCCAGACATATCGTCCACTACTATGGTGGACATCTTCAGTGGCGTGGTCGTGGTCTTAGTCTCCTCAGAGAAGTTCAAGTAGCGTCAGTAGTGTCATTAATTGACTCCCTTTAAATTTAATTTATCATAACCACACTGTTTTCAACACTTCCAAGAAAGTAATTGTAAGGTCATCATGTCTGAAGTTAAAGTATCACTACTGCCAGAAGACGAACTAGTGGAAGCTACATCACCAAATGTGTGGGCCCTGAGGTCAGAGGGTTTAGTTTTCCTACCTGGCATGGTGGTTAAGTCTATTATAAATACCCAAATACACAAGGAAGGTTGTAAGAATCTTCAGATCAAAATTTTCGCCCCGTTGCTAAGCAACAAAAGTTTAACAGTAAGCAAGCACACAACCACTATCAAGATCAACAGCATAACCTAGGAACAGTTCAAAATTAAGGTTGCTCAAGTAATTCTGCTGGCAAACAACTCAGTAATATGTAATAAATATCACTAGAGTAGCTTAATGTAACACAAAAGTAGAAATTTACAAAATGAACAAAAATCAAAGGTAAATGATATGACCATTAAAATATTAGTCACTATGCACAACAGTGTGTAAAATAATGACACATTAACAACCCATTAAAAAGGAAAACAAAATTAAAGCTGAGTGTCAAAATCTCAGGTACTGTAAAAGAAATGTAGTTCTGTAGTGATGACAAATAGCAATTGATAATGCAACAGTATTATATCAAAAACAGGAAAAATCAATGATGTAAAAAAATAGTACAAATATTTATACAAGAGTAGCAAAAGGTATAATAATTACCATGAGAGGTACAGTTGTGCCAACTGGCTATATCAATCACACTTATCATATTGATGATGTTGGTTTCTATGCAGCACCAGGGTCCGCTTCCAAAATGAGATGGTAGTGAAGTCAGCTATGTGGACTACTACTAGATCAGAAACATAACAACCATAAATCAGGCAAAATAACTATGGCATAGAAATATCATTCAAGCTACTAGCTATATGTTAAAGCACACAGAGTTCAAGCAGGAATACAAGTCACCAAAATACACAAAAGATAAAAAAATTGAGTTTGACAATAAATTTAAATTTTAATATGAATACATGTTACACGTGTATAGCAGTAAGTTTTAACACCAAAGCGGTAACAAAGTGCAAACACCAAAACACTAGTAAGTACACTGGAAGTAAACTGAAACTAGAAATTTAAGTAGCAGACAATGTTAAAAAAATTACACAAAAATAAGAAAACAGGCAACTTCATACTGTCAATTCTTCGGAAAAACTATTTGTAATCGTTTATTAAAACTTCATCACTTACATTTTTATATTATCGAGGGACTAGTTTCAGAAGCCATTGCCTCCATTTTCAACCTCTCTCCAGCTAGCATTTGTTGTCGTCTGCACTCCTCTCTCTGACAACAGAAGCTAGTTGGAGAGAGGCTGAAAATGGAGGCAATGGCTTCTGAAACTAGTCCCTAGTGATGCAAAAACATGCATCACTGAAAATACCAATAACACATTACCAAAGGACTGCACGGCAGAACCACGTAAACTAATTACAATTATTAATATTTGGATATTAGGATACTGATAATATCAGATATTTGTTATTCTGAGTTCACTTTAGTGTTAAACATAACGTGCCACATTCACGGATGACACACTTTCCTGCATTTTACTTAATAGGTGCGTGTATCAAAGCATAATACCTTCCTCCTTAGGTAATTCCGGATATGCCATTGCATGTTTTATTGAACAGCCCTGTTTGATAGAAGTATTCCATACCATGAAAAATGGATAATTCTATGCAATATGCTCAGTAACATCTATATGCAATAACAATACAAGAACAATAACAAAAACAATATGTTGGCAACAACTTGTTTCCGTTACGTCATTCCTTCGATGCCGCTATTCTGCAGTTACCCAGTGACATTAGTAGTGGTAGTGGTAGTGGTAGGGGTTGTGGTAGTGGTAGTTGTTGTTGTGGTGGTAGTTGTTGTGGTGGTAGTGGTGGTAGTGGTAGTAGTAGTAGTGGTAGCGGCAGCGGCAGCAGCAGCAAGAGCAGGAGCAGCAGTAGGAGTAGCAGAGCAGTTGTAGTAGTTGTAGTAGTTGTAGTAGTAGTTGTAGTAGTTGTGGTTGTAGTAGTTGTAGTTGTAGTAGTAGTTGTAGTAGTAGTTGTGGTAGTAGTAGTTGTGGTTGTAGTAGTAGTTCTAGTTGTACTAGTTTTAGTAGTAGTTGTAGTAGCTGTAGTAGTAGTAGTAGTTGTAGTTGTAGTAGTAGTTGCAGTTGTAGTTGCAGTTGTAGTTGCAGTAGCAGTTGCAGTTGTAGTTGTAGTAGTTGTAGTAGTTATAGTAGTAGCAGTTGTAGTTATAGTAGTAGCAGCTGCAGTTGTAGTTGTAGTAGTAGTTGTAGTAGTTATAGTAGTAGCAGTTGTAGTTGTAGTAGCAGTTGTAGTTGTAGTAGCTGTTGTAGTTGTAGTAGTTGTAGTAGCAGTTGTAGTTGTAGATGTAGTTGCAGTATCAGTTGTAGTTGTAGTAGCAGTTGTAGTAGTTGTTGTAGTAGTTGTAGTTGTAGTAGTAGTTGCAGTATCAGTTGTAGTTGTAGTAGTTGTAGTAGCAGTTGTAGTTGTAGTAGCAGTTGTCGTTGTAGTAGTAGTTGTGGTTGTAGATGTAGTTGCAGTATCAGTTGTAGTTGTAGTAGCAGTTGTAGTAGTAGATGTAGTTGAAGTATCAGTTGTAGTTGTAGTAGTTGTAGTAGCAGTTGTAGTAGTAGTTGCAGTATTAGCTATAGTTGTAGTTGTAGTAGTTGTAATAGTAGTTGTACCTGTAGTAGTTGTAGTAGTTATTGTAGTAGTAGTTGAAGTAGTAGTTGCAGTATCAGTTGTAGTTGTAGTAGTAGTTGCAGTATTAGCTGTAGTTGTAGTAGCAGTAGTTGTAATAGTAGTTGTAGCTGTAGTAGTTGTTGTAGTAGTTGTTGAAGTAGTAGTAGTTGAAGTAGTAGTAATTGTAGTAGCAGTAGTTGTAGTAGTAGTAGTTGTAGTTGTATTAGCAGTTGTAGTTGTAGTAGTTGTAATAGTAGTTGTAGCTGTAGTAGTTGTTGTAGTAGTTGTAGTAGTAGTTGAAGTAGTAGTAGTTGTAGAAGTAGTTGAAGTAGTAATTGTAGTAGCAGTAGTAGTAGTAGTTGTAGTTGTATTAGTAGTTGTAGTAGTAGTTGTGGTTGTAGTAGTAGTTGTTGTATTAGTAGTAGTTGTATTAGTAGTAGTTGTAGTAGTAGTTGTAGTAGTTTTAGTAGTAGTAGTTGTTGTAGGAGTAATTGTAGTAGTTGTAGTAGTTTGTGTAGTTGTAGTAGTAGTTGTATTAGTAGTTTCAGTAGTAGTAGTTGTAGTAGTTTTGATAGTAGTAGTAATAGAAGTGGTAGTAGTTGTAGTTTTAGTTGTAGTATAAGTTGTAGTAGTAGTTGTAGTAGTGGTTGTAGTAGTAATAGTTGTTGTAGTAGTAGTTTTAGTTGTAGTAGTACTTGTAGTAGTTGTAGTTGTTGTTGTAGTAGTAGTTTGTGTAGTTGTAGTCGAAGTTGTAGTAGTAGTTGTAGCCGTAGTTGTAGTAGTAATAGAAGTGGTAGTAGTTGTAGTAGTAGTAGTTGTTGTAGTAGTAGTTTGTGTAGTTGTAGTAGTAATTGTAGTTGTAGTCGCAGTTGTAGTAGTAGTTGTGGTTGTAGTGGTAGCTGTAGTAGTTGTAGTATTTGTAGTAGTAGTTGTAGTTTTAGTTGTAGTAGTTGTTGTAGTAGTTGTTGTAGTTGTAGTAGTAGTTTGATTATTAACCTTCTGAATAAGGATCTTCAAAATGCAAACAGAGTAATAGCTGATCTAAAGAAAGAAATCTCAGTTCTACGTGAAAATCTAAGGGGAAGAAATGAAAATGAAAAGTGTCGTCATGCTGCTGCTGCTTGAAGTGCTGAACTGCATAGGCCGCAATTTCGCGATTTTTCTGCAAAAGAAGGAAGAAATAAAGTAATTGAAAATGGTGGTGAATGGATAAGAGTGGTAAATGGATGTCGTGAAAATGTTTCTGGAAAAGGGAATATTAGTGAGAACAGTTTTGGATCTATACCAACAGTAATAAATTGATTCGCCGTGTTACGTAACCTACAAAGTCGGGAAGATACAGAAACCGGCAATAATCAACAAAAACTATCATTAACACGGAAAAATTGCCAGAAACTAAGAAAAGAAAGTAGTAACAAGAAAAATGTGATAATAGGTGATAGCCATGCTAGGGACTGTGCAGTAAATTTAACGTCAGTACTAGACAAAGACGGATATTTTGTTTCTGGATTTGTGAAACCTAATGCATGTACCGAGCACGTGCTTGATACGGCAAAACAAGAAGCTAAATCTCTCACATTGAGGGACACCATTGTAGTCTGGTCAGGGACAAATGACATAAGTAAAAATAAAACAAGTGATGCCGTTACCAACTTAGCACATTTCATCAAACAACATAGCCAACATACAAATGTTGTTGTAATCAATACAGTACACAGACATGATCTGGTGAATTCTTCGTGTGTGAATGAGGAAGTTAAAGTATTTATTAGGAAACTTAAGAAAATTATAAAGTTATCTCCCAGGGCAAGTGATAGATGTGAATCCAGAGAGAGACTGCTTTACTAAGCATGGCCTTCATCTGAACAGTAGGGGTAAAATCAAGGTGGCTGAGAAAATTGCAGAAGAAATTAAAAGGCCCAAGTATAAGCAGTCAAACATTATCCTGTCGTGGAAGGAGGAAGAATCGAGGGAACCAACCAGAGCAGCCGACAAAGCCCAGCAGGAGGATGTCCAACTCCACAAGAGAGAGGATGTGCAGGAGTGTGTAACAGCAGTGATGACAACTAGAGAAGGGCTGCGTGCATCAAAAAGGGACAGAAGACCACCACAAAAGCTAAGTATTGATTTTTTATAGACAATCTTCCTCCTAAAGTAAATGATTTCAATGGTAAAAACATGGTCGATGCTTTTCAGGCCCCTTGTATCAGTGCTAGTTGTTTAAGAAATAAAACTCATGAGTTAGAATTAGCTTTGCATGAAAGGAGCCAGGCTGATTGTTTAAAAGATTTTAACGTGGCGGATTATAAAGTAAAAGATTTAGACAAAAATTATATGGTATCTGTAACACAAAATAATGAAAACAGTTACTTAAGCATGCTGCATCAAAATGTGCAGTATTTAGCAAACAAAATTGAGCATTCTGTTGTTTAAGGACTATGATACAATGAAGCACAAAATTAATATAATTTTGAGTCAAACTAATACTCAATGCTCCATTTATTGCTAGTATTTACCTAGAAAGCGTTTCGTTAGGACTTCCTAACATCATCAGCTGTTGTCGACTAATGGATGCCGGTTCAGTGAACTCCTCGGAGGTGATAGGTGCGTCTCCGTCGGTATCTTGATGAACTTGAAATTGGGGTTGTCTTCACAGGTAGTATCGAAATTAAACAATTTACTTTCATATTTCTTTATAAAGATTTTTTCCCACGTGGTTAATGCAGCTGGACCTTGGACACTTTTTAGTAAGTGAATTTCTCGTTCTATGTCATGATTTTCCTTCCAAAAATGGTACGCTACCGCCGATTTATCTATTTCTTTATTCCTTATGTTCCTAAAGTGCTCTTTAAGCCTAATGTTCACGTTCCTTTTTGTTTTTCCAATGTAGAATTTGTCACAGTCCTTGCAATTTATCCGGTACACTCCTGATTTTCTGCCTGTGGGTATCTCCTTTGTATTATGTGATTTCAAAAGGTGTTGTACACTAAATTTGTTCTGTGGGGCCAAAGTAATATTGTGTTCTTTGAAAACTTTTTGGAAAAGGTGTGTAGCTCTGGGATGATAAGTAAATTTTCTGTATGAGGTTTCATTGCTAATTGGGGAGAGAGTACTGATGGCTGGCCACGACCTTCCTCAGGTGTTCCTTTAAGGTCTTGATGTACCTTTCGACCATGCCATCCGATTGGGGATGTAGAGGCGTCGTGCGGGTCTTGTTCACCCCAAGCCTTTGTAGTGCCTCCTTCATTAGGTTGGACTCAAAGTTGGTACCCTGGTCACTGTGTAGCTCTAACGGCACCCCAAATCGACAGAACACTTGCTCCACGATGCAGTCTGTAATTGTCTTTGCCTCTTGGTTTGGGATGGCATGCACCTCCGGCCACTTGGTGAAGTAGTCCACGACCACCATTAGGTACTTGTTGCCTCGGTCGGAAACTGGGAACGGTCCAGCAATGTCAACGGCGATCCGTTCGAATGGCGCACCGACGTTGTACTGCTGCATGCGACCCCGGCTCCTAGTCTGGGGGCCACGACTCACCGCGCACACGTGACACTGACGGCACCATCTCTCAGCATCTGCTCTGAGTCTCAGCCAGTAGTAGCGCTGCCGTAGTTTGGCAATCGTTCGGTTCGCTCCCAGGTGTCCTCCCGAAGTACCGGCGTGCACTTCTTCCAAGACTTCCAGTACCTTACTCCGGGGAAGTACAAACTGTTCTCTCTGCGTCTTCCCAGCGGGTGATTACCATAACCGGAACAGCACGCCCTCTCTGGTCTTCAACGAGTCCCACTGGGCCCAGTACGACTTGTAGGTGGCGCTCCTCGGTGCGATGTCCTCCCAGGTTGGTCTCGTCCCTGCCTCCACTTCCCTTAAGAGTGGCTCCAAGTCTGCGTCCGCCAGCTGCTCGCTCCTCAGGCCTGCGCTATCCCAGCCATCCGCAGGCACTGCCGTGACTACTCGGACTGCTGCGGCACAGTCCTTCTCCTCCACTCTCGTGCACTGGCCGCACACTTCTGGACAGGGTCTTCGGGACATGGCTTCAGCGTTACCGTGGCTCTTCCCTCTACGATGTTCCGAGGTGAAGTCGTACTCCTGCAGCCTCTGGACCCAACGTGCTGTCTGGCCTTCCAGGTTCTTAAAGCTCAATAGCCAGGTTAGGGCGGAATGGTCAGTCCTCAGGTGGAATGGCTGACCGTACAGGTACTTGTGGAAGTGCTCCAATGTCTTTTCTACCGCCAGTAACTCCCGTCGGGTGACGCAGTAGTTCTTCTCTGCCTTGGATAGCGTCTTGCTGTAGTAGGCTATCACCCGCTCATGGCCGTCCTGGATCTGCGATAGGACACCTCCAATGCAATGGTCGCTGGCGTCGGTGTCCACAATGAAGGCGCCACCCAGTTGTGGGAAACCCAAAATTGGAGCACTGCACAGGGTTTCCTTCAGGTGCTGGAAAGCGTCTTCGGCGTCCTCCGTCCACACATAAGGCCGGTGTTCCTCTGTCAGGCGGGTTAGGGGTTTTGCGATGTTGGAGAACCCCTTTATGAAGCGGCGGTAATAACTGCACAGCCCCAGGAAACTGCGCAACTCTTTCTTATCCTTTGGGCGAGGCCAATCTCTCACAGCCTGCGTCTTCTCCGGGTCTGTGGCCACTCCGGTTGCTGAGACAATGTGGCCTAAGTAGTTCACTTCCTTGCGGAAGAGCTGGCACTTCTTCGCGTTCAGCTTCAAGTTGGTCGCCTGCAGTCTCTGTAGCACCTTACTCAGATTCTCGAGATGATCTTCAAAAGTCTTCCCGACGATGATGATGTCGTCCAGGTATAGCAGGCAGGCATCGTAAGTCAGCCCTCTCATCACTGACTCCATGAGGCGTTGGAAGGTAGCTGGTGCGTTGCAGAGGCCAAAGGGCATAACCGTGAACTGCCAGAGCCCTTGGCCCGTGGAGAATGCGGTCTTCTTCTTGTCTCTCGGGTCTAGAGCTACCTGCCAGTAGCCCGACTTAAGGCCCAGGGTTGAAAACCACTGTGCACCAGCTAGCGTGTCCAGGGTGTCGTCAATCCGGGGTACGGGAAAACAGTCCTTCCGGGTGACAGCGTTCAGCTTTCTGTAGTCTACGCAGAAGCGCAGCTCGCCGTTCTTCTTCGTCACCAAGACTACAGGGTAACACCAAGGGCTGTCAGACTCTTCAATCACTCCCCTGGGTCTCATATCCTCCAGCATGTCTTGTACCGCCCCTTGCTTCGCCAGCAGAACGCGTCTATGTGGTTGCCGAATAGGCCGGGCGTCTCCGGTGTCGATGCGGTGAAGCACTTTGTCCGTGCGGCCGAAGTCACTATCGCCTTGGCTGAAGACGCGCTCGTATCGCCTCAGTAGTAGTCGAACTTTCTCCAGCTGTTCTGCGGTCAGGTGGTCGGCCGCCCCCTCCAGTAAGCCTTCTAGCCGGGGCCCCAGGTGTTGCTTCGGCGCCGGCTCCTGTGTCTTGTCGATTGCTGTTACGCTCACCACGGCCTCGCACGTTCCCAACTCCGTCCCGGCCTGGACGTCGTGATCGGTGTCCGTTGGATTTAGCAGTCTCACTGGCACCTCCTCTCGGCACGGCAGCAATGCCCTGGCTACACACAGTCCGTGTACAGGCGTCTTCTGGTCCAGCATCATGTTGCTGGTTCTCTGGCCCTCCGGTCGCGCCGTCACCACCACCTCGCTCCTCGCGGGGACAACCACGTCTTCGTCCAAGACGACCCTGCAAATTCCAAGGCGCTCTTCGGGTTGACGGAGTATAACCTCTTCTCCGTTAAGCCGCAGGACCTTCTTGCCGACGTCGACCGTCGCCTCATGGCTCCTGAGGGCATCCAGTCCCAGGATCACCTCCTCAGCCACCTTCGTGACGAACACCCACAGACGCACGGCACTCCGTCCCAAGTTCAGCTGCAGCAGGGCCTCCTTCTCCACAGGCAAGGTGTCGCCCGATGCCGTGACAAGCTGGTATGGTCGGCTCGGCTTCCTTGTCGGCAAACCCTTCGCCACGTCAGGTCTGATGATGGTCACGGCCGCCCCGGTGTCCACCAGCACGCGGCACGGCTTTCCTCTTACCCAACCATCCGCGATGAGGCTGTCATCTATACGCCGGCTGACGGCGCGCAGCGTCACTCGAGGGGATGGTGGTGATGGCGCCGACGTGCCCCTCTCCACGACGGCCCTTACTCGTTTTCCGGCTGCTCTTCCTGGTGTGGGCAGTCTCTCTGCAGGTGTCCGGGCTGTCCACACCCCCAACACAGGCCACTAGGTGTTCGCCGGCGTCCCTCAGCTGGTGTTCTGTCTCCGGCGTAGCGGACACTCCTCGTTCTCGACGTCAGGATAGATGTTTTTTTGGCCGCCTCCATCCTTAATGCCGCTGTCAGCGCCTCGTGGATGGTTTTATATTCGCCGAGCATTAGGCGCTGACGAATCTCCATGTCCCGTACCCCGTCGACAAAATTGTAGGCGGCTTCCCGGGATACGAACTCCAGTGGCAGGTCAACCAAGGCCTTGCTAGCCAGCTGCTCGATCGCTATGGCGAACTCCTGCAGCGTCTCCCCCGGCTGCTGTGACCTTGCCTTTAGCTGGCTGCGGCTAAGCGGTGGTTCCCGAAGCGATCTTCCAGGGCCTCCCAAATGTCCTTGGGCGCCGCCGTTGTCTGCACTGCGTTTAGGACTTCCGCGGCCCGTCCCTGGAGGCTGGCTATTAACTGTGTGGCCTCCTCCTCCAGTGACTATCCGTTGTGCCTGGCCACTGTGTCGAACTGGCGGCGGAAGACCTCAAACGTTGACGCGCCGTCATACTTGGGAGGTTTGACGCGCGCAGATGTTGTGTCGCGTCCCGGCGCGTCGGCCTTCAAATCCTTCAGCTTCCTGCCGACGACGTCCTCCACCATGGCGTTCAGGGACTTCACGCTGCTGTCGGTTTTCCCTTCCAGGTCGTTAACTCGGCTCGCCAGGTCCTCGACGCGCTCGTCCACTTGGCCCATCCGCTTGCCCAGCTCCGTCACGTTATCCCTCACGCCGGCCAACTGTTCTTCAAATTTGGCGGCGAGAGCCTCGTTCGCCACCTTCATTTCCGTGGTCAGTTCGGCCATCTTTGAGGTCATTGTCGTGGCCAAGTTGTTAGCCGTTTTCGTCTTCGCTGTTAATTCGGCCTTCATTTCTTCCATCTTCCCGGTGAGTTGTCATTGGTCGTCTTCATTTTTTTCAACTCGGCGGTGATGTTGTCGTTGGCCGTCTTCATTTGTTTCAACTCTGCGGTGATGTTGTCGCTGGCCGTCTTCATTTGTTTCAACTCTGCGGTGATGTTGTCGTTGTTCGTCTTCATTTGTTTCAACTCGGCGGTGAGGTTGTTGTTTGCCGCTTCTGTTTTTGCAGCGAGGTTTTCATTTGCCGTCTTCATTTCCGAGGTCAGTTCGGCCTTCATTTCCATCATCTTCTCCAAAATCTTTTCCAATGCCGCGTCCATGGTTGTAATGTTCGGTGATGTTTTCCCGCTTCCTGACACCAGTGTGACTTTGTGGGTTCGTGAAATGAAAAGTCCAATTACACAAACTCAACAATGTTCTTTATTTCCACCGACTTACAGTTTAACACTTGCCAATTACACAGAATTACGTACTGCACACAATTACAATTCACCAGTTCGTCCGTTAAAGTTACACTTGCACTCGCGATTACGTAAACTCCGATACACATACACAGTCTTCTCGTCCTTACACTAGCACTGAACTCTTACGCTGATTGCCAAGAACTGACTGACTGACCTAGCTCGCTGCAGCCCCTTTTTATAGGAATATCGCCGTCTTCTCGACTTCTCTAGTTTCCACGCGAAGGTTCCAGATGGCCGTGGGAGAGGGGGAAGGGGCCGCCCGCGCAAGTGACATTTCCTCTAATCTTCCCCCTCAGTTAGTGACAGAGACTGATGAGTGGGTGTGGTCCAGCTGACTCGGGTCCCTTCCAGCGGTCGCCGGTCCTGCCTCCCGCTAATTGGGTGACAATATCAACATTACAAAAAAGAGTATGAAGCTGCTCTCAAAAGTTTAAGGTCAGAAAATATTAAATATAAGGCAGCTACTGCAAAAAATACAAGTAAGGCTTTATGGGATATAGTAAATGCTAGTAAGAAACACTGTAAAAATTCAGAGAACATTGTAATTAATCATCAGAACAAAAGGGTTGATAATCCAGTAAGCATTGTTAATATATTTAACAAATACTTTATAAATGTAGCAGTGCCTAAGGGAAATAAAGCAAGTAAAATGAATAGGAATGAGGGAATAAAGCATATTGGTAGCACAGTGTTCCTAAATCCTGTTACTGAGACAGAATTAATCAAAATTATTACTCAATTAAAATCTAAAAACTCGAGCGGGTGGGATGAAGTTTCATCAAAAATCCTGAAACAATGCAAGGAAGAATTAGTTAACATCCTATTACATCTAATAAATGCCTCTATAGGGGAAGGAATTTTTCTGAACTGTTTTAAAAAGGGGGTTGTTAAACCATTACACAAAAAGGGTGATGTTACTAATGTGAGTAATTATAGACCAATTACTTTAATATCTACCTTTGCTAAACTACTGGAGAAAGTTATTTTAAAGAGTATTTTAAGTTTTTTGGACAAACATAAAATTTTATCTAATTCCCAGCATGGTTTTCGAAAAGGTTATTCTACAATTACTGCTGCGGTAGAATTTATAGACGAATTAATTAACAAAATGGAGAATGATACAAGACTGGGTAAAAAGTACAGAAATAATATGTAAACTAAACCAAATAGAAACAAAATATGAATCCTCATTGGCAACTGTTAAATATGGAGTCCCACAGGGATCTGTGCTTGGACCTTTACTATTTACATTATACACTAACAATTTACCTGTGATTAATAATGTTAAAACTGTATCATATGCTGATGACACATCTATAATTTGTTGGGGAAAAGATCTAGACAACTTAACTAATAATATACACTCAGGTACAGATGTAATACTTAAATTTCTTGCTAATAACAACCTAGTTAATAATTTAAACAAGACAAGCATAATATATTTTAAAATTAGTAATTGCATGTACAACAATATGAAAATTAAAATTGGAAATGAAGAAATAGACACAACAGATGATTACTTATTTCTAGGATTGAATATTGACAAAAACTTATCATGGACAAAACATCTAAATTATATATGCAATAAAATAAGTAAGGGTATCTATCTATTAAATTATGTGGCACACTATTTGGATAAACCTAATTTGAAATTGATTTATTATGGAATAATTTATCCTCATTTGAATTATGGTATTGAATTATGGGGTACAATGTCTAAAGAGAATTTGAAACTACTACTGGTATTATAGAAGAGGTGTGTAAGGATTGTTTGTTCATTAAAATCAAGGGATTCATGTAGGGAAATTTTTTAAAAAGAAAGAATTCTTACAGTGGTTGCATTATATATTTTTAGAGTTATTTTGCTAGTTAGGAGAACTACAAATATAAGGAGTAATAGCAATATACATAAATATGACACAAGAACTAAAGAGAATATGTATAGGGAAGCAAAGAGTAAGAAATTTTTTGATAAAAATCCATTTGTAATTGGAAGAACTTTATACAATAAGCTGCCAGCCACAATTAAACAATCAACTGGTTCCAAGTTTAATAAATGTTTAAAAAATTACTTAATTGAGAGGGCCTTTTATGACATAGATGAATATATGCAATTGTAATTTGAAAAGTTTTTTTTTCTTTTTTTCTGACACATGTAATTTGTAAATATTTCAATGAGGGTATAAATGGGAGATCAAACTGTCAATCTGTCTAGTAATTTCAACAAGTGAGTATAATCTTTAAAATATATTTCTGAAATCAGTAAATAAGTACATATTTATGAATTATTATTCTTATTATTACTATTATTATTTATGTTCAATCATTATATAACAAATAAGAAAATACTAATACAGTTTATTACATCTTCTGTTTCATATTACTGAGATCTTCACCTTATGCCCAATGGACAGGAAGAACCGCGAGACCCTCCTCAAAGAAAGGGAAAACCGAAGATTGTTTTTTTTTTTTTTTTTTTTACCATAAAGACAGTTACATTATTTATTAATCTCTGTATATGCTCTGTAAAATTTGTAAATCTTGATGTATGTAACTAAATATTGTAATATGTAAACTTTTTCGACGAAACTTGAAACATGTATGTCATGTCTATAAGTAAATAAACCTGGTGGTGGTGGCGGTGGCGGCGGTAGCGAAGTCAAAATAAAGTGTAATAAGATATATTAATATTACCTGAGTAATTGTGTATGAGGTAGAGGCAGGTAGAGGTTAATGGTTGAGAAGTTAGTTGAAGCAGCAAACAGACGCTGTGAACACAAACCACGCCATGTGTCAGATACTGTTAATTCTAACAAAATTGAAATAAAAGCAGTTATATCGCACCTGGGAAAACAAATATTACATCTGTCAATTTTTTACTGTAACTGGAACGTTGATACGATATGAACAATTGTATGTGGCCTTCTTAGATTTAATACATATGGCCCTGGATTGCGAATCAATGTAGTAATGTATAAATATACAAAGCTGCGATTCACCGAGTACCAACATAACCTTACAAGAGAAATAATGCGGACTGAATGAAGTCCATTCGTTGTTCACAAGCTATCTTTACTCAACCTGGAAACGAAGAGTTGCCTGAACTGAGGCCAGACCACTCAATCAAAAGTATTAAAAATCGGAATGGCAGGTCTTATTAATCCATATTGCCTTCACAAGTTTTATATTTGCTATATATATATATATATTTTTTTTTTCTGTTCTCCCTTTAAGTTATTTTCGTGCTTTAAATGGGCTCGCCAAAGCAATTTACCATGATTTACAAAGTTTATATTATAACGATGGTCAATAAGATCATTTCACAGCCTTGTAAATCTCTTAAAGTGATATGTAGCATAAAGTTCTGTGGTTTCTTCAATTCTAAACCAAGACTAAGCATTTACCATAAAACAAGCACCAAGCTGCAGAAATAGCGATGGAAGGATTAACAGATAGATAGATTCTGGTATTTTCACAGGTATGATATGTTTGTTCGTTCTTTTTTGGATACCAACCGTAGCAAAGCACTGGGAACATTGTTCACGACACACATTTCTGGTGCAGTAGTACTTTTATCATTATAGATTTATGGCGGGTGTTTGTGTTGCAGGATTCCTAAGTGAAATATCTGCTACAGAAACAATTACCTAGGCAATTTTATTGAAGTTACTTTTATTTCAAATTTTTTGTACGCGCTTTGAATTATGTTTTACCAGTTCATAGTGGTAGTTATGAAGCCTGGGACTTAAGCACTTACAGGATAGGAAGTCGCCAGAAAAGATGTGTATCATTGTATATGAGAGTCCCTAGTGGTTTGAAATCCGTGGTTCAAATCCCGCCTATGGCATTGAATTTTTCACTCTTAACTACCTATCCAAATTATCGCCTACACACGGCTAATGTGGAAGAGTAATTAATTTCCATAATTTATATGTCTATTCTATATTATAAACTTTTACTTTCTGTTTACTTGATCACTCCAGGAGGTAATTTTTAATCACAGAAGCAAGTAAAAGTACGAAAATTATACTGTTCTTGTGACAATTTGGCTAAGCAATTATTTTAAATTTCTTAATGCAATGCAGGCAGAGCTAAGCTTTGGTAGCATGCCTTTTATTTCCCTCCTAATGAGGCCATTTATTTATTTGGAGCCCTAGAAATTGTGTACCAGAATCTTTAAACGTTATTTTTGTATTGATTTGTTAATTCCATTCCCAGCTTTTCCTTTGATTTAAATTTAATAAAGCTTTTTTTATCATGCTTTAACCCTTTCACTGATATGGATGTTATATGACATCAATGTGTGTAGATGTCCTGTGCATACATTCATTTAATGCTTATTTAATGCCAGTTATTTTAATCTTTCTGTTTTACAATAAATTTAAGTAAGTTCTATAAGAGATAAAAACATAACCCTTAAAGGTTTCTATTTAAATGTTAGACGTCCAAACATTGATAAACCACAAGGACACATCTTCACATAAGCAGTAAATCATACTGGTTTCCTTGTGAACTCCTTTTTTGCCACAAATTTTTTTCTTGTGGGTGGTATCCACTTAGGAGAGTGTTTTCCCTCAAGTCTGAAGGATGCTGGAATGGTCGATTTCTTATCTCCAATATGAAGAGGCCTCTGAATGTTATAGTGCTTAATTAGGCTGTGAGCCATTGATACTTGTAAGTCCAGGTAAGTCATTGTCTTGCATGAGTTTAGAGTTGCGCATATTACTAAATGATTGTATATGGTTATAACTAGCTGGTGTAAAAATAATTTTTAACTGTTCTTCGTAAAGAGGGAAATATTTCAATACCAAATCTACTAGATTCCTGCCATCTATATTAGAAATGAAATGTGAAATGTGTAGTGTTTAACGCCCGCTTTTACTACATACGGCACCGCAGGCGGTGACACTGATGATACATGAGATGAAGATGGAGCACCGGTGGAATGAGATGGCGGGGGAAACCGGAGGTCCCGGAGAAAACCCGCCCCAACGCCGTGTTGTCCACCTATATTAGATCTGTTATTTTCCCCCCCAAAGAATAGAGCAGCCAACATCCCATCTGTAGAGAGCACAATGTCTAATGTAGGTTTACAAGTAACATATACACTGTCCACTTCCGAATTTCCCTCTTACAGTCTGATTTTTAAAAGAAGATACATGAAGGTCATCTGTTTCTCCATGTGGGTGCTGTAATGTTGCCCACCAGATCCGCTTTCTTTATCCTCTCAACACTCAAAACATAAATAAGGGTTAGAGTTATCTCACCTCAACAAAAATATGCACAGTTAATGTGTATTAGCCTACTTTAAAAACAGAAATAAGTGGCTCACACATTCACTCCATTGTGGCATCTTCACATGTGTGAGTTATTTTAAATAATTTGTGTAGGGTGAGGTTGCGTGTATCGCACCACGCCTAAATCGCACCATTTTCTCCAGAAACAGTGCTTCTGTCTGCATCCGCGATCTAGCGGCAGTTTTTGTAAGTTCTATACCTACATGCGCCTGTGCAGTAGTTTGGTGAGGTTGGCTGTGTTCGTTGTGTTGCAATATAAATCTGAATTTTTTTTTGTTCATATTTCCGCAGTTTTTCCAACAATCGTCTAAGCATCCTATCTATTGGTAAGTTATTCATCATATTCTTACTATATTTTTAAAGATAGTTGCTTCCTTTAGCTACATTTTTACAATAAAAACGTTTGTTAAACTGCACGCGGTTAGGAGTAGCGGGGTTGAAAGCATAAAATGGCCGCTTTGCCGAAATCGCACCATCATGGGTTGCTCAAATCGCACCGCCATTGCGCCATGTTACGAGAATTGATACTAACTATTATAACTCACTTGATTGCAGTTTGTGATGGCGGGGAAGAGAGAATATGGTAAGTGGACGGCAGAACATATGGAGCTGGCAATCAAGGATTACAGTGAGGGAAAAATCAGACTTAATCAAATCGTTACAAAGTACGAAATCCCTAAGAAAACATTCCTTAGGCATTACCGTGGCGAAGTGAGGAGAGGTTTTAAACGTCAGCCACATTCTTCAGTGAATGGGAGAGAAATAGCTCTGCCTGTAGAGGCTGAAAAAGAACTAGAAGAAGTTATTCTTAGTTTTGAGTCTGCACTAATGGGCCTAACTAGAGCAGAAGTGCGAAAACTGGCTTACAATATTTTAGATGCAAATCCGCATATTAAAAATCCCTTCAATCATGAAAGCAAGATGGCAGGTACTAAATGGTACTACTCCTTTATGAAGCGTCATCCTCATCTAAGTTTAGGACAACCAGAAAATGTTTCTGTTGCTAGAGCTAAAGGATTCTGCAAGCACAACGTAATGAATTTCTTTGATGCCCTACAAAAGATTATTGACGATAATGAGTTAAACGCTCTGAGAATCTATAATGTTGACGAAACAGGAATTTCAACAGTACAAAAGAAATCTCCCAAGATAGTTGGGGAAAAAGGAAAAGCCAGAGTTTGTCAACTAGCTACAGGAGAAAGAGGAGTAAATACCACAGCAGTTTGCTGTTGTAATGCAGTCGGTAATTTTGTACCCCCAATGCTAATTTTCAAAAGAATGAGATACTGCATAGATCTCAAAACTGGAGCACCCGAGGGCAGTCTAGTCGAGGTATCTGAAACAGGCTACATTAACTCCGACCTGTTTATAAAGTGGCTACGTCATTTTATAAAATTTGTTAAACCTTCTGTTGAAGAGAAAGTCTTGCTTGTGCTCGATGGTCATTCTACACATTCGAAAAACCTAGAGGCTATCAAACTGGCTAAAGAGAATGGCATCATTCTTCTGCAGCTACCAGCACACACTACTCATCGCTTGCAGCCTCTTGATGTGTCTTTCTTCAAACCTCTGCAGCTGTATTATGATGAAGCTGTAAGGAAACATCTGCGGAAAGAGGAGAGGGTCACTCAGTTCAGTGTGGCAGGTATTTTTGCTGAAGCCTATGCCAAAGCAGCTTGCATGTCTAATGCCATATCTGGGTTCAAAACCACTGGCATTTGGCCTCTTGATAGAAATGTGTTCAAAGACACAGACTTTGTTGCACTTCATCTAGCTCCAGCTTCCAACTCAATGGAAGGAACATCAGATGAGTTAATAGAACAAGCTGCCAATGTCGTGGATCCGGCATCAACTGTGGGCAGTTATCAAGAACTAGAAGAAGTAGACCTGGAAAGTAACAGGAATGCCAGGTGTCTTAAGGTTTCAGTGAAACAGATCAGTCCTTTGCCCCAGATCACCAGCAAGCAAGGGAAGCGTTTGTCAAAGGGTGCACATAAAGCAGAGGTGTTAACAGCAACGCCCTATAAACTACAACTGGAAGAGAAAAAAGAGGCTGCAAGTAAAAAGCTTGAGAAATTCAAGAGGAAACTCGCCGACAACTTCGAAAATCCTGACGCAGGAACAAGTGGAAATCAAGAAGGACGCCCAAGAAAGAAAGTTTGCCAGAAGAGGGTAGCATCAACCAAAAATAAAGAATCGTGGTTTTGCTTCATTTGTGAGGAGGATACGATTAAAAATATGGTTCAGTGCCAAACATGTGCAAAGTGGGTGCACGAAGAATGTTCTGGAAACTACAAAGAGGACGTCGTTTTCTTTTGTGACACTTGCCAGTTGTGACATATGACATTTTGACTTAAGCGACTGTTGTATCATTTGTCTGTTTAATTGTTTCATGTGTACTGTGTTGAATGTCAGTAGATTTAAAAGTTCAATTAAATGTTAAGTCAATTGAATTCAGTACTAATTAGCGAGGTGCGATTTTGGCAACTATAAGTGCGATTTTGGCAACAGTTTCCTAAATGGCACCAATTACAAGCAAATCCGTTTCAATGTTTAATTAATATTTCTAACAGATTTAAAAATTTGACAAAATATACAAAGCATGCTTACATACTGACAATTTCAATGGACAATATTTGCACTTACAATTCCATATATTTATAAAGTTATGTTGATGTTTCTATAAACTGGTGCGATTTAGGTCACCTTACCCTACTACTTAACTAATATTCCATAATAACCATTATTGTTGCTATGCATTGTAAGTTGACATTCCCACAAAATGCAGTAAATATTTCTCCATAGCAACACAAATTAGGTAATGCACTAAAATTCAGATTGATATAAATACAGAGTGCAAAAATTATGTGCAATACACATGTGGTAAGCATATAACGGAATCTCTAGAACTGAAAAGACTTGGTGCAAGCACCTCGTTTTTTCAAACCTTTCCTCGTTCCATATACATTAGTATTGCAATATACTATTATTAACGACTTTGTTAATTGACATGTTCATATCAAAGCTGCTGATATGCCGGAATTTTGACCCACAGGAATACTTTTATATGCAAACATATCTACTGACATTCGACTGTCGCTTTTGGATAAAAGGAATAAGCTGCTCATTGATACGGAGCAAACTCTCATCTTCGTGTTGCAAGAATTCTCTAAGAGAACAGACAAATTCCCTAACCGTAAGCTGATCTTTGCCTTGGGCCATAATTCCTCGGTCCACCTGTAATACTCTGCCACTACATCTGGCTTCCATAAAAACGTATTTTAATTGTTACACAGAAAAATGAAGCTAGTTACACAAATAAAAATATTTCTTAATTATAATCCACTCATCTTAAGAAGTTGATGCTAAGACTTCTTTCTTCTTTTTCAAATCTTTCGAAGGCATTTTGCATTCATCCTCAGTGAAACAAACTCTGTTGTTAAAAAAATCTTGGTTACCATGTTTTCTTATTGTATTTTAATTGTGTTTTAATAAAGTAGGCGCAAATTCTGTTTCCTGCATACAACTAGCGATAACAAGCTGAGGAGTATGTGATTCATCAGTATATCCGATCTGGCAACCTTTCTTTACGTTACCATAGCAGCGACTTTCCCTTCTTACCCTTCACGTCCCTTGCTTGATGACCTTCACATATCTTGTTTTAAAAACCAGACTGTAGGCTCTAAATTGCCTTTAGAGGTAACGGCTTCCTTCATTCTACTCACATATGTATCTGTTTCTGTAACAATGAGAGACACTAAATCATCAATAGGAAAATTGAGAATATTTGAGTTGATTAGTTGTACACCAGAAAATATGTCTATTTATCTATGCCTATACATCTATTGGTGTTCTAGTTATTTTGACCACTTCACAATGTTGATTCTTCATGAACACTGAAGGGGTCATTTTCTTCCTCACTGCTACCTATATCCTCAACACCTTCGTCATAATCTGAAAATGCAAACTAATTTATGTGTTACATTATTAGCATATGCATTGTTAATACTGAAATTTAAGAATTTCAAATGCGCTATTCAGTTAACTCCCAATAGCTAAAAGAAATCACTGTGTACCTATGAGTGAAAATAGCTGCATAGGGCTACCATAAACTTTGGTTGTGAAATGCTCTAAGAGGTACATACAGATGACAGAGGTTTCTTTCCAGCATGTGTGTGATACAACGTATATAATGATTATCACGTGGTGGCATAAACAGAAACTTAAAACCTTCAAGTGGAGAGTACTATGCTTATTCTCCTATATATACATATCTTTATATGCACACAAAACAAAATGATTCATAAGAAATCATTTTTGTTGGCTAAAACAGGTTATATTTCATGAATTTCCTTAAGAATTTGTTGTTACATTTCATTTCCAACAGAAGTTTCTCAAACATGATACATTTTATTTTGATATATGAGGTACGTCCAGAGAGTAAGTTCTGTCTGGTAATAAAATTAAATTGTGTACAGATACAGAAAAATTATTTATTGCACAAAATTCTGTAACTCTTAAACTACTTTTCCACATAACTGCCGAAATTTTGCAGGCATTTGTCATAGCGAGGCACAAGTTTTGGTATGCCTTCTTCATAGAAGTTAATGGCCTGTGTCATCAACCAGTTGGAAACATTTTCTTTCAGCTCTTTGTCATTGTTCAAGTGTTGACCGCCAAGGAAAGATTTCAGATGCAAAAGCAGATGAAAGTCATTAAGAGCAAGGTCAGGGCTATAGGGGGGGGATCAAACACATCCCAGCCAAATCCCTGTAGGATGTTTTTCGTCGCATTTGCAGTGTGTGGTCGTGCATTGTCGTGAATAAACACAACACCTTTTGACAGCATTCTTCAGCACTTATTCTGTACTGCACGGTGCAATTTCCTAAGTATCTCGCAATAAACATTTCCTTTATTGTTTGACCACGCAGTAAGAAATCAATGAGTAAGATGGCTTTCCTGTCCCAGAACACTGTGCACATCATTTTTCAAGGTGTCAAGATTTGTTTCGCCTTAGCCTTTGCTGGGGATGAGGTGTGCCTCCATTCCATTGATTGATGCTTACATTCAGGGGTGTCATAAAAAACCCAAGTTTCATCTCCTGTGACTACCTGTATCAGAAATTCTTCGCCGCCTTCATCATAACGAGTCAAAAACTGAAGTGCACTACCCATTCGTTGTGTTTTGAGGCGCTCACTAAGAATGTTTGGCACCCAACATGAGCAAAGTTTAAGAAATTTCAGTTTTTGGGTAACAATTTAATGAAATAGTGATCATGAGATTTGGGGAAATTCCATAGCAAGAGCGCTATTTGTAAACTTGCAGTTTTCCTGGATCTTGATATCAATCGCGTGAACCAGTTCTTCTGTAACCAAAGATGGATGCCCACTTTGTTCTTCATCGTGCACTTCACTACGTACTTCATTGAACTGTCGGACCCATCTTCTCACCATTGTATCACTCATTGCATTTTGTCTGTAAACATTGCAAATTTGCCGATAAACAAATGGTTTCTCTTTCCTAGCATTCAGAAAACGAATCACAGATCCGATTTCACAAGCAGCTGGATTTTCAATCAACACTGACATTGTAAACAAGCACAACAAAGTGTACATGGCTGACAGCGATCTCAGAATGGCGCACGTTTCTTCTCCCTGATACAGAACGTCTACCGCGCATGTGTGGAACTGTGATTGCAGCGCTGCAGCGGAGATATATTGAAACAAAACTTACTTTCTGTGATGCCCCTTGTATTTTTGTGTGTGTTTGTGCATGTTGATGTATCCCACAACTCAGAAGTTTGTCAAGAAATTTGGCTGTATATGCTGCAAATTTAAGACACGGGACCACTGGCTTTACTTCCCTTCCATAAGGAGCCAATCTACTTTGAGAACCAGATACTAATAGTTACCCTCAGAACAGAGAGGACCAATATTGCTATAAATGCAGTGCAAAGAAAGAAAAGAAAGAGTTTGTGCGTCCACAGATGTTCATGCAGGCATATATGTCTTGGAATACCAAAACTAAAAAGCAACAAAATTTTATTTCTTGACCATGCAAAGAGATCATAATTTCACATAATGATCAGGTTTTTGAATATTTGACAATCACTTAAAACCTATTGTAATCCCATATTTCCATACACTTACAAGAACATTACCATTTCTACAGATTTTTATTCCAGTTAACATAAAGTAGATAAGCCTTCTTAGTAATAGTTACTAGAAGAGTAGAGAAAGTCATATAAGTGTCCTATATACTGTTTGTGTGGTTAACAATATGTGAAAACTTAATATTGGCAATATTGTAACTTGTAAAAGATATGAGTAGCCATTTGTCAGGCTAAGTTAGAAAGATGTATCACACTATCACTTTGTGTCTGTTAATGGATGTTCTATTACTTGAACTGCTAAATCTTCTTTGATTTAAATATTGCGGCAAACCTTAAAGGCAATATCAAATACAGAAATATCATGGATAGAGTGAGTGAGTGAGTGTGTGGTGTTTTAGGGCCCGTCGACAACAAGGTCATTTGGGCCCGTATCATGGATAGAGTCAACTTGAAAATATTCAATGCCATGTCCGGGATTTGGACCACAGATCTCCTGGTTTCCATCCAGTTGTTAACATGCTGTTCTGACATTAAGTTTTCCAATTGACTCATATATTTTCCACGAAAGACCAGTAGGGACTCTTGCATCTGAGATACACCATTTGTGGCGACTTACTGTTGTGGGTGCTTGAGTCCCAGGCTTCATCATTTTAGTTAATTGATGGAGGTTGGTCATTCCCTCACACTAGCCGTATATAGGCTAAGGTCTTGGATAGATAGAGTCAGCTTGAAGTTGACTAGCCTATATACGGCTAATGTGAGGAAATGATTGGTTTCCACCAATTAACTTAAATAATAAGTTAAATGATGAAGCCTGGGACTCAGGTGCTTACAGTGGTGAGTCGGCATTGACGGTGTGTCTCGGATGCAAGTGTCCCTACTGGTTTACTGGCAAAGTATATGAGTCAATTGGAGAATTTAAGTCAGGACGGGTCCGCCTCAGTAGCGTAGATGGTAGCATGTCTGCCTTACATTCAAGAAGTCCCGAGTTCGAATCTCGGTTAGGGTCAGTTACCTGGATAAGGCTTTTTCCGGGATTTTCCCTTATCCTGAAAGACAAGTGTCGAGTAGTCCTAAGCTCCATGGATCCTGGATGCATTTGAGCATCATTTCACCAATTTCATTCATTGTCCGATATGACTTAACTTTCGAGGATGTAAATTACAAAAAAAGGTCAGGACGGCACATTGGCCATGGTAGCTCAATGGGTAAGTACAACTTCAGAGAAACCAGGAGATCCGTGTAGCTCAGTGGGTAAGAACAACTGGAGAGGAATCAGGAGATCCGTGGTTCGGGTCCCGGCCATGGCATTGAGTTTTTCAAGTTGACTCTTTCCATCCAAAACCTCAACGTATATATGGCTATTGTGAAGAAATGTTTCATTTCCACTAATTAAATAATAGAGATATGCTCCAGGTGCTTCATAGCTAATCTTTCTTACATTTAACCCTTTGACGCATGGTGGCTTCAGGTGTAACATTTCGCTTTATTCACCTTGAGTATTGTTTCACTGCAGTTCTTTTCTTATTATAATATTGTGCTGGCCTTTGTCAATTACACACACAAACTTATGGGACCTTTGAAACATTATATTTGAAAATTACATTGTAGTGTATTTTTTAGTACAAAAGGCAAAATCCAAGCAACTGCATTCAAATGATACCTCGTCAACATCCAAGCATGCCATTACACTGCTTATTTTACTTGAGCCCTCCCTGTCCTTTACCGCAGGCACATTTGACTGCATTTGCCAAGATTCGAACTCACGACGTTTAGCTTTGAATGGATGGTTAGTCCAAACGTATAGCTTTAACAATCATAGCTATTCGAATCGATTGTGTTGAAGCACCGCAGAAAGTGACATGAGAACTTGTTTAGCAAGTACAGCAAGACCAGCATTAGTAGCAAAATAATTTGTACAGCAAAGGCTTAATCTTTCAGATTATTTGCTCCACATGGCATAACAGTTAACTAAATAAAACTAACCTTAATACATAGCTTATTAGGAATATTTAATATCTGAGATTGCTTTAATCTTTATTTATAACGTTTTAAGCAGTTTAGGAGGTTTAATGTTGGTACAGTATCTCAGTAAGCTAGCTGGAGTGATAGTAGCATTGGCATAAACAGACAAGTATCTGTAGTGTGAGTCCTGGCCATATCTTTGAATTTCCTAAGTCCGATTCAGGTTTCGAAGATGTGCTATAACAGAGTACTGGTGTGTGGTGTAGTTTGTAATAAGTTTTCTTATTATCCCTCGGTGAGGCGACTTACCTTCCTCAGGATGGAGAACCGATGATCTCTTCAGTTTCCTTGTCACTGCAATGATGTAGACTTGGTTATCTGCCGGCAACTCCATCGATGAGCAATGAACTCTGTAATCTAGGGCCGTAGTGTGGTGCCAGCAACGGAATGGTGGATGGTGGCAACAAAATTGATTTAAAACACTGCTTCACTTTTTGAGAATTTATTTTCTCACTGAATGATTTCACAGCCGAAGTTTTAAAACATGATTTACAAACATCTTTCCTGTTTTTAAAGGCGTAGTGAATGCAACAGCTTGCCACTCATCATTTACGTATTCTCTTTTGCGACGCATACTCGACGAGTCTCTTTACTGATCGCTAATTCTTAGATAAAATTACTTCTGTAACTTGCAGGAACCTAGCAGTCCTCTTGCAATTTAATAGTGTGTCGGTGTCTGAGACGATATCTATAATGCATCTGACTACATCGAAAGAACCAGAAGGAATGAGACCTTTCACAAGTGAAGATGAAATCAAATTAAAATTTTTACTGAACTCGGATTGGTTCATTCTACAATGTCTTGTTGCTAAGGGACCAAAACTTGAATTTGATTGGCTTGACGTCAAAGGTTGAATTTCTGGACAGTTCCATAACTTGGAATGATAATAAACCTAGGCAATCTGTTGCGTCACAAACAAAGCCATCTTGGATTAACCTTTTCATTAATTTCAGAGGGCCATGTTTACATTACATTTCCATATATGGAAATTTTAACGAATTTCTTGAATTATCTGATAAATCAGCTTCAAAATGCCTCCATTCAGCATTTATGAGCTAATCATCTTCATAACATGTTTATCTCTTTTTGGTTCATAAATTCTAAATGTTGCCCCTGAATAAACAACATTTCTTTATAGACTTTGTTAACTTACATGTACATTCAAACTAACTAAAAATGTTACAATGAACACAACATATGTACAGATAACACTTACACAAATTGTGAAAAATGAGAACAAGTTTTAACATTGTCTACAAACAAAATAGATATAAATTTTTTTTATATGTAGTGATCTAAGAATTCAGATTTCAATTGTAATTTAGTGTAACTGTATTATTAATTATTATTATTATTATTATTATTATTATTATTATTATTATTATTATTATTATTATTATTATTATTATTATTATTATTATTATTATTATTATTATTATTATTATTATTACTACTACTACTACTATTATTATTATTAATTATTATTATTATTATTATTATTATTATTATCATCATCATCATTATCATCATTATCATTATTATTACTCTTTTTTGCAGTGTTATTTAATTTGGGTGTGTGTCTGGTCTCTTAAATGCCTTTAATAAAGATTTGTGATTGTTTTTCCATCTAAAGAAATTATTTCATATGTATGTTCCCCAAATTTATCCACGATTTTATAAGGCCCTTTATAGATTAAATTCATCCTCCAATATACTTTCCTTCCAGAATCTGAAAGATAAATGGTTTTGAGTAGAACTTCGGCACCTAATTGAGGATTCCAAATGGCTTTTCCTCTTTTAACTTTCTGTCTTCTCTTTTCCGCTTTATCTACTAACCTTTGATAAGCAAGTGTCATTTTTTCTTCTTCTGAAAGATGTTCATTTGATGGTTCGACAGTAGTAGGAATTTTTATCGCCATGGGTTTGGGTGGACGGCCTGTCATTAATTCATATGGTGTGAATTTAGTTGTGTTAAGTGTGTGATTAATTACATTTTCTATAATTTTGCAAAATTTAAACCATTTTGGTGGTAGAAATGGCACAAGATACGAAAGTAGAACCCAATATCTCTCAGTATTCGTTCACAAGGATTTCCTTGCGGGAAAAGAATTGTACAATTTTATGTTTTGGCTTCGGAGTGCTGAAGTAAATAATTTGCTCCTATGCACGGTAGCATTGTCTGATATAATGGACTTGATTTTTCCAAATTTTGGAATCCAATCGTTAGTTATTTTTGATACACAGGTTCTGCTCTTGATATTTTTCACAGGATAAATTTTCACAAATTTTGTGAATACATCAAGCATTACAAAAATATACTTATTGACTGGCGGGTATTTCTCCATGAGCATCAATTGCTACGAGCTCATTTTTATTTTCTCTTACGATTACCTGGGGCTCGTAATCGTATTTTACATTAAGAGGTTGAGCTTTCTGACATTGGGCACAGGAGGATATTAATTTACGTACTCTCCTGCCCAAATGTTTGATATATACCCTATCTTGGATAGCTAAGGAGGTTTTTTCACTTCCCGGATGTGCCAAGTTTTCGTGAAATGACATTATTACTTCCTCTTCGAGGATTTTGGGCACCATTACTTTCCATTTCTTTGGCACACCTGCATGGAGCTTGTACAATACTCCATCTTTCTTAGCTATTGTATTATTCGTTGCATTCTCTATTTCAGGTACTGCTCGTAACATTGGACCTAATGAGGTATCAGTGCTTTGAATTTCTGCAATATCTTGAACTTCTTTTCCAAATTCCTGTTCCAATTGAATTCTAGTTTATATATTTATATATTTCAACCTCATGATGTGGGTGGGAGAGCGTCTCAGGGATTTCATCTCCGATCTTCTGTCGGGATAACAGGTCACTAAAAATATTTTCTTTCCCTGGTATATGACATATCTCGATATCGTACAAAGTAATCTCTTGTATGTATCGAGATATCTTGGAACTAGTCAGTTTGCATTTCTTTATAAATGACAAACTTATGTGGTCACTATATATTATAATTTTAGTGTTATATACATATTGACGAAACTTTTGTAAAGCAAAGTAAATAGTGCCAATTTCCAATTCTGTGATGCATGCATTCGATTCTACCTTACTCAAGGTTCTCGCAGTGGCAATCACATGACTATTCCCTTCATGGTCAGTCTGTGTTAATACTGCTGCATAAGCATGAATACTTGCATCAGTATATATATATTATATGAATGTTTCTGTAATCGTCTTTCCAGGAGGATCGTGTTTTTAAATAAATCCTTTATTCTTTGGAAAGCCATTTGTTGTTCATCAGACCATTTCCAAACAGTATTTTTTCTTTAACAATTTCCTTAAAGGACCTAGTTCTTTGGCATAATTGATAACAAATTTGCTCTCATACTGTAAGATGCCTAGGAACCTTTTCAACTGTTTGGTGTTCTTAGGTGGAGGAATCATTTCTATAGCTTTTATTCGTTCTGGGTTTGGTACCATTCCTCTTTCAGAAATTATGTAACCTAAGAACTCAATTTCCTTGACTAGGAAATGGGATTTAGCCAAATTTATTGTCATTCCACTCTCCCTGAATTTGGAAAAAATATAGTTCAGATGCTCAATGTGCACATCAAACTCTTGATCATAAATAAAAAAAATCATCAATGTATTGTAATGCAAAATCATTTATATTGTCACCAAATATCTGGTATAATGCACGGAGTAAGGCGCTACCACTGGTAGATAACCCAAACCTGCAAGTCTTAAATTGATAGATTTTACCATCAAAATTGAAACCTGTATATTTTTGTACTGATTTGTCTAAAGGAATTTGCCAATAAGAAGAAACCAAATCGATTTTTGAGAAGTATTGGCCATGCCCCAGTTTAGAAAATAGTTCATCGATTCCCAGAGGTCTAAAATGATCAGGTTGTGTGAGGGCATTAATTTGTAGGGCATTAATAGTCATCCGAATTGACCCATCAGGTTTATGAACCCAACACAATGGATGTAAGTATGGGGAATCCGACACTTCTATAATCCCATCCTCCAGCATTTTATTGATAACATCTGTAGCTTGTCGGATCGATATTGGAACAGTTCTACTCTTATGTGAGTATGGGGCACCATCTGTAACCTTGAACATATGCGTATACTTGTTGCACAACCCAGGTTTCGAACTGAATGCATGACGATTTTTCAGGATACATGTCTTCAACTTTTCCTTCTGAGCCTCATTAAGATTATAGATACACTCTAACTTAGCTTTAAGGTTTTCATAGAACTGATTTTCTTCTTGTTGTCTATCTACCACTTCACTATTACTCACTTTTAAGCCATACAATTGATATTCGAGGCATTGCAGTTTCATACTTACGTCTGGAATTATATCCTCTGTCATCTCGTGTGTTTCTGAAATCTTGTGCCTCGCCCCTGTAATTATTTCTATAATTATCGATTGCTTGACCTCGGCCAAAGTTCACTCTGCCATTGGGTTGAACAGCTGATCTAGTTTTAACTGTATTGGAACACCACAGTGAAGCAAAAAATTATTAATTTTTAGATGAGTCGTATTTATTACACATCTGCTTCACTTTCGTACCTATTTTGAGGACATGTTTCGCAAATCATCGTTTGCATCTACGGCTCTTATGCGACTAAAGCTTGATCCAGCGGTGTGGGTAATTCTGGGGTTGCTGCTGCCATCTGTTGATTTAGTGATGAACTTAAATGTGGGATTCTCTTCTGGCAGGATTTCAAAGTTCATTAGTTGGTAATGAACTTTGAAATCCTGCCAGAAGAGAATCCCACATTTAAGTTCATCACTAAATCAACAGATGGCAGCAGCAACCCCAGAATTACCCACACCGCTGGATCAAGCTTTAGTCGCATAAGAGCCGTAGATGCAAACGATGATTTGCGAAACATGTCCTCAAAATAGGTACGAAAGTGAAGCAGATGTGTAATAAATATGACTCATCTAAAAATTAATAGCTGATCTAGTGTTCTCATTCGAATAATGAGCTTCGGTCGTATTATTATTTACATTAAGTTGGGTGTTATATGATTCAAAAGAAGAAAGTAATTCTATCACGTCAGAGAAATCCACAGGTCTTGCTACAATCAAATGATTTCTTACATGTGGAGGAAAATGCCTAATTCGTGTATTTACGATCTCAGTTTCCGACATTTCAGGATTTACCAATTTACTTTTATTTGCGAGTTTCAGGAAATACTCAGTCATTGAAGTACCTTTCTTTGCCTCGTATTTTCCTGTAGCCAGCTCGATTTTCACCCTATTTTGCCTTTCTGTTCCCCAAAATCGGTTCAGAAATAAAGTTCTAAATGTGTTAAGATAAGATAAGATACTTTTATTTATCCTTTGCATACAATGATTTAAAGGACACGTCAATTACAATTTTATATACATATATACATACATATTTTTATCTTTTTACACCTCTCTATACTTAAATTCTTCCAGACTATAGAATGCATTTGTTATTAAGAATGTTTTTATTGCCTTCAGTTTATATTCCATTTTATTAATTATTTTAATTTCTTCTAGTAACTTATTATATAGTTCTTTACCCATGCTTTTACTGCAGCGGTTGTTTAGAGTTCCCCTATACACTGATCTAAAATAGTCGTAATTATTTCTTAGAGTATAATTATGTATACCATGATTTTTTGGTTCTTCTTTTCCTTGTAAAATAATTTTTATTGTTTCATATATATATGCATGGAACAGTTAAAATACCAAACTCTTGAAACTTTAATTTGCATGTCTGTCTGCTATTTATTTTTGCCATTATTCGAATTGCTTTTTTTTGTAGTTTGAATACTTTTTTTACAACTGTTGCTGTGATGTTTCCCCATAAAGTTATCCCATATTTTATGTGCAAGTATATAAATGCATAGTATACTTGTTTTAAAGTTTCATAATCCATATTTTTTCCTACTTGTTTCATTATAAATATACCTTTATTTAACTTTTTAGTTATATGAGATATATATGGCTTCCAGTTTAATTGTTTGTCTATTATTACACCTAAAATTTTAGTGTGCTGAACTTCCGGTATTGTTTCACCATCTATTTTAATGTTTATATCATTTTTACTATAATTTCCTAATTCAAAATTTATCCATGCTGTTTTGTGTGCGTTTAGAATCATATTTAGGTTTAAATAGTGCTGTTTTATTATTTTAATTAATTTCATTGCTTTCTTTTCCACCTCCATTGCTGACTTGCCTCTAATTATTATTGTCATGTCATCTGCATATCCCATTCCCCAACCTCCATTTCTTAGTATTATTTCAAAAATATCATTCACATAAGCTAAAAATAAAAATGGTCCTAGTTTAGAACCCTGTGGTACTCCTTGTTTAACTGATTGAAAATATGATCTAACTTTCTTTATCATACCCGAGCCATTTCTATGGCTTATTTCCACACACTGTGTTCTGTTTTTCAAATATGACACTATCCACATTTGCGCTAATCCTCAAACCCCATGATTTTCTAATTTACTTGTAAGTATATCTATATCCACACAATCAAACGCTTTTGATAAATCTAAAAATATAGCTATTACTCGTTCATGGTTATTTAATGCATTAATTATAATACTATTTACTTTATTTATTGCATTTATTGTTGATTTCTTTTCTTGGAATCCAAATTGCCATTCTGATATTATGTTAAGTTTTTTAAAGTACATTTGTAATTGTTTTAGGAACACGCCCTCTATGATTTTTGAAAACGTGGAGCATAAAGTTACAGGCCTATAATTTACTACATTTGTCTTGCTTCCCTTTTGTTTATATAGTGGTCTTACAATTACTTCTTTCAGCCTATCTGGAAAAATGCCTTGAATTAATGAAGCATTTGTAATATGTGCCATTACTTTAGAAATCTCATGTTTAATATATTTTACAATTTTGTTAGAAAACTTGTCCAAACCCATTGATTTTTTAGGCTTAAGCTTATCAATTTCTTCTAAAATATTTTGCTCTGTTATTTCAAATACACCCATTGATTTTGTTTGACTAGGTGATGTTATTACATTAGCTACTTGATTTACTACTTGGGTATTGGATTTTGCTTGATTTGCGATATTTATATAATAACTGTTAAATTTATTACAAATCTCTCTAGGGTCGTTTATATCTTTATCATTTTCTTTTAATATTATATTTTCCATTTGCTTTGTTTTACTTTGGTTATGCATTTTATTTACCAGATTCCATATTGTTTTCGTCTTATTTTCTGCATTTGCTACCAGTATCCTGTTATACCTCATCTTTGCACTTTCACATACATCTCTAAAAATTCTATTATAATTTTCAATGTAATTGTATGATCTCTCCCCCATATTTGCATGCTTCAAAGAATTTAGAAATTTTACCCTCTCCCATGAAATTTTTATCCCTTTTGTCATCCATTTTTTTGTGTTATACCTTTTGCTCTTGACTTAATTTTAACCTTTTTCATTGGCATCTCACTGTTTAACCTCTTTTGTAGTATACTATTAAAACTTTCAAACTTATCATTTACATCTACAGTTTCATATACCTGTTCCCAGCTAACCTTAGATAAATAATCTTTTAGACTTTGTAAACTGCTTATATTTATTTTTCTTTTATATTCAAAATTATTCGGTAGTATATCTTTTTTAAGATTAACTTTTAATAACTGACCATAATGATCCCCTATTCCTGTGTTACTTACTTTAGTTTCCCATTTATTTTCCATTAAATTTATAAAAACATTGTCTATACAAGTTTTTGTTTGTTTAGTAATTCTTGTTGGTTCTTTTATACCAATTTTTAAATTCAGCCTAGTTAGGGTTTCAGTGAGCATAATTTTATCAAAATTTTCCTTATTAAAATCAATGTTTATGTCTCCCATGATGATTTTAATCCTATTTCCCGAAATCGAGCTTATAAAACTTTCTAGATTTGTACATTTCGTGTGAGGTTAGGGTTAACCTGAGCGATTCTAACGCATTCTTTTTCAGACTCCTTTTTACTATCATCATTCGAAACTCATTTGGAATTTGTTTAATACGAAAATATTCTTCCAGCTCTTTCAGGAAAATCTTTGGATTATCCCCAGATTCTTCATCAAACCATGGTGGACTGATATCGTTTAGAGAACAGTTAATATATTCATTTTGACCATGTGTGTGAATATGTGTGTGTGTGAGGGCATGCTGGGATTATTGCGGTAACAACTTACATCATTTTCTGGACTTACCAGATCACTACATTCACTCATAACATCACAAGGATTAGGATTTACATTTCCACTCTGGTCACCATCATTTACATTTTCAACTCTAACCATATCTTTAGCATTACTTATTTTATTGGCCTGTAATGCAATCACAACTTGTGTCAGTTTATTTACATTATCTTTTTCCTTTTCAAGATTTTCTGTGATTTCTTGTATTTGACTTATTGTTTGATCTTTTGACTTACTTACTTCACCAAGATTCAATTTGATTTCCTCTTGGTGAGATTTCACCTTTCTAATGATAGCAATTCTTTGATCTAATTTTTCCTCAAACGCATCTTTTTGCTTATCTACTATTTCAGTTTGTTTTTTTATGAATATTTCTAGTTCTTTATTCACCTCTAATTTGATTTCCTGTTTTACATTTTCCTGATCTAACCTAGCTTCATGAATCATATCTTTTAGTTCCTTAACCTCGACTTCAAATCTTTCCATGTTTTCCCTACACTCTCTCCTGCTTTCTCTCACTTCTTGAGCTAGTTCAGAACCTATTTCTGTCTTTAACTTCTGTGTTAGCTTAACCTCCAATTCATTTATATCTCTAGTATTCCTATCAATTTTCTCTGACAGATTTGTTTCTAAATTACTAATAGTCTGTGCAAAACTATCTTTTAAACCTGATTTTACATCGTTTAAATTAGCTTCCAAATTCCTTTCTAAACTTGACTTTACATCATTTAAACTAGCTTCCAAATTGTTTTCTAAACTTGATTTTACATCATTTAAACTAGCTTCCAAATTACATTCTAAACTTGATTTTACATCATTTAAACTAGCTTCCAAATTGTTTTCTAAACTTGATTTTACATCATTTAAACTAGCTTCCAAATTACATTCTAAACTTGATTTTACATAATTTAAACTAGCTTCCAAATTGCTTTCTAAACTTGATTTTACATCATTTAAACTAGCTTCTAACCCTGACTTTATATTATTCTCCATATTACCCATATCTTTTTTCATATTAGCCTCCATATTACCCATATCTTGTCTTAGATTTTTCATATTAGTCTCCATATTAACATAGTTGAGCGCCCTTATATCCATCCATCCATATTAGCATTCATATTAACCATCATTTCCGCTGACCTATCCAACGTCATCCCATTATCTTTAATTTTTCCTTCTTCCTCCATACTTTGCTTTTCAACCTCTTCCTCTACATTTCTATTTTTTTTTTTACTTACCTCCTTTCCATCCTCAATTTTTCTAACTATAGCATAAATTTACTATAAGAAATAAATATATTGTTTCTCTATCTGTCTTACTTGAAATTTGTAGTCTCCTATCTTCTCTCTTCTTTTATACGTACACTACATTTCCTTAGGTGCTCTTCTTTCCACTATTCACTGCACTTCCATCTGGGCCTATTCGAGCACTGCGATGGTCGCCATATTTGTAATAAGTTTTCTTATTATCCCTTGGTGAGGAAACTTACCTTCCTCAGGATGGAGAACCGATGATCTCTTCAGCTTCCATGTCACTGCGATGATGTAGACTTGGTTATCCGCCGGCAACTCCGTCGATGAGCAATGAACTCTGTAATCTAGGGCAGTAGTACGGCGCCAGCAACGGAATGTTGGATGGTGGCAACAAAATTGATTTAAAACACTGCTTCACTTTTTGAGAATTTATGTTCTCACTGAATTATTTCACAGCCGATGTTTTAAAACATGATTTACAAACATCTTTCCTGTTTTTAAAGGCGTAGTGAATGCAACAGCTTGCCACTCATCACTTACGTATTCTCTTTTGCGACACATACTCGACGAGTCTCTTTACTGATCTCTAATTCGTAGATAAAATTACTTCTGTAACTTGCCGGAACCTAGCAGTCCTCTTGCAATTTAATAGTGCGTCTGTGTCTGAGACGATATCTATAATGCGTCTGACTACATCGAAAGAACCAGAAGGAATGAGACCTTTCACAAGTGAAGACGAAATCAAATTAAAATTTTTACTGAACTCAGATTGGTTCATTCTACAATGTCTTGTTGCTAAGGGACCAAAACTTGAATTTGATTGGCTTGACGTCAAAGGTTGAATTTCTGGACAGTTCCATAACTTGGAATGATAATAAACCTAGGCAATCTGTTGCGTCACAAACACAGCCATCTTGGTTTAACCTTTTCATTAATTTCAGAGGGCCATGTTTGCATTACATTTCCATATATGGAAATTTTAACGAATTTCTTGAATTATCGGAAAAATCACCTTCAAGTTTGAGCAATTATTGATGGATTCAAAGAAGCTGATGGTTCAATTTATGCATATTTTATACTATTTATTGTTTTTCTTTACAGATTAGTTCCAGAAATTAAGAACAGCGTCCAGTTTTACAACTTTTTGAAATGGATAAGAGGACAGAAATCAAAGAAGAGGATCCTCTGGCAGACGACCAAGTCCCACAAAATGAGAGAGAGAGAGTTCACGACGTTCCACTTAACACAAGTATTGATACTGTACTTGTTGATACTGATTGTGACGTGACAGTCAAAACAGTAGTTAAATCAGAGATTCCTTTTATCAAGACCGAAACTGCGACGTCCAGTAACAACTGGGAGGAGCATAGGGAAAGAGAAATAGAACATCAGACTCTGTTCTCAGACTTTGGTTCACAGAATGAGGGAGAGTTTCTTCTAGAGAATCCTGTAATGGTGAATCTGAACCATAACAGTGATCAAATGCATAACAAACTAGAAATTAAAGAAGAACCTTGGTCTTTGGAAACAGAAACTTCATCAGTCTGTCATAATATTAAGGTAAGTTATATAGAAACTACTGCAGTTATTCTGAGGAATGTTTTGTAATAGTCGTCCCAATATATTCTGTGTTCTTGCAGAATATTTTAATTTGCTACACTTAAAATAAAAAGTAAAATTAATGGAAAATGAAGTCAAGAATTGATAAGCAACAGGCAATGTGATAAATCTTTAACCTTTAGAGAAATTTAACTCAAAACCAGTCTTTTTGTTTTCTCAAAACATATTACACCCATATGGTAAGATATTTTGATAAAACAGAACTGTATTTGAGTATACAACTGCGAAGTAATGTTATATTTATTTACAAAATAATAAATTTACAGAATTAATTACAAAAAAGGTTGACGTTGGTGACAGTTTAATGAGCCAGGATTCTAACCTTTGTTTCTTGAATGCTAATATGATTGTAACTAAACCTATACTGGTTGCCAAACTAGAATGTGATTGTCAGTTAGTAAGGACATAGAAGAACACTTTAAATAAATGGGAGGGGATGAGTACGTCATAACAGTTGTCATAATAACCATTAGAATGACCAATTATAGTCGAGAAGTTTCCATGACAATGTTAGACGCTAAACCTTGGTTGCCAATATACTAATATGTGCTTAGAATGATGTGCAGGCGAGTGAGTTACGCAAACGCTGCAGTAATCATAATATCTTAATATTTGTTTCTCTGCCGATAATGCTACATAAACAGAATGCCTTCACGTATATGTTACCGTTCTTATTTTATATACAACAGTTAGAGATCCTGTACTGGCAAGATCCTTTGCATTTTATTTGTGACAATTTGCCTTGGTTTAAGTGTGTGTGAGTTTGTATATCTGTGCATGTGTTATGATCATTCGCAATTGTGTTTCAATGAATGTTTAATTATGTCTAAAAAGAGTGACAAGCGAAAACCTGAACGTGCTCGGGAATCAAAACTATATTAGGTAAAGGTATTCCAATTAGAGGACAGACACAGGAAATAATACTTTCCAGGAGAGATTACTTCGAAGAGCAGAAATTGAAAGGGGAGTGTATTATTCCATTCTCTAAGATGCTTGATAGGACTTCACGTGCTGTAGGTATCAGTAAGAACATTGTGGCTAAGACTGGGAAAGAAAAGTATTTTAAAGAAGAAAGTCAAAGACAAGTGACGGAAGGAAATGTAATAAGTAAGAAATCACTAAATGTATACCTGAAATTAAAGACAGAATGGGGAAGGGAAACATATATAGACATATGTGATAGAAATGAGAGGGAGGATTTGGCTTGATTAAGGACAGGAGCAATATTGAGAGGGGGTTCACCAAAGGATTGCATTCTATGTGGAAAGAAAATAAGTTTAGAACATTATGTAGGGGAGTGTAAAGAAATTGAAAACTGGAGGAAATTAATATGGGATAAGAACTGGGATAATAAAGGGGCTTACATAGTAACAATAAAAATGCTTACGTGGAAAAGAGAGAAAAGATTAAGGGAGGTGGGTAAATTTGCTGACAAAGTCAAAGAGAAATGGTTGAGATGGGCGAGGAAATAAGAGTAGAGAAATGGAAGACACAATCAGAACATTAGGTCAAGTTCATATAAGGGCAAGGACAGAGGTTAATGGCCAGGGAGCCAACACCACTATCAGCCCGTAATATAAGCAGCAGACAAATTTGTACCTAGATTAGAATTGTAAAACTTGTAATGGAGATTGTAAGATATGGAAGTACAAATATTATTATTATTATTATTATTATTATTATTATTATTATTATTATTATTATTATTATTATTATTTATTATTATTATTATTATTATTATCATCATCATCATCATTATCATCATCATTATCATTGTCATCATCATTATCATTGTCATCATCATTATTATTATTACAAAATTTCGAAGATTATTAAAAATTGCCTTTACTCCTTCTACTGATGATGCAAAATAGTAATTGTAAATTAATAGCACATCAGCTATTGATGCGTTGATTGTGCATCACACAATGCGTCCATTTAAAATAATACTGATCTATGTGTGTCCTCTGTGAATGTTCCTTGCAGAAGACCTGGTTCTTGCAACAATTCCAACTTCTTTATTACGATGCCATGGCTACACAAATTCTAAACTTTTGTGTATCATTCTCATGGCCTGCTTTACTTTAAACTTATATTTTGAAAGAATTTAAACAACATAACATATCTGCTGCAACGTGTGCACTCTTAAAAGATAACTTTACTGAAGGCAAGATACAAAATGACACTACAGTGCAAGTATTGGTAGTGTTTTGTGTTTGTTGATATTTGCGTTATATCTATTTTGTGGTTATAACTTTTCTTAAAATATCCTGATAATGGGTGATTTCTAATCATCTTTTCACCTGGCTTGTTTCTTGAGGATATTTTGAACAAATGTATGTCATGTCTAAGTATATTATTGGTGCAGATGAACCCAATATGTTAACCTTTTCTTCCGTCCTGTTGTCTTGTCATTTGTTTAAGTCTTGTCCTAAATGCTTGACCATTTTAATCATACATTTTGATTTATTAAACCATTCTTTTGCTAGCTCTGAGTCCTCTAAACCAAACAATTAAATACTTTGTGCACTGCTTTGTTCCCTTACACCTCATTACATGATAATATATTGAATATTAATTTCAGTATAGCTTTTAACTATGTTAGGTAAGACATTTGACACTATTTAGGTAATTATGTGAAACTGTACATTTGAATTATTCTGTTACAGGAAGGGGACTTTGCTCCAGTAAGCTCTTCAAGGTAAGACTTGACTCTTTTCAATTACAAACCTTCAACCTTTTGTATTATGTTAACTTTTGTTTTACTTAACATTTTTACATCTTTTTATCATATATATTAATGACTTTCCTGTTTCAGTTTGTGACAAAAGGCTTACTCCATATCTTTATGCTGATTATTTAGCTATTAATTTGTATGATAAAGCTGAAAACACATTAAAACTTAAATTACCTATTGCAACTTCAGTGGTTAATGATTGGTGTAACACGAACAGTCTAAGTATAAACACAGGTAAAGCAACTGATATTTGGTGTAAATTTAACACTGGTGGTTCTAGTTCCTCTATAAAATTTTTAGGTATATATCGATTCAGACTTTGGCTGGTCAACACATATCAATTATACATAAAAAAGATCACAACAGGCATTTTCATTACACAAATGCTTTAGATGTCCTAAGAAAATGCTGTTAATTCTTCTTTCTAATGGAGATGGATTTTAGAAACAGATTGTTTATGTATAGTTGACTTATGATGAAAACAATCTGTTATTGAAATTGATTTCCATTAGAAAGAAGCATTAACATCATTTTCTTAAGATGAGTGAAGCCTTTTGTTGGAAATATTAATATGTAATATTCATTGCTTCACTGTAGCTAGCTTCATTTTCTACGCAATCAGGAATTCTCATGTTGAGAATTTTAAAGAACAGTGTTAACAAGAACGTTCTGATGAAGGTTTACTATGGTCATATTTAGTTGCATGCTAATTATGGTATACTTTTCTGGGGAAATCACTCTTTAGTAGCTAAGATATTTATCTTGCAAAAAGAGGTCCTTAAGATGGATAAATTTGTGGAGTTCATTCAAAAGAACATTGCAAACCACTTTTTATTCATTTAGATATTTTAACGTTGCCATGAATGTACGTGATGAATTGTCTTTTATATGTTAAAGAAAATCTTAATAGTTTTACACTTTGCTCTAATATACATAATTACTCTACATGTAACTGTTTTAATTATATATAAATAAATTTGGACACACTAAAATTCAGAATAATTTTATAGTTGTTTCAGTTAAATTATATAATTGTTTACCACAAAGACCAAGAAAGCTCCCTAAGTTTAAGTTTTAAAATGACTATATGCCATACATTGGTGGCAAGCCCATTGTATTGTGTAAATGACTTTTATAAAGTGGCTTGGTAAGTTTCAATTTATGACGTTGCTATAATGTAAGGTTTACGGCAATAAAGGCTATCTATCTCCCTATCTGACTATCACATTTATGGTTTAGTACATGTTTCATTGAGCTCTTGAGCTATACAAATGAATATACAGTAAAACTTGCTCTAACTGGAATCATATGGAACCAAAACAAGTTTCCAAGTTGGACAAGTTTCCTGATCATACAAAATAGAACAGATAATGGAAATGAAGGCCGAACTGACCTCATAAATGAAAGCAGCAAATGACAACCTTGCTGCAAAAACAGAAGCGACAAATAACAACTTGGCAGCGGAACTGAAACAGATGAAGACGGCTAACGATAACCTCACCGAGAAGATGGAAGCTACAAACAACAGCCTGACCGCAAAGGTGACCGAATTGACCACGGAGATGAAAGCGGCAAAAGAGGCCCTCTCCGCAAAGTTCGAAGAGCAGTTGACCGGCGTGAGGGGTGACGTCACGAAACTGGGCATGCGGATGGATCAAGTGGACGAGTGCGTCCAAGACCTGGCGAGCTGCTTTAACGAGCTGGAGGGAAAGACTGCCTACACTTTTGTCGGCGGGGTACGAGACACAGAGATTCGTCAGCGCCTAATGCTCGGCGACTACAAAACCATCCACGAGGCGCTAATGGCACCATTGAGGTGAGGATGGAGGTGGCCGAAGTGACAGCTACCCCAACTTCCAGAACAAGGAGTATCCACTATAATGGAGACCGAAGACCATTCAAGGGATGCCGGCAGAGACCTTGTGGCCTGAGCTGGGGGTGTGGACAGCCGGGACACCTGGAGAGAGACTGCCCACACCAGGAAGAGCAGCCGGAAAACGAGTAAAGGCCGACGTGGAGAGGGGCTGGTTGGCGCCATCAACACCATCCCCTCGAGTGACACTGCGCGCCATCAGCCGGCATATGGATGACAGCCTCATCGCGCACAGTAGGGTGAGAGGGAAGCTGTGCCACATGCTCGTAGACACCGGGGCAGCCGTGACCATCATCAGACCTGACGTGGTCAAGTGTTTGCCGACGAGGAAGCCGAGCCGACCATACCAACTTGTGACGGCATCGGCAGTCACCTTGCCTGTGGAGAAGGAGGCCTTGCTGAAGTTGACCTGGGGAAGGAGTGCCGTACGTCTGTTGGTGTTTGTCACGAAGGTGGCAGAGGAGGTGATACTGGGATTGGATGCCCTCAGGGGCCACGAGGCCACTGTTGACGTCGGCAAGAAGGTACTGTGGCTTAACTGAGAAGAGGTGATACTCCGGCAACCCGAAGAGCGTCTTGGAATTTGCAGGGTCATCTTGAAGGAAGGCGTGGTTGTCCCTGCGAGAAGCGAGGTGGTCACGACTGGAAGGCCAGCAGACGAAGAACATGATGCTGGACCAGAAGACGCCTGTGCACGGACTCTGTAGCCAGGACATTATTGCCGTGCTAAGAGGAGGTGCCAGTCAGGATGCTCAACCAGGCTGACACCGATCACGATGTCCAGGCCGGGACGGCGTTGGGGATGTGCGAGCCCGTGGTCAGCGTGACAGCAATCGACAAGACACAGGAGCTGGTGCCGACGCCACACCTGGGGCCCCGGCTTGAAGGCCTACTGGAGAGGGCGGCAACCACCTTACTGCTGAACAGCTCTAGAAAGTTTGATAACTGCTGAGACGATATCAGCGCGTCTTCAGCCAAGGCAATAGCGACTACGGCCGCATGGACAGAGTGCCCCATCACATCGACACCAGACACCCAGCCTATTCGGCAACCACCTAGATGCGTTCTGCTGGCAAAACAAGCGGCGGTACGAGACATGCTGGAGTACATGAAATCCAGGGGAGTTATTGAAGAGTCTGACAGCCCTTGGTGTTCTCCTGTAGTTCTGGTAACAAAGGAGAACGGCGAGCTACTCTTCTGCATGGACTACAGAAAGTTGAACGCTTTCAGCAGGAAGGATTGTTTCCCCTTACCCCGGATTGACGACACTTTAGCTGATGAACAGTGGTTCTCGACCTTGGACCTGAAGTCGGGCTATTGGCAGGTAGCTCTGTACCCAAGGGACAAGGAAAAACTGCATTCTCGACAGGCCAAGGGCTTTGGTAGTTCACAGTAATACCCTTTGGTCTCTGCAATGCGCCAGCTACCTTCCAATGCCTAATGGAGTCACTAATAAGAGGGTTAACTTATGACGCCTGCCTGCTATACCTGGACGACATCATCATCGTCAGTAAGGCCTTCGAAGACCATCTGGAAAACCTGAGCAAGGTACTACAGAGACTGCAGGCAACCAGCCTGAAGCTGAACGTGAAGTAGTGTCAGCTCTTCCGCAAGGAAGTGAACTACTTGGGCCAAATACTCTCAGCAACTGGAGTGGCCACAGACCCGGAGAAGACACAGGCTGTAAGAGATTGGCCCCACCCTAAGGATAAACGGGAGTTGTGCAGTTTCTTAGGGCTGTGCCGTTATTACCGCCGCTTCATAAAGGGGTTCTCCAACATCGCCAAGCCCCTCACCCATCAATCCAAAGTTGAAAGTTGTCTTCCCTCAGCTCTAACCTTTTCATTTGTTGCACTAGTTGGAACTTAAACTTACATTGCTCTATCAACAGGTTACCATTAATAAATATGCCTGAACCTTTCAACATTTTAGCTCGACCCAGCACATCATATGTGATTTGAGATGTAAATCTGGCAATAATTATCCTTCGACCTCTCTGTCTTCCCACTCAGTGGCCATCTGGAAATTCCAATCCCTGCAGTTTCATTCCTGGATTGTCTTCTAAAACCTCTGTCACTTCTTGGATAAGCCAGATCCATCTTCTTTCTTCAAGTCTCGAAAATTCTAAGCTCAATTTCCAAGACTTCTCTTCCATCTTACTTATTCTGTTTTTGATTGCTGCCATTTCAGTGTTCATACCCTGGATCTCCTGGTTAATTTCCTTAGTGGCTATGAACATTTTGTTACTTTAATATTCCTCCATTGTCTTAAAGATTGTTTCCAATGTACTTTGCTCTCCTGCAGGACCAGGATACATTTCAGTTTCACTGATTAACAGTCTTACCATTATAACAGCAATTCCAGAAAATATTTACATGAAAAATGAAGCTAGTGACAGTGGAGCAACAAATATTACACATATATAATTATTTGTAACAGAAACTTCACTTATCTTTAAAGAAAAATATGCAAATATGTCTTTGATATCCTCTTGATTTCCAGAAACAGCCAAATCTCTTAATTTTCTCCTTCCAAATAAGCCTACTCTAGCTCTGTATGTGCCTATGTCCACTGCCATTGCTGCCCACTCCCTTGTTGCACTACATCCTGGATTTACTACAGACCAGGAGTTGAGTGTCAGCATTGCTAGAAGGTGGGCGTGCGGGCGAGTAGTTGTGCAGAGGCGGCAAAAATGTCCGAAGGGTTATCAACTTACTGGGCGAGAATCGGGAGTTTGAGTGTGTAAAGCGAAGCCGGAAGGTCGGATAATATTCACTGTCCAGATTGGTACAGTATTATGTATAGCAATCCTTTTAGTAATAGGTAGCATAGAAATGAACCCTGGGCCTGTGTATTTAGTACAGATAATGGAGCTGATTGAGAGAACGGCGAAGCAGATTAGTGATAAAATGGACGAGAATACAGAGCAGTTAAAAATGGCCATGGTGAAGCAGAAAGAAGAAATGGAAAAACAACTGGGTGAGTGTAAAAGCAGAATTGACACGTTATACAAGAGGCTAGAATCCAACATGAGTAAGAAAAATTGTATTATCTTTGGAGTCACCGAAGAACATGACAGAAGTTTAGAAGATCTGGTGAAAGACTTAGTGGAAGGAAGACTGGGAATAAAGTTGCAAGGGTGGGAGGTAGAAGTCGCTTTCAGGCGGGGCAGAAGGGACAGGAATTCCAGGCCTATCCTAATTAAATGGACCATGATGAGCATAAAGAGAGAAGTATTGAAAAATGTTAGCAAGCTCAAAGGGCCGAATATTTACATTGAAGAAGACTACAAGGAAGAATGGGGTATAAAAGATGAATTTATTAGGAAGATGAAGGAAGCGAGCGAAGAAGGAAAAAGGGTGTTTATAAAAGGACTAAAGTTATACGTGGAAGGTGAGAATTTCAATCTTAGTGTGTCGAGAAATACCAGGACGTTGCAACGTTATGATTCAGCAGATGACGGAGGTCAACACACACAGGAATGTCTATTCAGCAGAGAGATACGCAGCGAGCATAGTGGAGGAATGACATCACGACCAGCAGTGCTAAATACTGAGCGGCTGGAAGAGGAGAAGGAAGGGGAGGAACAGTTGGTGGAGCAGGTGGCAGTGATAAAAAAATGAAACAGATGAGTGGTGACAAGTGTGAGTGGGATGTGGGGAAGGAGGGGAGTGGAAAGCCGAGTGAGGGGAGGCAGGGGTGTCAGATGGATCTAATGGAAGCAGAGAAGCATGCGAAAGAAAACGGACTGGAAATAGTGTCTATGCAAGGATGCAGCTTGTTTGAAGTACGTAAAAGCGCGAAGAGTATGAAAAAAGTGTTGTCTGTCCTAGGGTCACGAGACATAGAGGTATGTTAGACAAATTTAAAAACCGGGAGAAATAGGGATGGTGCTTACGGCTGGCTTTCTGGAATGTTGAGGAATGAAGTCCAAGATCATAGATGGAGAAATACAGCAGTTGTTAGGTGCATTGCACTTATTTGGAGTGGTAGAGACATGGTTGCAGGAAGGTAACTGGGTGTATGTGAAAGGTTTTAAATTTGTAGAGAAACCAGCCAAAAAGCTTTTTAAAAAGGGAACGGCATCAGTAGGTGTGGGTGTGTTTGTTAGAGACGATTTAGAAGATAAGCTAGAAATAATATCAGTGGACAGCAAGGCCAATAATGTGTTATGGGCAGTGATAAAGGTGAGGGGTTGTGATCTTTTAAAAATTGGAGTGGGGATTGTTTATAATCTGCCAGAGGCGTCTCACTTCCATGATAGAGGGTTCTATAAAATATTAAAAGCAGAGATGAAGAGAAGAATGGCAGATATAGAATTCATTATAATGGGAGATTTTAATGCCAGGATGGGAGAGCAGAGTAGTAGATATGACAAAAGATCTAGCAGGAGGATGTGAAACAGGGGTGATGATTCCTGGAAATAGTAGGGACAAGGTGATAAATAGTGAAGGGGGAAACTAATTAAATTTTGTGAAGAGAATAACTTGTTAATAGGAAATGGTTTGATTGGAGAAGATAAAGAGGGTGAATTCACATATTTTAATAGTTCTGGAGAAGGTGTCATAGACTATTTATTGTACAGCGAGGGTATGGAAGAGAGAATCACAAAGTTTAGGGTTGTAAACCAAGTAGTGAGTATTGGGCACTTCCCACTAGAGTTAGAAATAAGAAGGAAAGACCAAACAAAGAGACTAGATACATGTGTCATGTTAAAACATTTTAAAATATATAGGTGGAGGGGAGAGCTAGAGGAAAATTTTAAGGAGTTAGGAACAGGGGCAACTCAAATAATTGAGCATGGAATAGCACAGGCGGTAGGGAATAACGATAGCAGTAATGCAATAAAATTTCTGGAGCTTTATGTGAAAGGGCAGGGATAGGGATGGAGAGCAGGGAGGGAAAGGAGAGAGGTAGTGCAGACTGGTATGATGCAGAATGTAAACAGGCAAAGAAAGAAGTTTTCAAAGCGTTGGGGAGGTGGAGGGCATCTGAGAATGAACAAGAAATAGAATCCTTTTTGGCAAGCAAATGGGGGTATAAGTGTCTGCTTGAAGTAAAGAGGGAGGTGTGGAAAGAAATGATGTCAAACTCAGTTTGGAAAGCAATAACAAAGATAACAAGACATTTTGGGAGTTGGTCAGGAAGACTAATAGGAAAGGTGAGACAAAAAATGAGATTATGCCAAGTGAATGGCAGATGTATTTCAGAAATCTGATTGGGGAGGGGTGTATAGAAAGCAACTATAAGATGGAGGTAGGGCCAGGTGTATTTGACAATGAGATGTTAGATGGAGAATTTTCAACAATGGAAGTGCACAGGCAGCCTAAAAGGTTGAAAAAAGCAAAAGCAGTATGCATGGATGGAATTTCAGGGGCATTTTGGAAAATAAATGGGGATATGCAGAAAGGTTTGGACATAATTACACGAGTATTGAACGGTGTGAAAAATAGTCATGACACACCGGAAAGTTGGAAAACAAGTTTGATTGTGCCAATTTATAAAGGGAAAGGAGCAAAAAACAAACCCGAAAACTAAAGAGGAATAAGTCTATTGATATTGGGGAAAATATATACAGGGATATTAGCAGAAAGACTGGAACGTGGGGCAGAAGAGGAAGGGAAACTAACAGAGTTTCAATCAGGATTTAGGAAGAATAAAAAAACAATAGACAATGTGTTCATAATTAAGACAATCATTGACAATTATCTGGGTAGGGAGAAAAGGAAGGGAATATATGTTTTGTGCTGACTTTGAGAAATCATTTGACAGAATTAAGAGAGAGGCTAGCATGGAAACTAAGAAGCAAGGGAGTAAACGAAGAATGCATAAAGGAAATTCATAAAATCTATAAAGGAATATCATTTTGTATAAGGCAGGATCAAGAGAGTGTTATATGGAAGGGGTAGAGCACATAATAGGTTTAAGGCAGGGCTGCAAATTGAGTCCCATATTATTTAATTTGTTTATTGATGACATCCTGGAGAAGGTGGCGAAGAAGAATAATACACATAACCTGGTAATAGGCAAATTAGGAGATTCCAGGCTTATATGTAGATGACCTTGTGATAGGATCCATAACTATAATAGGACTGCAATAGGCAATTGATGAAGTGCAAAGATTTTGCCAGGGAATAAGAATAAATATTAATAAATCTAAGATTATGGTTTGTAAAAAGGGGCAAAATTAAAAATGAATAAGAAATGGTTCTCGAGGGGGAAAGAGCTTGAGGTAGTGAAGGAATTTGAATATTTGGGAGTAAGGCATAGTGTTGGGGAGTGGAGAGCACATGGTTGGAAAATAATTGCTAAGGGGAAGGCAGCTATGGTAGGATTGAGAACCTGTAAAGATAAGTTAGACATGCCGACAAAGTGGTTAGAGAGGCTATATGAGACAATGGTAGAGGCAAAAATTATATATGCAGTAGAGATTTGGGGAGGCTCAGATATGAGTAACAAGCTCGACAATATGTACAAGTTATACTGTAAAGAGGCTCTCGGATTGACAAGGACAGCTTCAAGTGAAGTTTCACTTCTTGAAATGGGGTGGACCAGGAGAAAAGGAATAATCTTGGAGGGAATAGTGACATTTTGGTTTAGTTGTTTGGGTAAGGAGGATGGAAATATTTTAAAGGTATGCATGGATCAGCAGAGAACATTAGTAAATAAGAATAGATGGTGGAAAGTGGTGGAGAGAACTATGGTCAAAATAGGAATGGAATGGGGGATATATGGAGGGTAGGTGCAGGAAATGAGTGAGGATTTTGGAAAAAGATAAGAACAAGAGTAAAAAGACATAGAAAGGCAAGAAATATGGGGAAGCATGGACAAAAGTTCATTGAAGTTTTACAGGATTTTGAAAAGGGACTGTGGAAGAGGTTATATAGACATCTGTAGTAAGAGTGAAAGGGAGGGATTAGCATGGATGAAAACAGGTGCAATATTTATGAAAGGATTAAGGTGGAATGAGGTAGGAATATGTGAATTATGTGGGGGGAAGAAAGTGTAGAGCATTACGTAGTAAGATGTGAAGGAGTTGAGAAGTGGAGGAAGGAGGCATGGGAGGAAGTTGAGGGTAAAATTGTCACAATAAGAATGCTGACAGGGAAGCAACGGAATAGGAATAAAAATGTAGGAAGGTTTCTTGGCAAAATGAAAGATAAATGGTTGAGGATAGTTAGAATCAAAAGTTATGAAGGGGGGGAGGGAAGGATTTTGCAGGGAAAAGTAAGGGACACAGGTAATCCCTCAGTGAAGCATAAGGCTGTTATGCCAAGGCTGAGGGGTGAAAGAAGGTAGTCACTCAATTCTTGTACATAGGTTAAGGAAGGGTAATATGTAAACAAAAAGGTTCTCTGTAACACATTTGTAAATAATTTTCTCATTATTTTCTATATCCTGCAGCTTTCCGTACACACAATCTTCCTGTTCAGCTGCTGGCTTAGCACTCCCCAATAGAGTAATACAATATGTAATACTAATAACACTAAAACAATATAAGAACATGAATTGTAATCTGTATTACAGGATTCTTGTGTTATTACCCCTATCTTTGATTGCCTTATATGGCACATGCTTTTTAGGCCACTGGGAAGGTCTGTTTGAATTGTCTGTTCACATTTGTTCTCTGCAATTTTTTTGCATTCTAGAACAGCTTCAACATCTTAGGAGAATTATTGTCTTGCCAATCTATGATATTATTTATTCATTTAATTGTTTCTTCAGCCTATTTAATTTTCCACTTCTCAGGGTTTTTTTTTCTCTTTATGTTTCCTTGTCATCTGTATTGTGGATTTCTATTACATCTGTTGCAAAAGTACAAGATTTACAGTAGCTCATCACTTATAGTGCGACACTTTACACTACATGAAATATTCCATGATTGAATTAAGTCAGTGCTGCTTCTGGATTTTCTTCAGCTTTGATGAATACAAATCATCTCCTGCCTGTTTTAAAGCACTTGTTGATTTTTTGGCTTTTAACTTCCTTACTGCTAGACCAATCCAATTCACAATCTAAAGACTGAAACTGACTATGCAGGAGCAAATGCACCTTCAGTTTCTAAAACAGTAAATATAAACCCATAATGGAACTTGAATATGTAAATAGCTCTCTAGTTCATGGGTTATCTGATGATAGTTGAACTAGCGATAACTAAGACAGTTTCGGCAAATAAATTTACCGAGAGAAACATGAGTCAGTTGGAGAATTTAAACTCTAGTTTGCATGTTGGCCATAGTAGCTCAAATGGTTAGAGCAGCTGGACGGAAACCAGAAGATCCCTGGTTCAAATCCCGCCTATGGCATTGAATTTTTCAGTCTGGCTCTATCCTTTCATAAGCCAGTTTTATCTCCAATATCTTGATTTGAATGAGTAGAGCCAAACTGAAAAATTCAATGCCATAGCCGGGATTTGAACCATGGATCTCCCGCTCTCCATGCGGTTGCTCTAACCAACTGAGCTACTGTGGCCAACATGCCGACATGACGTTAAATTCTCTGACTCTTATGTTTCCCGGTAGACCACTAGGGGTTCTTATTTGCTATGAGACACGCACCTTTGGTGAACCACATAGTGGTTTAACTATGAAGCCTGGACTTACAGCATAGTCAGTCGGTCGCCACATAAGGTGCATGTCTCATAGCATATGAGAACCCCTAGTGGTCTACCGGGAAATATACGAGTCAGTTGGAGAATTTGATGTCATGTCGGCATGTTGGCCATAGTAGCTCAGTTGGTCAGAGCATAGCACGGAGAGCGAGAGATCCGAGGTTGAAATCCTGACTATGGCATTGAATTTTTCAATCTGGCTCTACTCATCCAAACATAGGTCTGTCTGTTATTACCATATTATCATTTGAAAGATTAATAATATATTATTAATTTCAAGATATTGTGGATTAACAAAGTTAATTGGTTGTAGTGAACAACATATTTACTTTGCATGACTCTATTAGAGTTATCACTGATCTCTGCGCAGGTACTGACAGATACTGTTTTGAGATTTAATCGTCATTATCATACTAAATGATGCCAAGTGCTACAACATTTCAGATTATCCCCAGAAGGAGTTGCTGCTGCAAATATTGGAGATTCACCCTTGCTCCTGGTTGAAGTTCCAGCAAAAGGCACAAGCTTCTGCAATGGTATGGATCTCCTGGAATATGAATATATAACAGGCGATGTTGCACCTGCAATGGAGTATGTTCACTCCAATCAATATGGTAAATCTGGTGATGAGGCAGACACATATATACAACCTTTTAAACACATCAATTTGAATGATATGAGTAAAAGCGTGCAACTGTGCAGCATTTGTGAGAAGAGCTTTAGCTGTCTTATTGATTTGAAAGAACATATGCCCAATCATGAGGGTAAGAAAACATATAAGTGTAAAACTTGTAGCAAAACCTTCACTCGTTTGGATAATTTAAAGACACATAATTTAATTCATGAGGGTAAGAAGCCACATCAGTGTAAAACTTGTAGCAAAAACTTCGCTCGTTTAGATTATTTAAAGGAGCATAATTTAATTCATGAGGGTACGAAGCCACATCAGTGTCAGATTTGTGATAGGAGCTTTACTCAGTTGTCACATTTGAAAAGACACAATCTACTTCATGAGGGTAAGAAGCCACATCAATGTAAAATTTGTGATAGGAGGTTTGCTCGGTTGTCACATTTGAAAAGACATAATCTATGTCATGATGGTAAGAAGCCACATCAATGTAAAGTGTGTGATAGAAGTTTTACTTTGTTGTCAACTTTGAAAACCCACAGTTTAACTCACGAAGGTAAGAAGGTATACCAATGTAAAGTTTGTGATAAGAGCTTTACTCGGTTGTCAGGTTTGAAAAATCATAATTTAATTCATGAGGGTAAGAAGGCACACCAGTGTAAAGTTTGTGATAGAAGGTTTACTTTGTTGTCAACCTTGAAAACGCATTATTTTATTCATGAAGGTAAGAAGCCACATCAGTGTAAAATTTGTGATAGGAGCTTCACTCACTTGTCACGTTTGAAAAGACATAATTTATTTCATGAAGGTAAGAAGTCACACCAATGCAAAGTTTGTAATCAGAGCTTTACTCAGTTGTCAACCTTGAAATCACATTATTTAGTTCATGAGGGTAAGACGCCACACCAGTGTAAAGTGTGTAACAAGGGCTTTACTCATTTGTCAAAACTGAACAGGCATATCTTAATTCACGAAGGTCCGAAGCCATATCAGTGTAAAATTTGTGATTGGAGCTTCACTCAGCTGTCAAATTTGAAAAGACATAATTTAGTTCATGAGGGTAACCAGGCACTCTAACATAAGTTTGAGGAATTCATGAGGGTAAGAAGGACCACTAATCTATTTGAGAAGTTTGAACACCATTTTATTATTAGGAAGCTATACGTATGTAAAACTTCTAACAAGAACTATTGGTTTGGCACATTTGAAACTGCAATTTAATTCATGAGAGTATGAAGATATTGAAGCTAAGCCCTTAAAAAGATGTGTCAGTTGTCCACTTAGCAAACCAATCACTGGATTGATGAGGTTAAGAACTAGAGATTAATTTTGAATATTACCAGAAGTACTTCCAGGGATGCACTCTTTGCTTGATTTCAAGGGACCACTTTTGATTTCGTTCGAAATATCATTTTGCTGCTTAGTGGAGTTATGCACCATTGTATTGAGGATGGCTAGTCTATGCCACGTTGAGCTCCCAGGTTTGAATGTAGCTGGGTCACATTAAATACAATGAGGTACAGAATATCGAGATTTAACTATATTGGAACACCACAGTGAAGCGAAAAATTATTAAAAAATACGACTGATCTAAAATTTAATAAGGTACAGAATGTTGGGTAACTACTAGCTCTGGCATGTTTATTATTTTTAAATGCCATTTTCAGGTCATAAATATGCAGTACATAAAACCTTCCAAAAAGGAAAGAAGATTGAATTACTTTGTGTACCTACTCTTTTTCTATTTATATTTTGTAGGTAAGTTGGTAACTTCTCTGTATTGTAAGTTTAAATCTACAAGCATGATGATTTACAGTTTGGGCACTTCATACTAAATTGTGTATCAAGATTTAAATATAAAATTATGTTTTACGATCTGCTAAATCTAAGAAGAGTACATGTTAAGGAACTCGTCTGAATGGCATAATTATAAAAACCAAGTTGGTTAAATGTCAAACCTAGTATTTAAGTTCAGCAACTTACAATAAGATGGCACAAGGTTTCCAAGAAAATTGCCGCATCAGAGTATTTTAACATGGAAGATTTTATAAACCTTGAATATCTCAAAACTGGTTCTAAGAGTTTTTTACTAAAGTACCATATCTAAGTCATTTTCAGTGTATATTTGAATTTTCTGGAAATCTCAGAAATTCTTTTCATTCTAAGTGATGGCTAAACTGTAACAGATTAACTGAAACTTCCTATGAAAATGTGACTGTGGTTAATGCTCAGAATTTGATGACGTCTTTCTTTTTTCCTCCCAGCATATCGAGGCTAGATCTTTATTTAAGAGAATTTCATTTACAATCGGGGTTAAGGATTTAATGATGCGGTTCTTATCTCTTCCACCCGTATCACATCATCTTGCTTTACAATGGTATAACTGCTCATAAAACTAGAGAAAACGTCAATTACACATTTACTACTGACCTGTAAGGGCAATAGAGATGTCCATCTGGCAAATGAAGGAAAGCCTGCTACGTCCAAATGACTTCCAAAACCCTATCCGATGGATCTGTATATGAACGACAAGCGTATGCCCTCCACAATATAAGGTTAAAGAGGGAATGATTCAACTACTTTCATATAAAAAGAGTGCCTAAAAGAAACAGCTGAAGCCTGCTTAATAAACAATGTTGTCTCGTAAAGAGACCAGCTGAATGTTCCCCCGTTCTGATATCTGAGTGGGGACTGCACTTGGGGATGTCAACATACCACAGTAGAGTGCAGCACAATTAGGTGAAGAAAAAGTGCTCTGTGGATCTCATAAAACAACGTGGCAGAGGATGAAAACAGCGAGATTATACTTAGAACGCCTTGACGTGAAGGTGAGTCTTTTGTTTGATGTGTCAGAAAATTATTTGGAACCTAGGTTCGATTAAAGAGACAATCAAATGAGTTACGGCACATTGATTTACTCGGCCAAAAAGTATTGACCAGAATAAGATCCACTTAAAGTCAGGTTCATTATTGCTTATGATTTTGACAATGTCCTTGTCACTCATTCAGTTCCTAAAGGAAATCGTGTGAATGGTGCATAATCCAGTCACTTTATGGAACACAATTTAAGACCAACTGTGTGTCATTAAGGTCCAAATTTCTCATCTCATTGTGTTACATGATGGTGCTTACTCTCATTTCTGCACCTGTTGATAATGTACTTCGCACATTGAACTGGCAAATTCTGGAGTATCCTCCATACTCCACCTGAATTCTAAGAAACACATGTTCGCACTGACTGCCATCTCACTGTTGCAATTCTTGGAATTATCAAACATTCCTCCAACCTTTGTACACTGCTTCACCATTGGCACTAATTGCAAACTCCATTTTGCGCTTGGATTTCACGTTCATTTCTGGAAGCTTGGTTATACTTACATGGCATTTTTATTCTTAGTTAAGACACTGCACTGTACTGTACTCAACGTTAAACATTCAAGATTAGGTCATAGCCAAAAAGCAGCTAAAAGATCGGCCAAAGAAGACTCGAATAAAGAAATTAAATTCTCCTTTAAACACTGAAGCATTTTGAACCTATAAATGGTGATAAACGATGTGCAAAACAAACATTTAATCAAGAGTTGTTTCAACATAAAGTAAAAAATCCGAAAATGAATCATGGCAGCAGAGCGAGTAAACGACCTGCATACGAAGACATTAAAATATAGAAACGCCAAAGCACAAAATTGAAGCATTTTAATCCCTTAAATCGATGAAATAAAGCATCTAAATGCTCTCCTTTTCAAGTAATTTTTAAGAATAGTAGAAAACATGTTAGTAGATGAGCATCTGAACTTGCATTACAAAAACCAAACATTACTGAAATTTAAACCGATTGTCAAATTCAGGATAGTGACACAATATCTGAAAATATCAGGCTACCCTTTACGACTTCACGGATAGTAGCAACTGGATACATGTGAGGTACACAATTAGCTAAACGTAATAACGCGGACTTCACAACATATCCAAACGAAAAAGTAAAAAACAAGAGAGGCAGCGGTACTTGGAGAGATTCACGGAACAAAGAAACCATGAAATGTTGCAATACGTATACCGTTTGAAACTGCCAACCTAGGAAAAAATGGAGTTGAAATTAGAGATACTACAGCGGAAAGTGATACAGTTAATTCTGTTAATATTAATAGCTCCTATGACCATTATGTCGAAGAGTGTACTCTTGATATTAATACTAATAGCAGTGATACTTCAGTGCCTGCAGAAGTTGTAGATTCTGAGTACAATACATGTAGGTGGTCCTTCGCCCTGTGGCAAATCTACATTTCTGAAAAAAATTACAAGCTGATACTTTGTTCCAAAACCTAATTAAAGAGCTTATTGGTGTGATACGAGCGAATATCCACCAAATTTTGAGCACAAATTTCACAATATCACCTTTAACATCCATACGCATGAGGGAATACCCCAATTAGAAAATGTTAGACATGGTGATCTAATTGTGTTAGATGATCTAATGTACGAAGCCGAAAACAATGAGGTACAAAGCACAAAAAGACGTATAGCTGATTAGTGGTATTCATTGACGTTCAAGGAGCATATAATGTGTAGAGAGCAAATGTTATAAGAAATCTAGAAATATATGGAATTACCGGAAATATGCTAAGCTAGATTAGAAGAATTTTGAGCCCAAGTTGGGTAAATACATGTTTGAATGAGAAGTCGAATTTTAAAAGAAGAAAACTTGGTGCATCTCAGAGACCAATCAGCAGCTGTACATTATTTAGTGTATATGTAAACGATTTAGTGAACACATTAAAACATACTTAAAATGTTGAAGTTCGATTGCAGATAATTTAGCAATATAGACTAACAAAAAAGTTGTTAAAAGAGAGGCAAGTACATGAAGAATATATGAATAAAGCATTAGCCGTTCAAATATGGCAAGTGGGGAACATGATTATGAACAAAGGAAGAACTGTGCACTAATTTTTCTTACTTGAACATGATAAAACATCATTTAACCTATATACTAATATCAAACTTCAGAAGAGCTCTAATTCAAAGTAACAAACACAAGGTCTTCATCTGAGCTGTAGGAAAAGATCTAGACTCATTTGAAAAAACTCCAAACAAATCTCTCTGTAGTAACACAGAAGCAGTAACAGCTATACCCCTTACAGCTATGTAGTCTTTTACAAATAACCCACTCAAACAAGCAGATATAAAGAAACAAGAAATGAATACCTTCAGAAAAATTAAATCTTCACAGAGAGCTAAATGGATAGAAAATTATTCAGAAGCCACTTAAAAACACAAATTCCACCCACGCACGCCAAAATATTCTTAAGAACTTAGTTTTTTTGTAATTTACATCCAACGTTTAGCAATATCGGACGATAAATGAAATTGGTCAAATGAGTCTGGGGTCCATGGAGCTACCCGACATTCGCCTTGAAGGATAAGGGAAAACACCGGAAAAACCGTATCCAGGTAACTCACCCTAACCGAGATTCTTACTCGGGACCTTTTGAACGTCAGACTGACACGCTACCAAGGCGGGCTGAAGAAATTTAGATCCAAACATATCTACTACAGATGTGGAAATAATAAAGACCTACGAATATATTAGCAGACTATAATTCTATCAGAAAGAGAGAGCCCAGACATTTGAGATCATGAGCAGAATTGATAAATGAAAAATATCCAGATACAGAGTGGCTTAGGATACATACAGATGGGTCACACATTGAAGACAATGCCAGCACTCTAGCTCCTGCGGGAAAACATGAATAACTGAACAGAAATTCATGCTATTCCATTTAGCAGTCAACTGTGTAGACTCAATCTCTTCACAAAAGTTGGTTCTAGAGCAGTGATATTAACAAGAACATTAAACCAAGCATCCTCCACAAAATCTATTATCAATATAAAACAGATCGTTAAAGAAACTTATAACCAGAAAGAAATCCGTGATACTGCAGTGCGTTCCCTCACATGTGGGAATAGGTGGAAATGAAGCATCTGATCAACTAACAAGAAAAGGAACCCATATACAATCACAACAAAAAGCAATCGCATTAGAAACACTGAAGAGATTGTACAAGAAAGGAGGCAGTGACAACTTCAGAGTAACTATCGGCCATGACTGCCCTACCTGACAGAGAGTGACTGAACTCCAAATATCTGCTGACTAATTATAACTTTTAATGTAACCAATTATAATTATTTGGTTTCATATATGTATTAGTGGATTGACTTCCAAAATAAAGCCCTATGTAACAACAGATTTAGGAATAAATTGAACGAAGTGCAAACCTCTGCAGTTTGTTTCTGAAAAAATGCATCAAATAGAAAAAAACTGCTTATACAATAATCTTAGATGGCTCTAGGTGCTCACAGAACACCAGATATTTAAACATTTCAATATTGATTAATAACTTAAAACAGATAATTGCCTTTTACAATCCAGTATACTAGCTATCCCCAGTTTCGGTATGACATACTAAATCTGTTATGGTGACTTACTATCGTAAGTTACAAACGGTGTATCTCGGATGTGAGAGCCCCTAGTGGTCTACCGGGGAAATTTATGAGTCAAATGGAGAATATAATGTCAGGACGGCACGTTGGCCATGGTAGCTCAATGGGTTAGAGCGACTGGTTGGAAACTAGTAGATCATGGATTCAAATCCCGGCCATGGCATTAAATTTTTCATGTTGACTATCCATCAAAATTACATAGAAATTAAATTATACACATCAAATTTTAACAGAGAATCTGCATGCAAACAGCATGACTTCATGACTTCTACTATAAAAATATAACTATTTGTAACAAGAGCCTCACTTATCTTCATAGAAATTGATAGAAATTTCAAATAATTGTGGGATTGTGAATTTTTGAATATACGTTTACTTTATCAATTACATTCAATTTCATTGTTGTCAACATTATGGTCACTTTAAAATCTTGTATTTCAAAATACCTAATGAAATAAAGAAAAGCATTTAATAAAACTTAGTAATCCTATTTTACCTAGAATTTATGCTCTTCCTAAAATTCATAAACCTGGAAATAAAATGAGATCCATTGTAAACAGTCTAAATTGACCAACTTACAATTTGGCAAAATGGTTACATAAAAAATTCAGCAATTTTGATAAATTCAAAAGTTTAAATATTAGAAACTCTTTTGAACTAGTAAAAATGATCCACAATTTTGTATTATCTAAGACTGATAAAATAAAATTGAATCACACTGTTTTTCGCAGGACATGTTTCAAGATGATGGAGCAACAGCTCTTGAAACATGTCCTGCGAAAAATAGTGACAGTGAATCAATGTGTCAATATCTTCTCAATTAACTTTTATTTTAACTTCTGCCTCACTGTCTCTACACTTCTTTCAATTGTTATACTTTGACTTATAAAGTTGTTTCTTTTGATGTAACTGCCTTATTTCCTAGTATTCCTAGAGAATTTTTTTTATTCTTTTTGTTTTTAACATGGCTGAATTCAATAAATTTACAGCAGAACATAATAGTTGATTTTGTTAAACTTGCTAATTTTTACAATTCCTTTCGTGGAAGCTGTGAAAACAGTGTTGTAATAATAAATTAAATTTAAAGAGAGTCGAATAATGACAATAAACAACACTTTTAAATTTCCCTCCATTCTCAAATGGCCATTGATGGAGGCAAAGTCTCTGAAAAATGTTCTGGAAAAATTTAAAAGTAAGTGTTGTTTATTGTCATTGATCGACTCCCTTTAAATTTAATTAATTTACTCATTTCTGTTGGGTCAAAATTTCCAGTTTTAATGGTCCCATATTTTCAACAAACTTCTGGCTTAGTAATCGGTAATCCTCTTTCACCTTATTTTGCAGACCTTTTTATGACTTTTTTCGAAATCCAAATCACTAAAGCATTCTATTTAACTTTTAAAACTTGATATAGATATGTTGATGATATCTTAATTACATAAAATAAAACTTTTTACACAAATTTGCTGTTTTTAAGAATTTGATTTATAGATTAATAAATATATCCCTGAATAAAGATGAATTTGATAGAGAATATAAACATATTAATACTGTTTTAATTAATGGTTTTAATAGAAACTTAATATGCAAAAGGATTGAAAACTTTAAATATAAAAAAACTGTAAATGGTATTTCTACCCTTAAAAATAAAAGACTTATTATTTTAAAATTTAATTACGACCTTTGGGATAATAATTTTTTTTCAAAAGTTTTAAAGAATTTGCTATAACTTTGGTTCCTCAAAATAAATATAATATTGTCACCCAATTGTCAGAAGGCATGACCAATTGGAGCTGGGTGTGATACAGGAGGCATTCAGACCACGCCCACCCATTTATCTGTAGCGCTCACTGGAGGGGATTGTTAGAAGGGCGACACGAGCCCCGTACCATCTGTTTCCCCTCCCCCCTGACGTCTAGAACCATTGGGATGATTCTCCGACCCGCGAAACTTCCAGAAACAGCGATCTTCCTATATAAGGCTGCAGTGAATGAGTCAGGTCAGTTCTTGGCGAGCAGCCGTGAAGAGCGCCATGACAGAGAACGCACTGGAAGACTGCGTACGTGTATCAGAGTTGTCCGTAATTGTGAGTATGGAGTGGACCTGTGACAGACGAACTGTTGGATTGTAATTGTGTGCACTACGTAATTCTGTGTGATTGGCAAGGGTACCAACTGTAATTCGGAGGAAATAAAGAACATTTTGAGTTTGTGCAATTGGACTTTTAATTCTACGAACCCACAAATTCACAATATTAACAATTTACAACATATCTCTAAAAAGATAATGAAATTCCTGATAGTAAGAAATCTGGCATTTATCAATTTAATTGTTTAGATTGTGATAAGGTTGATATTTATTTATTTATTTTCAGTCCTAAAGTATGCACAAAACAGTGTTACATAGATCACGTCAGTTTGTAATACAAAATAATTACAATATAAAATAACACTATAGACATATGTTCTTAAGACTACATCAGTAATGTGATAAAAAATACAAGTTTATGAAATTAACCTAAATATTGATAATGTAAATCTGCGCACACTATTGTGTCGAAAACTCAACTATGCTTAAAATGTGATTAATTTCTTTTATGGATAATAAACTCATCATCATTATAAAAACAATGGGTTAACAAATACATTTTGAGCTCTTTCTTAAAAGTATTTCTGTTTATCAATGACTTCAGTTTTTTGGTAATATGTTGAAGTATTTTAATCCAGCATAAATAATACTTTTGTTTCCAAACTGGCCCCTATATGCTTGAAGACCATATTGCAATGACCAAACGTAATTTAGAAATAGGAATGAAAGAACATTTTCAAAATATTAGGTATAAACAGACTAATTAATTGGCTGTAGTAGATCATTTTTAGTCTTTTAACAATGAAATAAGTCCGTTTTTGTTAAATTATTAAAACAAATAGTGTAATAGATTTAATTGTGTTGTAAAAATACTTATTTATAGAAATCGCGTAATGAATTTTGAAATACCAACAATGGATTGTCTTTAAATTTGTTTTAGTTTTCCGAGTTCGGTAGTACTGGCAGGAATGTAGTGACCTTTAGTGTCTGTAACATTGACGGTGAAATTGAATTTCATAATGTAAACAAATGTTTACGAAATCGCAATCTCACTGTATTGAAATTTTTCATACTTTTTTTCCTCAAAGTTTTTGTTACAAATAATTATATTTTTGTAGTATTTGTTGCTTCACTGTTACTGACTTCATGTTTTACGTAATCATGAGCATGACTTCTTACCACCCATCCATTCCAGGATCATAGATAACACTGGCCCACCCTAGCAAAGGCAAACAATTGATCACTTGGTCCTCCATTCTTGTTGGCATCTTCTTTTCGGTGTGTATACCAACATGTCTTCTTTCTCTCTTTAGTTCCTGATGAAGACCATGGACTGTAATATGGCCAAGATCTCAAGTTTCATACATTCAAGAAGCCTGATTACCCATGATGTAGTTATTAGTAACATCCGCTGTTAAAGTTATCCAGTATACACCTGACAGGGAAACTATCACTACACTCACACTTGTATATTGTGACTTTGTGGGTTCGTGAAATAATAAAACGAGGTTACGAAACACAAAAGCTACACTTTATTCTCCTCGAAATACACTGTTCAACATTACAACATTGCTAGAACCTCAAAACTGTTCATTTTTCCAACTGTCAAACTACGCTCAACTGTCACTCACTTCCGGTAACGATCGGCCATCATTTTTCATCGGCTTCGCGAGTCTACCACCAGGGTGACACTGCTCTCTCCTCAAGGCTGGTCGTCCCGAACAGCGCCTTCGTAGCGCGCCAGGCGATCCAGGTGTACCACCATCTTTCCTCGGGGCACCTTCTGGATGCGGTAGATCACGTCGTTAATCCTCTTCACCACACGGTACGGTCCTTGCCATGACTGCTGAAGCTTCGGGCAGCGTCCCTTGGTCCGGGTCGGGCGGTACAACCAGACCAGGTCACCTTGCTGGAACCCTTGGCTGTTGGCTTGCCGGTTTTCATGCGGTCGCTCGCCTTCTGGATGTTCTGGCGAGTCATCTCGTGCATGTCATGGAGGTGGTCCACCAGGTTCTCCACATCCCTCAAGAGTGGCCCCAATTCTGCGTCCGCCAGCTGCTCCCTCCTCAGGCCTGCGCTATCTCAGCCATCCACAGGCATTGCCGTGACTACTCGAACTGCTGCGGCACGCTCCTCCTCCACTCTTGTGCATAGGCCGCACTCTTTTGGACAGGGTCTTCGGGACATAGCGTCCGCGTTACCGTGACTCTTCCCTCTGCGATGTTCCGAGGTGAAGTCGTACTCCTGCAGCCTCTGAACCCCACCTGCTGTCTGGCCTTCCGGTCGCGTCGTCACTATCACTTCGCTCCCCGTGGGGACAACCACGTCTTCGCTCAAGACGACCCTGCCAATTCTAAGGCGCTCTTCAGTTTGACGGAGTATAACCTCTTCTCCGTTGAGCCGTAGGACCTTCCTGCCGACGTCGACCGTCGCCTCGTGGCTCCTGAGGGCATCCAGTCCCAGAATCACCTCCTCAGTCACCTTCGCGACGAACACCCACAGACGCACGGCACTCCGTCCCAAGTTCAGCTCCAGCAGGGCCTCCTTCTCCACAGGCAAGGTGTCGCCCGATGCCAACACAAGCTGGTATGGTCGGCTCGGCTTCCTCGTCGGCAAACCCTTCGCCACGTCAGGTCTGATGATGGTCACGGCCGCCCCAGTGTTCACTAGCACGCGGCACGGCTTTCCTCCTACCCAGCCGTCCGCGATGAGGCAGTCATCCATACGCCAGCTGACGGCGCGCAACGTCACTTGAGGGGATGGTGGTAATGGCGCCGAGGTGTCCCTCTCCACGCCGGCCCTTACTCGTTTTCCGGCCGCTCTTCCTGGTGTGGGCAGTTTCTCCGCAGGTGTCCGGGCTGTCCATACCGCCAACACAGGCCACTAGTTGTTCGCCGGCGTCCTTCAGCTGGTCTTCTGTCTCCGGCGAAGCGGACACTCCTCGTTCTCGACGTCGGGATAGATGCTACCTTGGCCGCCTCCATCCTTAACGCCGCTGTCAGCGCCTCATGGATGGATTTATAATCGCCGAGCATTAGGCGCTGACGAATCTCTGTGTCCCGTACCCCGTCGACAAAGTTGTAGGCGGCTTCCCGGGATACGAACTCCAGTGGCAGGTCAACCAGGGCCTTGCTAGCTAGCTGCTCAATCGCTATGGTAACTCCTGCTGCGTCTCCCCCGGCTGCTGTGACCTTGCCTTTAGTTGGCTGCGGTACGCTGCGGCTAAGCGGTGGTTGCCGAAACGATTCTCCAGGGCCTCCCAGATGTCCTTGGGCACCGCCGTTGTCTGCACCGCGTTTAGGATTTCCGCGGCCCGTCCCTGGAGGCTGGCTATTAACTGTGTGGCCTCCTCCGGTGACCATCTGTTGTGCTTGGCCACTGTGTCGAACTGGCGGCGGAAGACCTCGAATGTTGACGCGCCGTCATATTTCGGAGGTTTGACGCGCGCCGATGTTGTGTCGCGTCCCGGTGTGTCAGCCTTCAAATCCTTCAGTCTCCTGCCGACGACGTCCTCCACCTTGGCGTTCAGGGACTTGACGCTGCTGTCGGCCTTTCCCTCCAGGTTGTTTACGCGGTTCGCGAGGTCTTCGACGTCTTCAACCATGGCGTTCAGGGACTTGGCGTTATTGTCGGCCTTTTCCTCTAGGTCATTGAAGCGGTTCGCCAGGTCCTCGACGTGCTCGTCCACTTGGGCCATCCGCTTGCCTAGCTCCGTCACCTCATCCCTCACGCCGGCCAACTGCTCCTCAAATTTGGCGGCGAGGACCTCGTTCGCCTCCTTCATTTCCGTGGCCAGACTGTCGTTCGCTGCCTTCATTTCTGTGGTGAATTCGGTCTTTATTTCTTTCAACTTTGCGGCCAGGTTGTTATTTGCCGCTTCTGTTTTTGTTGTTAACTCGTTCATCTTCGCGGCCAAGTTGTTATTTGCCGCTTCCGACTTCGCTGTTAATTCGTTCATCTTCTGCAAAAGCATTTCCAATGCCGATTCCATGGCCATAATGTTCGGTGATGTTGTTGTCCCGCTTCCTGACACCAGTTGCGACTTTGTGGGTTCGTGAAATAATAAAACGGGGTTACGAAACACAAAAGCTACACTTTATTCTCCTTGAAATACACTGTTCAACATTACAAAATTGCTAGAACCTCAAAACTGTTTATTTTTCCAACTCTCAAACTACGCTCAACTGTTTCTCACTTCCGGTAACGATCGGCCATCATTTTTCATCGGCTTCGCGAGTCTACCACCAGGGTGACAATATGCTTGAGAGCTTGGTGGCATCATCTCTCAGTATGGAGTATAGCTAGAAGTACCCAAAAATGAGTTCAAAATTTCTAGGAACATATAGGCATAATAACACAGCATTGTATGGCAGGGGTTGTTTACCCCTCATGGGCAGTGATCTACACATGGCATGCATAAGGAGCACTGTCCCTCACACAGGCCACAGAGCTGACAAGAAATGTCCAGCAGCTACTTGCAAGTGGTTGCATGTTCACACTTTCCAGGCTTCAGTTTTGGGTGTTGTGGTTCTTCTCCACAGCAGATGTTTTGTGCACATGGTTTATATACAGCAGACATTATACCATCAAATTTTCAGGTGTATAGCAATGTGATTACACTGGTACTTAGCTGTGGGTGTTTCTTTTGTATTATGTGATTTCAAAAGGTGTTATACACTGAATTTGTTATGTGAAACCAAAGTAATGCTGTGTTCTTTGTATATTTTCTGAAAAAGATGTGTATCTCTAGGGAGGTATGTACATTTTCTATATGAAAATTTATACTAATTGGTAAAAGAGTATTTAGCTGTCTGCAGCTCTGTTGTCTTTTGATTTTATCAGTTTTGTTTTTCACAAATTCAGCACTGAGAACATTGCATAGTGCAATGTGAACTATGTGGTTGTACTCTTTGTTTTATATGTAACTTCAATTGTTTGTAATATTAATGTAGAAAAAGTCATGTGGATGCATTATTCGATTAAGTACAGAGGTGTTTATCCATCTTTACTAAACATTAGTTTGACCAGTACTCTACATTTTAATCAAGATTTTTATTTCTGGTGTGTTTAACTTCATGTGTCAACTCATTGTTTTATATATAACTTACATGTTTGAAACATTAATGTTGGCAAAGTCACGTGAATGCATACTGAGATTGTACTAAATACCGAGTAACACAAATGTAGGTTTTGATTTATGTTTACTAAACATTAGTTTGCCCAGCTCTCTTTTCTTTACCCTAGATCTCTGTGTAATTTTGTTTCTATAACTTTTAATGTCAATTTACAAATTAACAAAATCTGGTGGTTTATGTTGCAGGTGGTAGTTAATGTTGTGAATTTTTCTGTTACAGGATGGGGACTTCGCTGCAGTAAAACCACCAAGGTAAAATATGGCTCTTCTCTAATATATTTGCTTCTTTATCAGTACATATTTTATTTTGACTACAATTACATATTAAACATTTACAAAATATGACAGCACTCAGCTTTACGTTTGAGCAGTTACTTGTTACATCAACAGAAACAGAATGATGTTAGTTATATGCAAATATTGTTTCTTTAGAAGCGCCTTTCAAAGATTTGTGGACTAAGGTTTGTTTTGCAGATATTTATACATCAAGGTGAGCTCATATCTGTAGATTTAGTGTTATATATATCAACCTCTATAATGAACTGCTGATAGCTTAATGATATTTATCAAACAACTTTAATTTGCATCTAGACAGGAAGTTCTCTGTGATTATCCAAATGTAATTTGTGGAGATTGAATAATGATAATTTTGTGGCTGTTTATTGAGAAAAACGTAATGATGGGATTCTATTTCTCAGCTTTTTATAAATTAAATATGCAAAGACATCTTTTGTAATTTTATTTATTATATCTTTTAATTTTTATCAACAAATTTCAAGGTAGTAGTAGTAGTAATTTATTTCCTTTTACATCAACAAATGGAAATACAAAATCAAGATTACAATTATAAATCCATACTGAAATATGCCATATATTCCTAAATCCTGAAAATCCTATCATGTTATCATGTCGCCCACCATTGAATAGTAATTCAGTCCCCATACACCTAACCCTAGGTTTTTGTGTAATGGAGGCCCTCTGCTCCTTTTTACACATTTTGCCATTTCACCTATCCCAGTCTACATTTTTCTCTTAATTGTTCTTAGCCATCTCTCTTTAACTTTCCCTTAATAATTCCGTATATTTCTCCTTTTACTGATAACATTTTTCTAATTACTACTACTACATTTATGTAGCCAAGCCTGCTCTCTCCATATCTTTGTTTGACTACAATTTAATATACAATGGAAATCTGCATTCTCTTCTCCACACAATGGACATTTATCTAGGCTCCCTCTCTTGACCTATACCTTTCAAGTTTCTCACTCCTGTTCTCGCCCAAGCAAAACCTTCTCGCCCTAACTTACTGCATATATCTATATATCCTTCCCTCCCTCAGGTTGGTTTTTATTTCTCTATATAATCTCAGTGAGCTTTTGTCACTTGTATTGGCAAAAATGTTTTGTCTGTCAATATCTTCTAATCTTAGCTTAACCTCTTTCCAGAAACCTCTATACCCATACTCTGCATTTATCCAAGAATGACCCATACCTATCTGCTTCAACAAGCACATACATTTTATGTGCCCAAGACCCACCCCAGTTACTTCTCTTTTGAATATGAAAACATTCTTTAATTATATTGCCATCTTCCAAGTTAGTGTTTCTGTATAAATATTTCATTGCCCTTGACATTTTAATTTTACTAGAATGTCTGCCTAGTTCTAATTGTGCTGCCCATTAGGTGATGCTATTGGTAATCCCAATATGTATTTACAAAAGGATCTATGCACTCTATCAGTCTCTCTCCAAGCCTCATCTATTCCCCATACCTCTGATCCATGTAACATTCTATTTTATACTACTGCCATATAAATCCTCTCCAACCATTTGACATTTATATCTGGCAGTTTACTGTAGCATGATCTTATCACTCTCATGGCCATTTTACCTTTTGCCACATACATCTTTATTTGTTCTTTCCAGCTGCCATCTGAACTCAACCTTGTAAGCAAATAATCAAATCTCCTTACTACCTCTATTTCTCTTCTGTTAACCTCCCATTTCTCATCCTTACGCAACCTGTAGCCTTTTTTGAAGACCATAATCTTTGTTTTGTTTTCATTCACTTTCAAACCCCATTTATTGCAATAAGAATTGGCTGCCTCGATTGCTCTTCTCAGCCCTCCACTTGATATGGACCCAACTACTAGGTCATCTGCAAACAGTAGCCCCGGTATTTCTTTATTATTAATTTCAAGGTATACAGAGTCATTAAATTCAATAACTGTTACAGCTGACCTAGGCACTTTCGAATGCAAATTTGTGTTGAAGTCGAAATGTATCTTGTCTCTGTTGAGAAACTGTAATAAAGGGTTCCTCAGGTAGAGCACACAGCATTTCATTGCTATGTGACCTTGCTGGATTTTACTACTTCTGGGTGCTGTTGTGTATTCCACACTGCAGTATGTACCACCCTACATGAACAAGTGCTTGACTCTAGAGCAACACATTGTCATGTCTTAAAGTTATAAATGGGAATCATCAAGCCATGTTTGCACAGAGTATATTCAAATGTTCTCTGGTAAAGGGCCTCCTTCCATATTTACAATTCACAAGATTGTAAAGAAATTTAAAACCACTGGTTCTGTGGGGGAATACAAGGTAATAACGTGTTAACAGAGGAAAAGTTAGATCAAATAGGCACATGCTTGGAACTTCAAAAAATTCATCTCAAAATTAGCACAACATATAGGAATTTCAGTCTTCTGCGTAGAGCAACTAAATTATTAAAACTAAAGCCATATAAGTGTCCAGGTGTCTTTTAAAACAAGGTGACCCAGTATCATAATTGCATTATGGTTTCCTTCAGTAGTAAATAATGAGCTACAGTGCCTGCTCTTTTACAATCATAGTTCCATCTCAATGGTCATGTCAACACTCATAACAATCAGTATTGCACTTCTGAAAATCAACATTGCATTCAAGAAATCCGTCATTATGATCAGAAAGTTGAGGTCTGGTTGTTAGCGTTAGATGTATAGCCAATCCAATATTCTACAAGCAGACTGTAAATGCAGAGAGGTACCGAAATGACATTTGACTACATTTTATCATCAACTGACAGAAGAGAAGTCATTTGGGTGGTTTCAACAAGATTCTGCTACTACCCATACAGGAGAGGAGTCCATAAAGAAATTAGGGAAGTGTTATTAGGATTAGTGCTGGTTTATGACCTTCTTGCTCCTCCAGTCTAACAGCATGTGATTTTCACTTGTGAGGTAACTGAAAAGACAAAGTTTATGAGACAAATCCTCATACATTGAAAGAACTAAAACGAAAAAATTACAAAATGAAGAACAGTAAAGTTTTCTTCCGGGCTTGTAGGCCGTGGTCCAGTAGAATTTGAATATCCCAACGTTTTGCCAAGAACTGTGCTTGGCATCTTGAAGAGGCATGCATGTGAAAGCTCGAATGACTCAATAGCGGCTGGCACGCTCTTATCCAGCTGAGTGCTCATTGGTCCGGGTCTCGGAGGGCTATCTCATTAGTTTATATTTTGTTCTTTTTTCCAGGAATGGCTTCCAAGTCTTGTGTATGTGGAGGGTTTGTTCCTTATGATTGAAATTTTTCAGGTGTTTCAAAATTTCTATTACTTGCCGTTGTAGGCAGGCATGATAGCTGATGAATGATGATAGGGGCTGCATGTCTTTGTAACTCATATCATGGCCAAATAATGCATGATCTGCTGTGCTGAATTTGTTCTTTTAACTTAGTAGTAATGCTGGTCATGCCGCTGTAAACCTGTCAACAGCTAGAAGGAATTTTGTATACTTCTGCTGATGAGTGGGCGCCCCATTTGTCTTTCGCTGAACTTAATAACTGTTTTATTTTCAATGTTGGTATGTAAATAGTATTGATGTTGCGGGTTCGTAATAATTTTCCTATTCGGTGAAATACAGCTTAGCAGGCAAGTTTTACATTCATTTTGAATCTTATAAATTGTGTTGCTGTAAGCAAAGATGCATAGATAGTTAAGGACTTGCACATTTAAATTGTACTATCCTTAGTGTAATGCAAGGCTAAAAGCTTTCGCTAGCATTTTTAATCATAGCTTCACAGGTAATCAGCCGTGTCAATGTTAAAAATATCAAGCTTTCAGCCATTCCAAACTCAGTGGCCATTTGCAGGAACTGAATGAAAAAGCCATCCAGCTGTTAATCCACTATTAACATGAAGCAGATAGAAAAAGAGGTTCTGTAAGAATAGTTGAAGTAGCTCACATAAATGAGATTGTGTAACATTCTATCCTTGAAGCAATCCATGGTAAATATGTAATGTGCTGAGCATTTTCCATTCATATTTAGTAATCTGTCAGAAAGATTTTATCTCTGTTGACTGTTACTGCATTTTTGTAAAGACAATATTTTCCTGCAAGCTTAACAAACTGTAGGATTAATTTGTATAGTTAAAGCAAAGGTGAAAGTTTGTGTTTCTTATTGCATCACCATGTATGCTTAAATGGCCAGAAAAATCTGATTCAGTTTAACATTAAACTAATTTTTATTTGAAAGGTTTATTAATAAAAACATTATGATGTAATGGACAGAGGCAGTACTGTTTGAAGAATTTGTAACTACAGTGGAGGATTTTCACCAAAAAGCTTTTGTTTTCAGATTATGCTCAGAAGCCGTTTTTGCTGATACCAATGAAGATTCATCATCAGTCTGTGTGGCAGGCTCATGAAAAAACACAAGATACAGCTATAGGAATGGTCCTGATTGTGGAAATCAACAAAGTAATGTTATAACAACACCACCTGTTGAAAAACATGTTAACTCATATCTGTCTAGTGAATTTAGGGGTGAAGATAACAGTTACATTAGGGCTTTATCAATACAGACAGGTAAAATAGCTCACAACAGTAATATGTGTGAGAAAAACTTTACTAGACTGAGCAATTTGAAGAGGCATAATCAGATCCATGAGGGTGTTGAATCACATTGATGTGGAATTTGAGAAGACATTTACAGATTTGAGCAATTTGAAAAGGCATAATTTGATACACGAGGGTAAAAAGCCTCACAAATGCCATATTTGTGGGAAGAGGTTTACTCAGATGGTAAGTTTGAAATCACATATTTTGATCCACGAGGGTAAAAATCTTTCAAATGTGAAATTTATGAGAAGAGGTTTACCCAACTGTCACACTTGAAATCACACACTGTGACCCATGAGGGTAATAAGGCTTATAAAAGTGAAATTTGTGAGATGTCAAGTTTGAAATCGCATAATTTGATCCACAAGGGTAATAAATCTTACAAATGTGAAATTTGTGAGAAGAGGTTTACCCACTTGTCAGGTTTGAAATCACATACTTTAATTCATAAGGGTAAAAAGGTTAATTAGATGTCCAATTTGTCAGAAATTGGTTTTGTTCTTTTGCTAACGTTTCAAATAGCATAATCAGATCCAGGAGGGTAAAAAGCTTTCAAGTGTTCAATTCATGAGAACAGGTTTACTTGTCACAATTGAAGTCACTTACCATACTCCATGAAGGTAAATAAACCTCACAAACATGAAATTTGTGAGAAGAGCTTTACTCTGTTGTTAGGCTTGAAATTACATAGTTTTGTCCATGAGAGTAAGAAAAACATTGCAAATGTGAAATGTATGACACAAGGTTTACTTATTTCAGAGTTTTGAGAAAAAACAACTTGATACATCAGAATAAGAAATGTCACTCATATTTGAAAATGCATAATTTGATACACAAGACTATATAATTACACAAATGTGAAACTTATAACATGAGAACTGCTTGTCTGGATGATTTGAAAACATGTAATTTTACACACATGTAAAAAAAGTATCAAAACTATGAAATTTGTAAGGAGAGTTGTTGACTTTCAGATACCATAACCTGATATATGAGGGTGAGAGAGTTTCACTCATTTGTCAACTTTGAATAAGCATAATTGTATATTTTAATATATGGCCACGAAATGTGAACTTAGTGAAGACAGGCTTTGTTAATTGTGATGTACATTGCAATAAGCATGCAAATTGTATGGGTGAAACATTGGGCTTAGTATTGTAATGCTGCAGACTCAAGAGAGCTTTGCTAGTGTACAGAAGAGAGGTACGATTTGATAATAAACAGTATTTGAATCAGTTATCTTTATGTACACATTGTTACTTACAGACATGATGCTGATATGCCAAACACTAATGACGACCAGTATCACAGTAGTTCCACTTACTGAATGACTGAACTCAACTACAACCCCCCTAACTGGTCATGCGTTAAAATACTTATTTCCCCCATCCAGGGAGACTTTTGAACTTTACTGCATTGTGCCTGTTATTGGCCAGAACATTCTGGGGCTAAATCACCCCACAAGCAACTTCTGACAGATTTGCATTTCAGAGGGGTGAGAAGCCTTTGGAAATCAAACAAAAGGTCAGCCAGATGCCTTGCATACAAAAGAAGTCAGCCAGGTACATCTCTCTCAAGAAATACAAAAATATGTTTAACCTAAGTTGACAAATCCCTTTAGCTGCCACATCTTGTCGGCCTGCCGTAGAGTTGACGTCCTCGTCAACCGAAAAGGAAATTCTCTACAGTTAGCATCATAAGGGAACTGAATAGAGAGCCTGAAAAGATAAAAACATATATACAATACAGTAATGGCCCACCTCGGTAGTGTAGATGGTAGCATGTCTTTCTCACGTTCATGAGGTCCCGAGTTCGAATCTCGGTCAGGGTGAGCTACCTGGATAAGGTTTTTCCCAGGGTTTTCCATTATTCTAAAAGACAAATGTTGGGTAACAACTCTAAGCTCCATGAACTCTGAGCCCATTTGAGCATCATTTCACCCATTCCATTCATTGTCCAATATGACAATAATAAAGGATGTAAGGTACAAAAAAGTACAGTAATGAAAAGATCACAATGGTAAATACTATAGTAACGATATCACTGATGTTGATTCGTACTGTCTCTGAAAATCATTTTGTAGTGTGCTTTATTAACAAGAGTTTTAACACAAATTATAATGCACTGTATGATAACACCATGTATGCAAAGAGAGTCCCTGAGCCATGTGAAAGTACAATGTTGAAGGTAGTTCTGTAGACACGCAACACTGAAGGACTCCATTTACAAACTACTGTCAGCACTGAATCCCCCAGGCAATAGCTATAGCACTGCTGAGAGTTCATGGGTGTATGCAATGGCACAATGTGTTTGGGTGTCTATTGCTGGATTCGCAAAGAGTGTATGTAGCTGGCAGAGGACATAGACCATTGCTGCCAAAGCTGTTCAAATGTGGTTGGTACATGTGTCTTGAAGAGCTGATTGATCTCCATCAGAGCCGATGAGGGTGGGCCCCTACCCTCAATGGTGTGGCCCTGGTTGCAGCTGAAAACAATGTCAGCCACAGGATGGTGACTGTCATGCTAGGTCACCCAAGGCGGGAATTGCAGGTGTGCCAGTTGGGTTAGCTGATGACAGGTAATGATGCAGGAGTCTCAGGCGCTGCAAATGCTGGAAATCTGAAGATATGTGTAGCTTGTGTCCACGGCTGTTGGAAGTGTATTGCACAGAGAACTGCCATAAAAGTTGTACAGCAGTATCTGACACATCACCACACAGTAATGCAGGCTCCTGAACATAAAACAAAATGAAACAGAAAATACACAAAGAACAGCAACATAAAAGCTATAGAAAATATATAATTCACAAATGAGAATACCAAAGTATGGATTATTAAGCTACAGCACAAAATTATGAGATTAGGACTCACCACATAAAAGAATAAAATTTTACGATAAAAGAAAAGTGAATAGTACAATATACACATGGTAAGCATCAGAATACATTAACAATGGCCACAATGAGTAATGATGATCACAAAATGGGTAAGCAGCAGTCACGACACTGATGATAAATGAGCAGTCATGGTAGCTACCAAAAGGAGGAAGGGGATGGCCAGTAAAATTGGTAGGACATGTTGAAAGGATTCCCAAAAGAGTACAAAAAGATATCATCTAAATATGGTACCAGACACTTGAACTCAGGTGAGTAATCATGCAAACAGAAAAGCGTGAGTTGTGCAAGTTGACATGCAGAATTATAAGACCCCAATTGTACAGTATGCAGAAAGACCAAATGCAAGCTAACAAGAAGCCATGAAATGGCGACAGTCATCACATTGTTGAGTGGACTGGAGAGCTCTCACCAAATGCAACAGTGTGATTCATTATATAGAATAAAAAGAAGTATTTCAGAAAGTGGAGTGCCATTGTTACTAAAATTAGGCAAACGAGTCAACCTTGTATATACTTTTCTCCACTTACAAGTTTTTTGATGAAGACTAGTTTCTGGGAACCTCTTCCCCATGTCAGTTCTGTGTTGACTCAGAACTCGTCAACCACAGAACTGACGATAGAGAAGAGGTTCACAGAAACTAGTCTTCATCAATAAACTTGTAAGTGGAGAAAAGTATATACAAGGTTGACTCATTTGCTAATTTTAGTAAGTGTGAATCATGTCTTAGGAGTGCATAATCAGAAAAAAAACAAAGACCATCTAGAAGCAACAGATATATTATAAAAACAAATATAGAGTAGAAGAAAATACAACAGGTCATAGACTAAAACTGTATTAAAGCAACTTATCATATTCAGTAAGGACACAATGGCCAACCTATTGAAAACGCTTTCTTCCATACCATGGGTACATAACAGCACATCCCAAGGTAAACAAAACTGCAAACTATTGAATAGGTCTATTTATTTCTAGTATTTACCTAGAACACATTTTGTTAGGATCTTCCAAACATAATCAGCTGCTGTCGACTGTTGGCTTCATTGTAAATTTGTGCAACATTACACACTAGCAAAATAGTTTAAAACAAAGGAAGAAAATGTGTATAAGTTGAAAGGGTGTTTGAGGTTACGAGTGATAAGGGAATACACAAGGTACACTGTTGCAACAAATACAGCCGATAAGGTCCGGATGGGTCATAATAGGGACAGATATGTGACACATGTACAGACTGTTCCTTAGCTCAAGGTGCATTTGGTTGATGTATAACATAAGTTACAGGAGTCAGCTGTTGGACAATTTCAAGAGAATCAAAGTACCTGTGAAGGAGTTTGGTGCACTTACCTTTCATTCTAACGGGTGCAACAATTTTAACAAGCTGACTAACATCGCAGGTAACATCTGTTTTTCATATCTTAATTTTTTCCTTACCCGCTGCTGACTGATGTTATGAATAGCTAGCTTCGGGGCCCTTTGGATGCCCTGCAAAGTTTTACGGACAAATAAACTATTAGAAGTGGCCTGAAGTTGTACCTGATTGGGTAAAGCTGGCTCTCGATCACACATAAAAAAAGTGATAATTCAGTGGTTTCCTGTACTGAGGAGTTGTGGGAGAAAACAATGTAAGACAAAATGGTATCCCAGTTTCTCTGATTATCATCAACAAAGTGACTTAACATCTTAAGTAACGCCTGGTTAAATCGTTCGGTCAACCCATTACAAGATGGATGATGCACTAGTAAAGGTATGGGAGACAGGCCGTGATTTCAACAGTTCTTGAGTTACTTCACTTAAAAAGACAGCACCACAGTCAGAGAGCAGGTGTGCAGGTGTGCAAGATGAACTTGGTCACATGTGGTATAAAGGCCACTATTAATGTGACACATTCAACCCATTGGCTAGTATGTTTGATGCACACAATAATGTGCCTATTTCCACCACTGGAGCGAGGGAGTGGACCAACATCTAACCTCCATCATTTCCCAAAAGCAGTTACAGGAATTGGTTCTGTAGTCCTGTGGGTTTTTTGGTTTAGAGGACCTTTACAAGTTTGACCCCTTCAAAGGGCAAGTTTTCACAAAATGTTCAATGTCTTTATTCATGCCCACACAATAGTACCTAGAGTGGATTTACCTAAAGGTTTTGGAGAAGTCAAGATGCCCTGAGAGAGAATGCTCATGTGAAGAGGATAAAAGTTAATGTTTCAAACTCTCCGGAAAGAGCAAAAATTGAAGTAGACCAGAAGAGCCAGCATTTTTGTGATACAGTACATTTGACTTTACCACATATGAAGCAGCTTCCGGAGCTTAGGAGGGGCATCAAGGTTACCTTCTAAGGTTTCTATAAGAGGAAGCAAGGCAGGGTCAGCCCTCAGCTTTTCAGTAACCTCAAAAGGTGATAAAAGACAAATAATCAGCTTATCCAACTGTTCCACTTGGTGTTCCCTAAGTTGTAAGACGGGGAAGCAAGCCAAAGTATCTGCATTCTGCTGTTTCATATCAGATTTGTAGTATAGTGTAGACGAACTCCTGTAGTTTAAAACTCCAGCAAACCAATCTATCTGTGAGGTCTTTGAGGTTATTTCAATAACATAGGGAATGATGGTCCGAAATAATATGCACTTTATAATCATAGACATAAGCCCTGAAATGTTAGGCTGAACAAAATTGCGAGCAGTTCCAGCTTGAGGACACTGTTATTGCTTTAACTCTTAGAAAGGGTGTGGGAAGCACAGGCAACAGGTCTAAGAATGCCATTAACAAGTTGCAGTAAATTGCAAACTGTACCAACACCACTAGCATCAGTATGTCATCCTGTATAGGCTCCAGGAGTATAGTGAGCTAATACCGGGGCAGATGATAGTTTGCAAGTTTGAAAGGCTTGCTCTTTATCAGTACCCCATACAAACTCCTGATGTTTCTTAGTGAGTTGAGTAAGAGGACGGGCAATTTTTGCATAGTCCTTTACAAACTTGCAGTAGAAGCTAAAAAGTAAGATTAAGAGTACCAGTACTCTTTGAAGGTCCCTAACATTCTTGGGTGGTGATAATTGTTGAACAACCATAATTTTCTCAGAGTTGGGGGAGATATCTTCATGAGAAACTTAAAAAACCAGAAGTTAATTTTATTCATTGCAAAGAAACATTTAGCGGCTTTGAGTTTGAAATTAAAAAGTTCTAGCCTTTTGAATGCAGCTTCCAGGTTGTCTAACAGTTGGTTGAAGGACTTCGTGAAGACCCCAATGTCATCTATGCATGCAAAGGCCAGCTTAAATATTAGGTCACCGAGTAACTTGTCAGCACAGGAACCAAAGAATTTGGGGGCATTGGCCAGACCAAAGCTGAACCTTTGGAATTTATATTGGGCAGTGCAAGTGACAAATGAAGTATACTTCTTAGAGTTCTCATGAATGGGTACCTAGAAGTATGCTGAAAGGTGGTGGAGGCTACAGAACCAAGTGGCCTCATGTAGATAGTTTAATAGGTCATCAGTAATGGGCATTGCGAAAGCTGATGTAATTGTTACAGAGTTAAGCTTCCTGTAGTCAACACAGAGGTGAGTAGAGCCATCTTTCTTTTTAACTAAAACTACAGGTGAGGACCAAGGGAGCTGCAATTCTGAAATAATTCCAGCATCCTTCATTTCCTGAACCTGATGGTCAATAATTTCCTTTAGCTTATGTGAGAACCTATTTGAACGCTGTTTAATAGGTGTGGGATCAGAGATATTAATTTCAAATTTAGCAACATTAGTGGTACCAAGATCTTGCAAAGATGTAGCAAACACATACTTAAGAAGTAATGCATGAAGTTTCTCCTTTTGTGTTTCTGTAAAGTTATTAATGTTGAAGTCAATTTGGGTGTCCTCAGAGCAGTGACATCCTGTGGTGAAATTGAGTTGCTTTGCACAAAAGCAACATCCTGGACAATGGCAAGGACGGTGCATGAGAACAGGGTTTTAGACGCAACAGAATTATTGTGTACTGGGATCACATATTCATTAGTGAGTGTGCAAACTACATGAGGAATGACAATTTGTTTTTATGCATAATGCTCCGGACAGGTTACAACATGAAATCATGGTTAATTTTGCTAGATAGCTGAACAACGACATGATATACTCAACCAGGTGGAATGCAGACATCATTTTTTATGAAAACCTTATTAACAAAGTTAACTTCATCAATATCGTCAACAAGGTTAATAGCAATATCAACAAAATTGGGGCATTAGTCCTCAAGATGGGAATGTGACAGATATCACCACTAACTGTTTCAATAGCTACATTATTCTGAGAGTAGTCAATCACAACATTATGAGAACTAAATCATTACGGAGTATAAATTCATGAGCCAGATACTTGACGACTAAGACCTCTTTCTGAAAAGGAAAACCATTACTGGAGAAAGAGAGCATCAGATAATAAGGGGCATCCAGGAGCTTGTTACCTGCAGTATGCAGCATGTCAAAAGGTTGAAGGTAACATCTGAAACATGAATGGCATTAACCATACTAACAGCACTTTCAGCATCTAAAAGTAGGTGTATTGGCATATCATGAATCACAGCTGGGAGTTGTATCACATGACCTGAAGACAATGAAAGAGTTGGTTTATTAGGTACTGGTGATGGTTGCTGTTGCATTTGTGCTACGTGGAATGGTTTGAGGCTCTGCGCTGGTCATTTTTTCGTTGTGGACGTGAAGATGGTGGTTGCCAGCAGGAATGTGCCAAATGACCAGATTAATTGCATCTGTGACATACCACATCTAAGGAGATCTAGTATTAGAATGGTGAACCAGAGCGTGGTGGATTCTTGGGCTCTAATGGGGCAGGTTGCTGTAAATGCTGCAGATTTTGTAGCTGCGAAGTGACCCTGGTAACCTGAGTGGTGAGCTGTGCAAGTTGATCCAGCACAAGTGCAGGAGCTGAAGGTAGGACTGGTCTAATGACATCAGGGGGGAGGGGGCTGATAATACCTGTGTGAAAACAAAGTTCTGATGTTGGGCTACATAAAATTCAGCCTTAGACATATGTTTAATAGCCCGTAACATCATCTATTCTGGGGATGTTAAGGGGTCGAACTGCCTGCACATAGTCAGCATGAAAAATTGACTGCCATGGCCGGGATTTGAACCACGGATATCCTGGTTTTCGTTCAGTTGCTCTAACCATATTCAATTAACTAAAATAATAAAAGAATTAAATGATGAAGCCTGGGACTCAAGATCCTATGATAGTAAGTCGCCACAAACGGTGTATCTCAAATACGAGAGCCCCTAGTGGTCTACCAGGGAAATATATGAGTAAAATGTATAATTTAGTGTCATGATGGCAAGTTAGCCATGGTAGCTCTATGGGTTGGAGCGACTGGACAGAAACCAGGAGATCTGTAGTTCAAATCCTGGACATGGCATTGAATTTTTCATGTTGACTCGATCTATCAAAAACCTTAGCATATATACGGCTAGTGTGAAGAAATTAACTAAAATAGTGCTTGCACATATTGACGTTTAGGGCCCTTGAATAGGTTCTTAATGTGTTCCATCCCAGACATCTGGGGATTGACATTGTCAAATTGGCTTAAAGCATCACACATATTGTGACTTTGTGGGTTCGTGAAATGAAAAGTCCCTGGAGGCTGGCTATTAACTGCGTGGCCTCTTCCTCTGTTGACCATTTGTTGTGCTTGGCCACTGCGTCGAATTGGCGGCGGAAGACCTTGAAAGTTGACGCGCCGTCGCACTTGGGAGGTTTGACGCGCGCAGATGTGTCGCGTCCCGGCGCGACGGCCTTCACATCGTTCAGCCTCCTACCGACGACGTCCTCCACCATGGCGTTCAGGAACTTGACGCTACTGTCGCCCTTTCCCTCCAGGTTGTTTACGCGGTTCGCAAGGTCTTCGACGTCTTCCACCACGGCGTTCAGGGACTTGGCGTTATTCTCGGCCTTTTCCTCTAAATCATTAAGGCGGTCGTCTACTTGACCCATGCGCTTGCCCAGCTTCGCGACGTCATCCCTCACGCCGGCCAACTGTTCCTCAAATTTGGCGGCGAGGACGTCGTTCTCCACCTTCATTTCCGTGGCCAGACAGTCGTTCGCTGCCCTGATTTCTGTGGTCAATTCGGTCTTTATTTCTTCCTTCTTCTCGACGATGTTGTCGTTGGCCGTCTTCATTTGTTTCAACTCTGCGGCCAGGTTGTTATTTGCCGTTTCTGTTTTTGCAGCGAGGTTTTCATTTGCCGTCTTCATTTCCTTCAACTCGGCGGTAAGGTTGTCGTTGGCCGCCTTTATTTCTTCCATTTTGTGTAAAATCTTTTCCAGTGCCGATTCCATGGCCGTTGTCCCACTTCTGACGCCAGTTGTGACTTTGTGGGTTCGTGAAATGAAAAGTCCGGTTGCCGGTTGCACCACTCGAAAATGTTCTTTATTTCCACCGAATTACTATCAGAACACTTGCCGATTACACAGAATTACGTAATGCACACAATTACAATTCGCCAGTTCGTCTGTCATAGGTCCAATGCACGCAGTTACGTACACTCCTCCGATACACGTTCACAGTTCGTTCCCTCACTGGGCGCTCCTCACGCTGCTCGCCAAGAACTGAACTGAACTGAACTCTCGGTCGCATCGTCCCTCTGTTTATAGGTGGCTAAATGTTTCTAGAGAATTCTTTACCATGGAGGGGAAAAATATTCTGGAGGTTTCGCGTTCTTTCCGGCGGCAGGAGGAGGGGAAAACGAAGATTCAGCCACCCCTGTAGTTTCCGCTCCCTCCACTGTCAGGCTTCCGCAGGCGGTACCGATGCCACACGCCCCCCTCCACCGGCCTTCCCCTCGCGTAACCGACCGCAAATTTGCCGATTGGGTAAAAATATAGTTAAGGATGAGTTCGGATTCTAAATGTACCCTTTGCCTCATTCTATTTCTGAAAGCTCTTCCTGAAGAGCAATTTGAAAGGCAGACAAAAATGAAGCTTTTGGAGCATTCCAATCATGATTAGGGCTTCTGCGACAAAAGATTTGATACCAAGCAAGTGCCGTGCCCTTTAAATAACAAGAGGAAATTTAAGTTTTAGTGCATCTGTCCAAGAATTGGCATTTGATACAAGTTCAAAGTTTGTAACGAAATTATCAGCCGATTCATTCTGGATAGTTTCAAAATAAGGTGGTTCGATAAGGGGCCTGGATGCAGGTGTGGGTGGTGTATTAACCATACTAGTTCCAGCAGTGTGAACTGAGGTCATCATGTCTGAAGTTAAAGTATCACTACTGCCAGAAGACGAACTATAATGGGTGCATTATAAGTTGGTGATTGGCGTTTTGCCTCCACGTGCTGTTCAGCTGCGAAAACAAGGAGAGGAGATAAACACGTCACTGACACGTCATTGCCGTCGCCTAGCAACCAGCAATCCACCAATCAAAAGTAAACTGTTGCCATAGCAACCCGAGCCGCTTATCCTATGTTGCCAACTCTATCGCACTACATCACGTGCTTTATGCATGACGCTATTCTATCGGCATGTTGAGGTTTTCAGTAAACAGACACTGCCCCTATTGTTGCTTCGCTTATGAATCAGCAGTATCACAATACCGTCGTCGTTCGTTGCCCTTTAGTATGAGACGATATACGTTGTTGGAAGGGAACAGGTGTGGATTTAGTTTCAAGGAATAGCTTATGACGTTTTCTGGGTCAATGACCAATCTTTACAGTTTTATGACCAACCCTTACTTAGGGCATTTTTCCCTGTCATCACTGCAAAACTAAGAGTGTACTGCTTCAGGTAGTGAATGTTTCACAGAGTGTAAACGGCTTTACATTTTCGCAATATAATTCGTGTGTTTCAGTGATCAACTTCAGTGTTTCTGTAATCAACTTTAGTGTTTTTGTGATCAACTTTAGTGTTTCAGTGCAACTTTAATATTTAGCTAACTATCGTTACTCATGGCTACCGCAAACACTTGTGCTACAGAAACAGACAGAAAGAAACTATCTGCAAAGACCACAAAAAATGTTTTTGGGCACGGAGTCCCAATTAAAGGACAAGCAAGGGAAATTATATGTTCCGTAAGAAAATATTTTGAGGATGAAAGAGACAATGGGAGTCCAATAATTCCCGTTTCAAAAGTACTGGACAGAACCTCAACTGCTGTTGGTGAAAGTAAGAATACAATAGTTAGAGTAGGGAAAGAGAAATACGGTAGTGAAGAAAATCAGGCATGTACATCGCGGTTACAAACTCGTATGTTGTACTTAGGTAACTGCTCACTTAAACGTGTAGACAGTCTTACGGCAATCTTACGATTAATACAGCGGTATGCAAATTTCTAGGAATATGTGCGTGTACATTACTGCAACTGACTGCAACCGAACTTCCACCTCCCCTCTACCCGTCACCTTCATTGCCTAGCAAGTGGAGAGGGACGGTAAAGTGGCAACGGTGCTATCCCCTCTCTTTCCCCACTCCTTCAACTGTCAATCACCAACTTATAATGCACCCATAATAGTGGAAGCTACATCACCAAATGTGGGGGCCCCGAGGGCAGAGGGTTTAGTTTTTCTACCTGGCATGATGTTTAAGTCTATTATAAATACCCAAATACACAAAGAAGGTTGTAAGAATCTTCAGATCAAAATTTTCGCTCCGTTGCTAAGCAACGGAGAGTGTTTCACTGATGATAAATGCAAAATGCGTTCGAAATCGGTTTGATAAAAAGAAGAAAGAAGTTTTAACATCAACTTGTTAAGATAAGTGGATTATAAGTTACAAATATTTTTATTTGTGTAATATTTATTACTCCACTGTAACTAGCTTCAATTGTCTGTGTAATAAGAAAACAGGCAACTTCATACTGTCAATTCTTCGGAAAAACTATTTGTAATTGTTTATTGAAACTTCATCACTTACATTTTTATATTATCGAGGGATTAGTTTCAGAAGCCATTGCCTCCATTTTCAACCTCTCTGCAGCTAGCATCTGTTGTCGTCTGCTCTCCTCTCTCTGACAACTGCAGCTATTGAAAATACCAATAAAACACAACCAAAGTACTGCAAGGCAGATCCACGTAAACTAATAAAAATTATTAATATTTGGATTTTAGGATACTGATAATATCAGATATTTGTTATTCTGAATTCCCTTTAGTGTTAAACATAACGTACCACATTCACAGATTACACACTTACCTGCATTTTACTTAATAGGTGCGTGTTTCAAAGCATAATACCTTCCTCCTTAGGTAATGCCGGATACGCCATTGCATGTTTAATTGAACAGCCCTGTTTGATAGAAGCATTCCATACCATGAAAAATGGATAATTCTATGCAATGTGCTCAGTAACATCTATATGCAATAACAATAGAAGAATAACAACAAAAAGAATGTGTTGGCAACAACTTGTTTCCGTTACGTCATCCCTTCGACGCCGCTATTTTGCAGTTACCTGGTGGCGGTGGTGGTGGTGGTACCAGCGACGTCAAAATAAAGTGTAATAAAATATATTAATATTACCTGAGTAATTGTGTAGGAGGTAGAGGCAGGTAAAGGTTAACAGTTGAGAAGTTAGTTGAAGCAGCAAACCGACGCTGTGAACACAAACCACGCCATGTTATACTGCAGATGCGAGTCTTTTAGATACAAAAATTGTAATGTGAATTCTAACAAAATTGAAATAAAAGCAGTTATATCGCACCTGGAGAAAGAAATATTACGTCTGTCAATTTTTTACTGTAACTGGTACTTGATACGATATGAACAATTGTATGTGGCCTCCATACAATTAATACATATGGCCCTGGATAGCGAATCAATTTAGTAATGTATAAATATACAAAGCTACGATTTACAGAGTACCAACCAGTACCAACATAACCTAACAAGAAAAATAATGCGGAATGAATGAAGTTCATTCGTTGTTCAAAAACTATGCTTTACGCAACCTGGAAACGAAGAGTTGCCTGAACTGAGGCCAGACCACTCAATCAAAAATCGGAATGGCAGGTCTTATTAATCCATATTGCATTCAGCATTTTTTATATTTGCCATATATAATTTTTTTCTGTTCTCCCTTTAGGTTATTTTCCTGATTTAAATGGGCTTACCAAAGCAATTTACCATGATTTACAAAGTTTATATTATAACGACGGTCAATAAGATCATTTCACAGCCTTGTAAATCTCTTAGACAAAGTTCTGTGAGAGAAGTGATATGTAGCATAAAGTGCTGCGGTAACTTCAATTCTAAACCTAGACTAAGCATTTACCATGAAAGGCACCAACCTGCAGAAATAGCGATGGAAGGATTAACAGATAGATAGATTCTGGTATTTTCACAGGTATGATATTTGTTCGTTCTTTTTTGGGTACCAACCGTAGCAAAGCATTGGGAACATTGTACACGTCACACATTTCTGGTGCAGTAGTACTTTTATCAATATAGAAGTTTACTCTTTATTTGCTTTCCAAAGGGCGTTCATAGCTGCAGTATCTTACATATGGCGTGGTTTAGCCTCTTCACGGCGTAATTTCTCTATTTTTGTTAACTTTTTTATGGCGGCTGCGTTTGTTGCAGGATTCCGAAGTGAAATATCTGCTACAGAATTACCTAGGCAATTTTATTAAAGTTGCTTTTATTTCACATTTTTTGTACGCGCTTTGAATCATGTTTTACCACTTCATAGTGGTAGTTATGAAGCCTGGGAATTAAGCACTTACAGGATTGGAAGTCGCCACAAAAGGTGTCATTGTATGAGAGTCCCTAATGGTTTGAGATCCGTGGTTCAATTCCCGGCTATGGCATTGAATTTTTCACTCTAACTACCTATCCAAATTATAGCCTACACACGGCTAATGTGGAAGAGTAATTAATTTCCATAATTTATATGTCTATTCTATATTATAAACTTTTACTTTCTGTTTACTTGATCACTCCAGGAGGTAATTTTTAATCACAGAAGCAAGTTAAAGTACGCAAATTATACTGTTCTTGTGACAATTTGGCTAAGCAATTATTTTAAATTTCTTAATGCAATGCAAGCACAGCTAAGCTTTGTTAGCATGCCTTTTATTTGCCTCCTAATGAGCTCATTTATTTATTTGGAGCCCTAGAAATTTTGTACCAGAATCTTTAAACGTAATTTTTGTATTGATTTGTTAATTCCATTCCCAACTTTCCCTTTGATTTAAATTTAATAAAGCTTTTTTATCATGGTTTAACACTTACACCGATATGGATGTCATATGACATCAATGTGTGTAGATATGCTGTGCATACATTCATTTAATGCTTGTTTAATGCCGGTTATTTTAATCTTTCTGTTTTACAATAAATTTAAGTAAGTTCTATAAGATATAAAAACTTAAACCTTAAAGGATTCTATTTAAATGTTAGACCTCCAAACATTGATAAACCACAAGGACACATCTTCACATAAGCAGTAAATCATACTGGTTTCCTTGTGAACTCCTTTTTTGCAACAGACTAGACATTTTTAAATGAGCACAATTTTTTTTCTTGTGGTTGGCATCCACTTAGGTGAGTGTTTTCCCTCAAGTATGAAGGATGCTGGAATGGTCGATTTCTTATCTCCAATATGAAGAGGCTTCTGAATGTTATAGTGCTTAATTAGGCTGTGAGCCATTGATACTTTTAAGTCCAGGTAAGTCATTGTCTTGCATAAGTTTAGGGTTGCACATATTACTAAATGATTGTATATGGCTATATCTAGCTGGTGTAAAAATAATTTTTAACTGTTCTTTGTAAAGAGGGAAATATTTGAATACCTAATCTACTAGATCCCTGCCATCTATATTAGATCTGTTATTTTCCCCCCAAAGAATAGAGCAGCCAACATCCCATCTGTAGACAGCACAATGTCTAATGTAGGTTTACAAGTAACATATACACTGTCCACTTCCGAATTTCCCTCTTACAGTCTGATTTTTAAAAGAAGATACATGAAGGTCATGTGTTTCTCCACATGGGTGCTGTAATGTTGCCCACCAGATCCCCTTTCTTTATCCTCTCAAACTCAAAACATAAATAAGGGTTAGAGTTATCTCACCTTAACAAAAATATGCACAGTTAATCTGTATTAGGCTACTTTAAAAACAGAAATAAGTTGGTCACACATTCACTCCATTGTGGCATCTTCACATGTGTGAGTTATTTTAAATAATTTTTGTACTACGTAACTAATATTCCATACTTACCATTATTGTTGCTATGCATCGTAAGTTGACATTCCCACAAAATGCAGTAAATATTTCTCCATAGCAACATAAATTAGGCAATGCACTAAAATTCAGATTTATATAAATACACATCTGCCCGATTTCACCAACAGATGTTAAGGTTTAACATGCATTTAGCAATAGTTAAAACAAAAATTGCATTTCACCAACAAGTGTTAGTGTAACACTTGTGTTAAATCTATTGTTAAACGAACAAGCCAAATTTCTGATGTTAAGTCCTTAACAATTGTAAATAGTCAAGATGGCGAGCATGAACGCAGCTGTTGATGTCGATTTGCTATATTTAAGACCATCTAAATGGCATTCGTAATAGAGTACAGCCTATGAGGAGAAATGATTTTGAGGAGCTATCTGAAGAAAAACTTTATGGAGCTATAGTGTCGAAACATGTTGCTATGCAGGTTACTGCAGAACTACAAGAGGGATTAGAACATGCATCGAAAGGAATTTGCCGCTCTCAACTTTGCTTCAAGTGTTAATAAATTTGAGATTTTATAATTCACTGAATTATGTGGATAATACACTGCACACCTGTCTTGAAACGTTCAAGTCACTTGCCCTTCTTCGCTCCTCGTTTTAAATTTACGTGCTATTGAGTTAGAACATGGATCAAAAGGAATATGCCGATCTCACCTTAACTTCAGGTATTAATAACTTTGCAATGTTATAATTCATTGAATTATGTTAATTATTTTCACTGAATTATCACTGTCCATCTGCCGTCTTGAAACATTCGAGTCACTTGTCCTTTGCACCTTGTTTTAAATTGACGTAATAATGAGTTAGAATATGCATCGAAAGGAATATGCCAATCTTCACTGAATTATGTGGATAAGTACATTGTCCACCTCCCGTCTTGAAACGTTCAAATCAATCGCCCTTTGCTCCCCGTTTTAAATTTACGTGATACTGAGTTAGAACATGCATCGCAAGGAATATGCCGATCTCGCCTTTGCTTCAAGTATTAATAACTTTGCGATTTTATAATTCATTGAATTATGTTAATTATTTTCACTGAATTATCACTGTTCATCTGCCATCTTGAAACATTCGAGTCACTTGTCCTTTGCACCTTGTTTTAAATTGACGTAATAATGAGTTAGAATATGCACCGAAAGGAATATGCCAATCTTCACTGAATTATGTGGATAAGTACATTGTCCACCTCCCGTCTTGAAACGTTCAAATCAATCGCCCTTTGCTCCCCGTTTTAAATTTACGTGATACTGAGTTAGAACATGCATCGCAAGGAATATGCCGATCTCGCCTTTGCTTCAAGTATTAATAACTTTGTGATTTTATAATTCACTGAATTATGTGGATAATACACTGTCCACCTCCTGTCTTGAAACGTTTAAGTCACTTGGCATTTGCACCTTGTTTTAAATTTACGTAATACTGACAAGTTGTTTAGTGCTTCTACTAATGACACATGCACTTGAATTAAATTCATTTCCAATATTTTCCCCGTGACATCTTTCTCTTTTACATTCACCGCATCCGTCTTCTTATTTTCCACGATATCCTTACACTTCGTCACCTATTCAATTAACAATTCTTTCTCCATCGATGAGAAATTTGTCTCATGGCTTTATTTACGATTTTGTTCATCCACCATTTTTCAGCTGTGTGCAGATGAAAATGAAAACAAAAGCGCATCACAGTACGTTCAGAAAATAATAGGACTCATCCATAACCTTCTATAGCTGTGATATTTACAAGTTTCTTGGCATTAACACAGGTGTATTAACATTTTCAGAAAACAGGTTGATGAAATGCAAGAAATTTAACATTAGTGTTAGCGCTGTGGCAATTGTTACGTTACATCGAATTTAACATCTGTTGGTGAAATCGGGCAATAGAGCAAAAAATAATGTGCAATACACATGTGGTAAGCATATAACGGAATCTCAAGAAATGAAAAGACTTGGTGCAAACACCTCGTTTTTTCAAACCTTTCCTCGTTCCATATACATTAGAATCGCAATTTACTATTATTAATGACTTTGTTAATTGACATGTTCATATCAAAGCCGCCAATATGCCAGAATTATGACCAACAGGAATTCTTTAACGTGCAAGCATATCTACTGACATTGGACTGTCGCTTTTGGATAAAAGGAATAAGCTGTTCATTGATACGGAGCAAACTCTCATCTTCCTGTTGCAAGAATAAGAGAACAGACAAATTCCCTAGCTTAGCTGTGTAATGTAACACCCCAACCGTAAGCTGATCTTTGCCTTGGACCATGATTCCTCGGTCCACCTGTAATACTCTGCCACTACATAAAAACGAATTTTAATTGTTACACAGAAAAATGAAGCTAGTTACTACAATGGAGTAATAAATATTACACAAATAAAAATATTTGTTAATTATAATCCACTTATCTTAAGAAGTTGATGTTAAGACTTCTTTCTTCTTTTTCAAATCAAATTTCGAAGGCATTTTGCGTTCGTCCTCAGTGAAACAAACTCTGTTGTTAAGGAAATCTCGGTTACCATATTTTCTAATTGTATTTTAATTGTTTTAACAAAGTAGGCGCAAACTTTGTTTCCTGCATACAACTAGCAATAACGAGCTAAAGAGTATGTGATTCACCAGTATATCCGATCTGGCAACCTTTCTTTAGGTTACCATAGCAGCGACTTTCCCTTCTTACCCTTCACGTCCCTTGCTTGATGACCTTCACATATCTTCTTTTAAAAACCAGATTGTAGGCTCTAAATTGCCTTTAGAGGTAACAGCTTCCTTCATCCTACTCACACACACACATATATATATATATATATATATATATATATATATATATATATATATATATATATATATATATATATTTGTTTCTGTAACAATGAGAGATACTAAATCATCAATAAGAAAATTGAGAATATTTGAGTTGATTAGTTGTCAGAAAATACCAGAAAATATGTCTATTTATCTATGCCTATATGTCTATATGTGTTCGAGTTATTTTGACCACTTCACAATGTTGATTCTTCATGAACACTGAAGGGGTCATTTTCTTCCTCACTGCTACCTATATCCTCAACACTTTCCTCATAATCTGAGAATGCAAACTAATATATGTGCTACATTATTAGCATATGCATAGTTAATACTGAAATTTAAGAATTTCAAATGCACTATTCAGTTAATTCCCAATAGCTAAAAGAAATCACTGTGAATCCTATGAGTGAAAATAGCTGCATAGGGCTACCATAAACTTTGGTTGTGAAATGCTCTAAGAGGTACATACAGATGAGGACAGAGGTTTCTTTCCAGCATGTGTGTGACACAACGTATATAATGTCACCCACTTATCGGAAGGCACGACCAACTGGCAGCTGGGTAGGGGACAGGAGGTATTTAGCACACGCCTACCCATTTATCTTGTGGCGCTCACTGAGGGGATGGTTAGAAAAGTATCACGAGCCAATGTACCATTTCTTTCCCCTCCCCCTGACGTCTGGAACAATCGGGATGATTGTTCCGAGCAGCGAAGCTTCGAGATGCAGTGATCTGCTTATATAAGCCACGCATTAGACGACTCAGTTCTCAGTCCTCAGTCCTGAGTTCTTAGTTGGATTGAGAGAGCTAGTTGTCGTTGAGTAGCGAGTGCAGTGTTACGTAATTGTGAATGTTGCGTAACTGTGAGTGTTACCTAACTGTGTGTGATACGTGTACCAACTGTAATTCGGTGGAACTATAGAACTATTTGTATTTCTGCAACTTGGACTTTTAATTCTTCGAACCCACCAATTCACAATAATGATTATCATGTGTTGGCATAAACAGAAACATAAAACCTTCAAGTGGAGGGTACTATGGTTATTCTGCTATATATACATATCTTTATATGCACACAAAACAAAATGACTCATAAGAAATCATTGTTGTTGGTTGAAACAGGTTATCTTTCATACATTTCCTTAAGAATTTGTTACATTTCATTTCCAACAGCAGTTTCTCACACATGATACATTTTATTTTGATATGCGAAGTACGTCCAGAAAGTAAGTTCTGTTTGGTAATACAATTAAATTGTGTACAGATACAGAAAAATTATTTATTGCACAAAATTCTATAACTCTTAAACTACTTTTCCACATAAATGCCGAAATTTTGCAGGCATTAATACTAGCGAGGAACAAGTTTTTGTATACCTTCTTCATAGAAGTTTGTGGCCTGAGTCTTCAACCAGTTGAAAACATTTTCTTTCAGCTCTTTGTCATTGTTGAAGTGTTGACCACCAAGGAAAGATTTCAGATGCAAAAACAGATGAAAGTCACTAGGAGCGAGGTCAGGGCTATATGGGACAGGGGTGGGTGGTTAAACACGTCCCAGCCAAATCCCTGTAGGATGTCTTTCGTCGCATTTGCAGTGTGTGGTCGTGTGTTGTCGTGAAGAAACACAACACCTTTTGACAGCATTCTTCGGCGCTTATTCTGTATTGCACAGTGCAATTTCCTAAGTACCTCGCAATAAACATCTGCTTTCAATGTTTGACCACGCCGTAAGAAATCAATGAGCAAGATGCCTTTCCTGTCCCAGAACTTTGTGCACATCTTTTTTCAAGGTGTCAAGATTTGTTTTGGCTTAGCCTTTGCTGGGGATGAGGTGTGCCTCCATTCCATTGATTGACGCTTACTTTCAGGGGTGTCGTAAGAAACCCAAGTTTCATCTCCTGTGACTACCTGTATCAGAAATTCTTTGCCGCCTTTATCATAACAAGTCAAAAACTGAAGTGCACTACCCATCCATTTTGTTTTGAGGTGCTCAGTAAGAATCTTTTACACCCAACATGAGCAAAGTTTACGAAATTTCAGTTTTTCGGTAACAATTTCATGAACTAGTTATCGTGAGATTTGGGGAAATTCAATAGCGAGAGCACTATTTGTAAACTTGCAATTTTTCTGGATCTTGATATCAATCGCATGAACCAGTTCTGTAACCAAAGATGTACGCCCACTTTTTCTTCATTGTGCACTTCACTATGTCCTTCATTGAACTGTCGGACCCATCTTCTCACCATTGTATCACTCATTGCATTTTGTCCGTAAACATCGCAAATTTGCCAATAGACTTCAAATGGTTTCTCCTTCCTAGCATTCAGAAAACGAACCACAGATCCGATTTCACAAGCGGCGGGATTTTCAATCAACACCGACATTGTAAACAAACACAACAAAGTGTATGTGGCTGATAGCGATCTCACATTGGCGCACGTTTCTTCTCTTTGATACAGAACATCTACCGCGCATGTGCGGAACTGTGATCGCAGTGCTGCAGTGGAGATAAATTGAAACGGAACTTACTTTCTGTGATGCCCCTTGTATTTTTGTGCATGCGTGCGTGTGTGTGTCCCACAACTCAGAAGTTTGTCAAGAAATTTGGCTGTATGTACCCTGGAAAGAGGAGACAAACTAATGTGACTTATATCGAGATTTAACTGTATTGGAACACCACAGTGAAGCGAAAAATTATTAAATGTGACTTAGTAGATACAGACTGTTTAGTTTCGTTCTTATGCAAATGCTCTCATTGATTTTGCTTAGAGGTCTCTTTATAAGATTTGGTATTCTTTTATGTACTGCAAATTTAAGACACGGGACCACTGGCTTTACTTCCCTTCCATAAGGAGCCAATCTACTTTGAGAACCAGAGGCTAATAGTTACCCTCAGAACAGAGAGGACCACTATTGCAATAAATGCAGAGCAAAGAAAGAAAAGAAAGAATTTGTGCATCCGCACATGCTCATGCAGGCATATATGTCTTGGAATACCAAAACTAAAAAACAACAAAATTTTATTTCTTGACCATGCAAAGAGATCATAATATCACATAATGATCAGGTGTTTGAAGATTTGACAATCACTTGAAACCTGTTTTAATCCCATATTTCCATACACTTACAAAAACATTACCATTTCTACAGATTTTTATTCCAGTTAACATAAAGTAGATAAGCATTCATAGTAATAGTTACTAGAAGAGTAGAGAAAGTCATATAAGTGTTCTATATACTGTTTGTGTGGTTAACAATATGTGGAAACTTAATATTGACAATATTGTAACATGTAAAATATATGAGTACCCATTTGTCAGGCTAAGTTAGAAAGATGTATCACACTATCACTTTGTGTCTGTTAATGGATGTTCTATTACTTGAACTGCTATATCCATATAAGTATTAAATCTTCTTTGATTTAAATATTGCGGCAAACCTTAAAGGCAATATCAAATACAGAAATATCATGGATAGAGTCAACTTGAAAAATTCAATGCCATATCCAGGATTTGAACCACAGATCCCCTGGTTTCCGTCCAGTCGCCAACGTGCTGTTCTGACATTAAGTTTACGAATTGACTCACATATTTTCCCGGTAAACCAGTAGGGATCTTGCATCCGAGATACACCATTTGTGGCGACTTACTGTTGTGGGTGCTTGAGTCCCAGGCTTCATCATTTTAGTTATTTGATGGAAGTTAATCATTCCTCACACTAGCCGTATATAGGCTAAGGTCTTGGATAGATAGAGTCAGCTTGAAGTTGACTAGCCTATATACGGTTAGTGTGAAGAAATGATTAATTTCCACCAATTAACTTAAATAATAAAAGTTAAATGATGAAGCCTGGGACTCAAGTACTTACAATAGTAAGTCGCCACAAACGTGTGTCTCGGATGCAAGAGTCCCTACTGGTTTACTGGCAAAATATATGAGTCAATTAGAGAATTTAAGTCAGGACTGGCCCGCCTCAGTAGCATGTCTGCCTCAGGTTCAAGAGGTCCCAAGTTCAAATCTCGGTTAGGGTCAGTTACCTGGATAAAGCTTTTTCAGGGATTTTCCCTTATCCGGAAAGACAAATGTCGGGTAGTCCTAAGCTCCATGGGTCCTGGACACATTTGAGCATCATTTCATCAATTTCATTCATTGTCCAATATGGCTTAACTTTCGAGGATGTAAATTACAAAAAAATGTTAGGACAGCACATTGGCCATGGAAGCTCAATGGGTAAGTACAACTGCAGAGAAACCAGGAGATCCGTGTAGCTCAATGGGTAAGAACAACTGGAGAGGAACCAGGAGATCCGTGGTTCAAATCCCGGCCATGGCATTGAATTTTTCAAGTTGACTCTATCCATCCAAAACCTCAACGTATATATGGCTATTGTGAAGAAATGATTCATTTCCATCAATTAACTTAAATAATAGAGATATGCTCCAGATGCTTCATAGCTAATCTTTCTTACATTTAACCCTTTAAAGAATGGTGGCTTCAAGTGGTAACATTTCGCTTTATTCGCCTTGAGTATTGTTTCACTGCAGTTCTGTTTTAATTATAATATTGTACTGGCCTTTGTCAATTACACACACCAACTTTTAGAACCTTTGAAACATATTTTGAAAATTATATTGTAGTGTTTTTTTTTTTTTTAGTACAAAAAGGCAAAATCCAAGCAACTGCAGTCAAATGATACCTCATCAACATCCAAACATGCCATTACACTGATTATTTTACTTGAGCCCTCCCTGTCCTTTACCGCAGGCACATTTGACTGCATTTGCCAAGATTGGAACTCACGACATTTAGCTTTGAATGGATGGTCAGTCCAAACATATAGCTTTAACAATATGTTGAAGCACCACAGAAAGTGACATGAGAACTGGTTTAACAAGTACAGCAAGACCAGCATAAGTAGCAAAATAATTTGTGCAGCAAAGGCTTAATCTTTAAGATTATTTGCTCCACATGGCGTAACAGTTAACTAAATAAAACTAACCTATATACATAGCTTATTAGGAATATTTAATATCTGAGATTGCTCTAATCTTTATTGTTAACGTTTTAAGCAGTTTAGGAGGTTTAATGTTGGTACAGTATCTCAGTAAAGCTAGCTGGAGTGATAGCAGCATTGGCATAAGCAGACAAGTATCTGTAGTGTGAGTCCTGGACATATCTTTGAATTTCCTAAGTCTGATTCAGGTTTCCAAGATGTGCTATAACAGAGTACTGGTGTGTAATGTAGTTTGAACAATTATTGATGGATTCAAAGAAGCTGATGGTTCAGTTTATGCATATTTTATACTATTTATTGTTTTTCTTCACAGATTAGTTCCAGAAATTAAGAACAGCGTCCAATTTTACAACTGTTTGAAATGGATAAGAGAACAGAAATCAAAGAAGAGGATCCTCTGGCAGACGACCAAGTCCCACAGAATGAGAGAGAGTTCGTTCATGACGTTGTACCAATGAACACAAGTATTGATGCTGTACTTGTTGATACTGATTGTGACGTGACAGTCAAAACAGTAGTTAAATCAGAGACTCCTTTTATCAAGACCGAAACTGCTACATCCAGTAACAACTGGGAGGAGGATAGGGACACAGAAATAGAAAATCAGACTCTGTTCTCAGACTTTGGTTCACAAAATGAGGGAGAGTTTCTTCTAGAGAATCCTGTAATGGTGAATCTGAACCATAACAGTGATCAAATGCATAACAAACTAGAAATTAAAGAAGAACCTTGGTCTTTGGAAACAGAAACTTCATCAATCTGTCATAATATTAAGGTAAGTTATATAGAAAATATTGGAGTTATTCTGAGGAATGTTTGGTAATAGTCGTCCCAATATATTCTGTGTTCTTGCAGAATATTTCAATTTGCTACACTTAAAATAAAAAGTAAAATTAATGGTAAATGAAGTCAAGAATTGATAAGCAACAGGCAATCCAGTGATAAATCTTTAACCTTTAGGGAAATTTAACTCAAAACCAGTCTTTTTGTTTTCTCAAAACATATTACACCCATACAGTAAGATATTTTGATAAAACAGATCTGGATTTGAGTATACAACTGCAAAGTAATGTTATATTTATTTACAAAATAATAAATTTACAGAATTTATTTACAAAAAAGGTTGACGGTGACAGTTTAATAAGCCAGGATTCTAACCTTTGTTTCTTGAATGCTAATATGATGGTAACTAAACCTATACTGGTTGCCAAACTAGAATGTGATTATATGAGTTTGGAGGAATTTAGTAACAGTGACGTGAAAATTAATCTCAGAAACTATTTGTAGTTGGTTTATTAATAGTAAGTGACGAGTATTAATAAACCAACTACAAATAGTTTCTGAGATTAGAATGTGATTGTCAGTTAGTAAGCACATAGAAGAACACTTTAAATAAATGGGAGGGAATGAGTACGTCATAACAATTGTCATAATAACCATTAGAATGACCAATTATAGTCGAGAAGTTTCCATGACAATGTTAGACGCTAAACCTTGGTTGCTGATATTCTAACATGTGCTTAGCATGATGTGCAGGCGAGTGAGTTACGCAAACGCTGCAGTAATCATAATATCTTAATATTTGTTTCCCTGCCGATAATGCTACTTAAACAGAATGCCTTCACGTATATGTTGCTGTTCTTATTTTATGTGCAACAAATAGAGATCCTGTACTAGCAAGATCCTTTGCATTTTATTTGTGGCAATTTGCCTTGGTTTATGTGTGTATGAGTTTTTGTATCTGTGCGTGTGTTGTGATCATTTGCAATTGTGTTTCAATGAATGTTTAATTATGTCTTAAAAGAGTGACAAGCGAAAACCTGAACGTGCTCTGGAGTCAAATAAAACTATATTAGGTAAAGGTATTCCAATTAGAGGACAGACACGGGAAATAATATTTTCCGTGAAAGAATACTTTGAAGAGCAGAATTCGAAAGGGGAGTGTATTATTCCATTCTCTAAGATGCTTGATAGGACTTCACGTGCTGTAGGTATCAGTAAGAACATTGTGGCTAAGACTGGGAAAGAAAAGTATTTTAAAGAAGAAAGTCAAGTATCGAAACTGAATTAGAAACTCCTGGGGCAAAAAAAAGAAAAAAATTAAGCAGCATTTCCCCACTTCAGTAAGCATCAAGATGGATAGAGTCAACATGAAAAATACAATGCCATGACCGGGATTTGAACCACGGGTTCAAATATCTTAGCCTATATATGGCTAGTGTGGAGAAATGATTAATCTCCATCAATTAACTAAAATAATAAGAGTTAAATGATGAAGCCTGGGACTTAAGTACCTACAATAGTAAGTCACCACAAACGGTGTATCTCGGATGCGAGAGCCCCTAGTGCTCTACCGGGGAAATATACGAGTCAACTGGAGAATTTAATGTCATGACGGCACGTTGGCCATAGTAGTTCAAAGGTTAAGAGCGACTGGACAAAAAACCAGGAGATCTGTGGTTCAAATCCCGGCCATGGCATTGAATTTTTCTTGTTGACTCTATCCATCAAATATCTTAGCCTATATACGGCTAGTGTGGAGAAATGATTAATTTCCATCAATTAACTAAAAGCATCAAGATGTCACAGGTATGTGTCTTTTGTTGCGATTATCTTTACCTTGTGACTTTGTGGGTTCCTGAAATAAAAATTCCAGGTTACAAACAAAAAAATTGCACTTTATTTCCGTAGAAACATGCTTCGTACACATACACAATGTAACATACAGGTCAACCAACACAGCTGCTTACCCGCACACGTTCAGTTACCGACTGACTGTCTCTTTTCAGGCAGGCTGCCTTTTTATCGATTACTAACACACCAGAAATTTCTTGAACAATCGAGATCGGCTAGAACAAAGGCGAACTCTTGCCAAATCTGTCTGTTCCCGCCCACCATTTTGGCAAGCCTCCATCTCCACACTGCACTGCCGTCTCTTCGATCTTGTTACCCACGCTGCCTCCAATCAACAATGACCTGGCGACACTGCTCCCCCTTAAGGCTGGTCGTCCCGAACAGCATCATCGTAGCGGGCCAGGCGATCCAGGTGTACCACCAACATCTTTACTCGGGGCACCTTCTGGATGCGGTAGACCACGTCGTTAATCCTCTTCACCACCCAGTAAGGTCCTTGCCATGGTTCCTGGAGCTTCGGGCATCGTCCCTTGGTCCAGGTAGGGCAGTACAACCAGACTAGGTCACCCTGCTGGAAACCTTGGCTGTTGGCTTGCCTGTCGTATCGGGTCTTCATGCGGTCACTCGCCTTCTGGATGTTTTGATGAGCCATCTCATGCATGTCGTGGAGATGGTCCACCAGGTTCTCCACATACTCTGTTGCTGGCTGTTTTGCATCCGGGGGGCTTCCAAAAGCCAGATCACAAGGGATGCGTAACTCTCGGCCGAACACTAAGCTGGCTGGCGTCATCCCCGTGGTGTTGTGTGTTGACGAGCAGTAGGCCAGCAAGAACAGTAGCACCTTGACGTCCCAGTCTCGCTGATGGCTGGCCATGACCTTCCTCAAGTGTTCATCTAAGGTCTTGATGTACCTTTCGACCATGCCATCCGACTGGGGATGTAGAGGTGTTGTGCGGGTCTTGTTAACCCCAAGTCTCTCTAGTGCCCCCTTCATCGGGTTGGACTCAAAATTGGTGCATTGGTCACTGTGCAGCTCTAACGGTACCCCAAATCGGCAGAACACTTGTTCCACGAGGCAGTCTGTGATTGTCCTTGCCTCATGGTTCGGGATGGAATACACCTTCGGCCACTCAGTGAAGCAGTCCACGACCACCATTCGGTACTTGTTGCCTCGGTCGGATATTGGGAACGGTTCCGTTCGAATTGAGCTCCGACATTGTAGTGCTGCACGCGATCCCGACTCCTAGTCTGGGGGCCGCGACTCGCCACGCACACGTGACACTGATGGCACCATTTCTCAGCGTCTGCTCGGAGCCTCAGCCAGTAGTAGCGCTGCTGTAGTTTGTCAATCGTTCGGTTTGCTCCCAGGTGTCCTGCAGTACCGGCGTGCACTTCCTCCAAGACTTCCAGGACCTTACTCCGGGGAAGCACCAACTTTTCTCTCTGCGTCTTCCTATCGGGTGATTCCCATACCCGGAACAACACACCCACTCTGATCAACGAGTCCCATTGGGCCCAGCACAACTTGTAGGTGGCGCTCCTCGGTGCGATATCCTCCCAGGTTGGTCTTGTCCCTGCTTCCACTTCCCTCAAGAGTGGCCCAAGTTTTCGTCTGCCAGCTGCTCTCTCCTCAGGCCTACGCTATCCCAGCCATCCGCAGGCACTGCCATGACTACTCGGACTGCTGGGGCACGCTCCTTCTCTTCCACTCTTGTGCATTGTCCGCACTCCTCTGGACAGGGTCTTCGGGACATAGCGTCTGCATTACCGTGGCTCTTCCCTCTGCGATGTTCCGAGGTGAAGTCGTACTCCTGCAGCCTCTGAACCCAACGTGCTGTCTGGCCTTCCAGGTTCTTAAAGCTCAATAGCCAGGTTAGGGCGGAATGGTCAGTTCTCAGGTGGAATGGCTGACCGTACAGGTACTTGTGGAGTAGCTCCAATGTCTTTACTACCGCCAGTAACTCCCGTCGGGTGACGCAGTAGTTCTTCTCTGCCTTGGATGGCGTCTTGCTGTAGTAGGCTATCACCTGCTCATGGCCATCCTGGATTTGTGATAGGACACCTCCAATGCAATGGTCGCTGGCATCAGTGTCCACAATGAAGGCGCCAGCCGGTTGTGGGAAACCCAAAATAGGAGCACTGCCCAGGGTCTCCTTCAGGTGCTGGAAAGCGTCTTCAGCGTCCTCCGTCAAAACATAAGGCCGGTATCCTCTGTCAGGCGGGTGAGGGGTTTGGCGATGTTAGAGAACCCATTTATGAAGCGTCGGTAATAACTGCACAGCCCCAGGAAACTGCGCAACTCTTTCTTATCCTTTGGGCAAGGCCAATCTCTCACAGCCTGGGTCTTCTCAGGTCTGTGGCCACTCCGGTTGCTGAGACTTTATGGCCCAAGTAGTTCACTTCCTTGCGGAAGAGCTCGCACTTCTTCGCATTCAGCTTCAAGTTGGTTGCCTGCAGTCTCTGTAGCACCTTACTCAGATTCTCGAGATGGTCTTCAAAAGTCTTCCCGACGAGCATGATGTCGTCCAGGTATAGCAGGCAGGCGTCGTAAGTCAGTCCTGACATCATTGACTCCATGAGGCGTTGGAAGGTATCTGGTGCGTTGCAGAGGCCAAAGGGCATAACTATGATCTGCCAGAGCCCTTGGCCTGTCGAGAATGCGGTCTTCTCCTTGTCTCTCGGGTCTTGAGCTACCTGCCAGTAGCCCGACTTCAGGTCCAGGGATGAGAACCACTGTGCACCAGCTAGCATGTCCAGGGTGCCGTCAATCCTGGCTAAGGGGAAACAGTCCTTCCGGGTGACAGCATTCATTTTCCTGTAGTCTACGCAGAAGCGTAGTTCGCCGTTCTTCTTCGTCACCAAGACTACAGGGGAACACCAAGGGCTGTCCGACTCAATCACTCCCCTGGTTCTCATGTCCTCCAGAATGTCTCGCACCGCCCCTTGCTTCGCCAGCAGAACTCGTCTAGGTGGTTGCCGAATAGGCCGGGCGTCCCCAGTGTCGATGCAGTGAAGCCCTTTGTCTGTGTGGCTGTAGTCACTATCGCCTTGGCTGAAGACACGCTGGTATCGCCTCAGCAGTGGTCAAACTTTCTCCAGTTGTTCTGTGGTCAGGTGGTCGGCCGCCCTCTCCAGTAGGCCTTCTAGCCGGGGCCCCAGGTGTTGCGTCGATTGCTTTTACGGTCACTGCCGGATCGCACGTTCCCAACTCCGTCCCGGCCTGGACATCGTGATCGGTGTCCGTTGGATTTAGCTGTCTCACTGGCACCTCCTCTCGGCACGGCAGCAATGCCCTGGCTACACACAGTCCGCGTACAGGCACCTTCTGGTCCAGCATCATGTTCCTGGTTCTCTGGCCTTCCAGTCGCGCCGTCACCATCACCTCGCTCTTCGCGGGGACAACCACGTCTTCGTTCAAGATGACCCTGCAGATTCCAAGGCGCTCTTCGGGTTGACGGAGTATAACCTCTTCTCCGTTGAGCCGCAGGACCTTCCTGCCGACGTCGACCGTCGCCTCGTGGCTCCTGAGGGCATCCAGACCCAGAATCACCTCCTCAGCCACCTTCGCGACGAACACCCACAGACGTACAGCACTCCTTCCCAAGGTCAACTTTAGCAGGGCCTCCTTCACAGGCAAGGTGTCACCCGATGCCGTGACAAGCTGGTATGGTCGGCTCGGCTTCCTTGTGGGCAAGCCCTTGGCTACTCAGGCCTGATGATGGTCACGACCGTCCCGGTGTCTACGAGCACGCAGCACGGCTTTCCTCTCAACCAACCGTCCGCGATGAGGCTGTCATCCATACGCCGGCTGACGGCGTGCAGTGTCCTTCGAGGGAATGGTGGTGATGGCGCCAACGTGTCCCTCTCCACGCCAGGCCTTACTCGTTCATCCGGCTGCCCTTCCTGGTGTTGGCAGTCTCTTTCTAGGTGTCCCAGCTGTCCACACCCCCAACACAGGCCACTAGGTCTTCACCGGCGTCCCTCGGCTGGTCTTCTGTGTCCGGCGTAGTAGACACTCCTCGTTCTTGATGTCGGGATAGCTGTTACCTTGGCCGCCTCCATCCTTAATGCTGCCGTTAGCGCTTCATGGATGGTTTTATAATCGCCGAGCATTAGGCGCTGACGAATCTGTGTGTCTCTACCCCGTCAACGAATGTGTAGGCAGCTTTGCGGGATACGAACTCTGGTGGGAGGTCGACTAGGGCCTTGCCAGCCAGTTGTTCAACTGCCTGGGCGAACTCCTGCAGCGTCTCCCCTGGCTGCTGTGACCTTGCCTTTAGCTGGCTGCGGTACGCTGCGGTTAAGCGGTGGTTTCCAAAACGATTCTCCAGGGCCTCCCAGATGACCTTGGGCACCGCCGCTGTCTGCACCGCGTTCAGGACTTCCGCGGCCTGTCCCTGGAGGCTGGCTATTAACTGTGTGGCCTCCTCCTCTGGTGACCATTTGTTGTGTTTGGCCACTGCGTCGAATTGGCGGCGCCATCATATTTAGGAGTATGGAGGCGCGTAGATGATGTGTCGCGTCCCGGCGCGTCGACCTTTGAATCCTTTAAGCTCCTGCAGACGACGTCCTCCACCATGGCATTCAGGGACTGTGTGCTGCTGTCGGCCTTTCCCTCCAGGTTGATTGCGCGGTCAGCAAGGTCCTCGACGCGCTCGTCCACTTGGCCCATCTGCTTGCCCAGCTCTGTCACGTCATCCCTTACGCCGGCCAACTGTTCTTCCAATTTGGCGGTGAGAGCCTCGTTCGCCA